>OW121743.1:69980951-70580951 GCA_933228675.1 Stomorhina lunata
GCAGACGAACGACGACAAAACTGGTTTAGAGTGGCTGTATTTCTATTTCTGTTGTAAAATATTAGAAATTATTTGTGTTCTTATTAAATATTGTCACCTTATAAAATGTAAACAAAAATATTTATTTCAAATAAAATTATTTAAATATAATAATCTTGTCAATTAGTAAAAGAAACAAATTAAAAAAAATGCAAATTTTGTGAGAGCGCGATTTTTCCGTGTAAGTGTAAGTAATTTGTGCAAATAAAAAAGCAAGAAAAATGGCGTCAACAACGTTTATTCGTCGCAAATGTGTTCAATGGACGAATTTACAATACAAATTTTTAAAGCCGAATATTAGTCATTCGTCCCAATTGTGTTTCTACCTTTAATTATACTAGTTCAAATTTGTGCTCAACTAAATGGACATGATGATATGAGTTTATTAACCTCCCAAATAGACTGACAAAAGATATTTTAAGATGAACTAAATTTATTAACTTCTTTAGACAAAACTATATCACATTTCGATGACGTTATTATATTTATTATGCCGGTGTTTAGTTTTATATAAAAATAAAAAAAAAAAATATTATGAATCATTGAAGAACTGGAGCTTAGATGATGTATTTTATATAAAATAAACTTGTCTTCATTTTTAGATAAACAACTTCATTCATAATTTACGGTTCAATTTGCACTTGATTACAGTGGAATAGCAATAATTCGTACAAATATCAAAGATTTGTGAAAAGGTTTAGTTTCTTAATTCTACATGTTAAATCTGAATAATATGCAGAAAAAAGCGAACAGTTGATTACACAGAAAAATGTTATTGCCCTTTTTTGTAGCAGCTCTCACCAGCCACCCTGTAGTTATCAAAATCTTTACTTAAAGTGTTAAGTTTGACATTAAAACATTCAATTATTGTGCCTCTCCTAAGAAACACACATCTCAAATAACACGCATTTTAATGACCCCATGATTAACATGAATAAATCAACATCATCCTCTCCAGCACCGCAACAACAACAACTTGGAAACCCCTCCATACAAAATAAACCTTGTAGTTTAAGGAGTTTACTCCAAAAGAAGTACTTTATTTAGTTTTTGAGGTTTATATAAAGGGTTATCCATTTTGTGGTTTTTAAAGTATAGGACTGGAATTCGACATCTGTCAAACTGAGTTGTTAACCAATTTTTTTCTTTTCCGTTGAAAGTCTGACATTGACGAAAATGGATCGCTTAAGTATCGCACAAAGCATACAAATTATCAAAACATACTACAAAAATTGTGATTCTGCAACAGCCGCATATCGTGCTTTAAGAGGAGATTATGTTTTACATAATCGTCCAACTACGCAAGCAATTGGCAAAATTATAAAGAAATTTGAAGAGACTGAAGCGGTTTCAAATATTCTTAGGCCTGTGCATCATCGTTTTGCCCGTTCCGCTGAAAATATCGCTGATGTAAGTGAAAGTCTTGCCGAAGACCCGAATGTGTCGATTCCTCGTCGTTCTCAAGAATTAGGATATGATAACCAATTTTTTTTGCCTGCTATTGAAGAATACGACTTGGAGAATATGTGATTTCAACAAGACTGGCCACCAAGATCATGCGATTTGACACTATTAGACTTATTTTGTGGGACTACGCGAAAGACCGTGTTTATGCAGATAAACCTTTAACTCTTGACACTTAAAAACCAACATTCGTCAAGTTATGGCTGAAATACCGCCGAATATGTGTCAAAAAGTGGTCGAAAATCATCTCAAAAGAATCAATGCTTGCAACAATTCGCGTGGTGGTCATTTAAATGATGTAGGGTTTCACACATAATGTCAATGTTCAAACTTTATAATAAACAAGTAATACAGTGCTATAGTCGGTCAAGCCCGACCATACGATACCCTTCACCACTAAGGTCAAAGGTGTGATATTTGCTAAATTTTGCTACAAAAATTATGTATGCAAAAAATAAAATTAAAACTCACATTATCTCTAGATTTACTAGCGTTTTAGTGATTTTTGTCTCATTTAGTGCTTTTTTAAAGAAGATTTTGTATGGGAGCTATGGTCAAATGTGGACCGATTTCAACGAAATTTGGTACAATGATTTTAGTTTATATAAGCAGTATTTTTTTAAATTTCATGAAAAAATATTGATATTTGTGGCCAATATATCAATTCCGGGAAGTAGGACCTATGGGAGGTACCATAAATAATGAACTGATTTTGACGAATTTCAATAGCCATGGTCCCATTATCAGAAAAATGATCTGTGCCAAATTATCTTTAGAATTGCGACCTGTAGTTTGATTACAAGGTTTACATGGGGGTCCAGCCAGCCAACCAGCCAGACGAACGGACATCGCTAAATCGACTCAGAAAGTGATTCTATACTAAAAGGTGGGTCTAAGATAAATATTTCTATGCATTACATACATCAGCACAAACTTCTACCTATGGTGGTGAAGGGTATAAATATTGATATTTGTGGTCAATATATCAATTCCGGGAAGTGGGACCTACGGGAGGTACCATAAATAATGAACCGATTTTAACGAATTTCAATAGCCATGGTCCCATTATCAAAAAAATTATCTGTTCCAAATTTCAGCAAATTATCTTAAGAATTGCGACCTGTAGTTTGATTACAAGGTTTACATGGGGGTCCAGCCAGCCAGACGGACGGACGAACATCGCTAAATTGACTCAGAAAGTGATTCTAACCCTATTGGTATACTAAAAGGTGGGTCTAAGACAAATATTTCTATGCGTTACATACATCAGCACAAACTTATAATACCCTTGTCACCTATGGTGGTGAAGGGTATAAATATCAAATATATATGAGTTTTAAATCTGAAAATAATTCATGACTATTATTGCCTTCTTCGGCGGCTATTGCCACTGCTTGAACTGCAGAGATATTGTTATTATATCTTATGTATCTAAATGTGTGTGTCACCTGCCATCTATTAGATAGTCTGCGGTATATCCATTTCAATTAGACGTTGCTTTTTTTTTGCACACCTTAATTTTTTTTAGATTTTAGAAGTTTCATACAAAAAAACCCATCTTGTCTTCGCAATTATTTCATCTCAATTTTATACTTTTGATTTCTGCGTTAAAAACAAAATATTTTTTTTAATGTAAAAATTATAATTTCAGAAATTGAGGAATGTAGGCCATAGTAATAAGCTACTTATTATTACTTTTTTTATACCCTACACCAACATAGTTTTGAAGGTTAATATGAGTTTGTGCTGATGTATGTAACTCATAAAAAAATAAGTCAAAAACCCTTTAATTATACCGATCGACACAGAATCAGTTTCTGTGTCGATTTCTGTCCGTCTGGTTCTCTTTCAGATCATGTTAAATTTGTTATCAAAGTGAAGGTCTCAACTTTATTTTGGTAGTTGGACCATAGCTATTAAAATTGGCTAAGCTTCGATAATTATTTCGAGAAGCTTCCATAGGACTGACTTAACAGAAATTAGAAAGGAGTTAAAAATTTCAGAATATATGTATATTTCGGTTTGTTTTGTATAAAAACAGAAATTACTATACAAAATTAGGAATTGGTCCATATTTAACCGTAGCTCCCATATAAGGCCTGCTTTTAAAAGTCATGAAAATCACAAAAATGCTTTTGAATCTGAATGAATGAATGAATTATAGTAACAATGTTTTGATCCTATGCCCTGAAAATAAACATTTAAATTCGTTGAACCACATTTTCCTTAATGGGTAAGGGTATCATATTGTCAGGTTGGACCGACTTTAATACTTTCTTACTTCTTTAATTTTGGTATTTGTTACTGGGTAATCTTTATCTTTGCTGGATTTTGGATTTTTTTTTAGATATCAACGTATCTCTCTGCTGTTGACATTGCGTTTATGTCTGTGTCTTAATATTTTTTTTTTGTATTATTTGTTACAGATGAAGTCAATAAACAGCAGGTAGGCAAGAGCATTTAGCAAAAATTTGCATTTTCAATCAAAGTACAGTGGTTTTTTTGCAAAAAGTCTGCCGTCTTATGTTTAACTGGAGCTTTCGAAATCTTTTTAAACCTTAAAAAAAGTAAGATCACAGATATATGGAAAGAAAGTTCATTTCAATTCTTATAGTGAAATTTTAATAGAAAAATTTTAATAGTGAAATTTTTATAGTGAAATTTTTAAAGTGAAATTTTTATAGAAAAAAATTTTAATAGTAAAATTCTTAAAGTGAAATTTTTATAAAAAAAATTTTATAGTGAAATTTTTATAGAAAAATTTTATAGTGAAATTTTTATAGAAAAATTTTTACAGTGAAATTTTTATAAAAACTTTTAATAGTAAAATTCTTATAGTGAAATTTTTATAAAAAAAATTTTATAGTAAAACTTTTATAGTGAAATTTTTATAGAAAAATTTTTATTGTGAAATTTGTAGAGAAAAATTTTTGTAGTGAAATTTTTATAACAAAATTTTTGTAGTGAAATTTTTATAGAAGTTTCACTTAAAGTGAACTTTTGAAAGAAACATTTTTATGGTGAAAATGTTAATAGAAATTGTTTTTTAGTGAATATTTCATGGACAATTTCTTGTAGTAAAATTTTTATAGAAAAATTCTTATAGTGAAATTTTAATAGAAAAATTTTAATAGTGAAATTTTTATAGAAAAAAATTTTAATAGTAAAATTCTTAAAGTGAAATTTTTATAAAAAAAAATTTTATAGTGAAATTTTTATAGAAAAATTTTTACAGTGAAATTTTTAGAGAAAAATTTTTGTAGTGAAATTTTTATAAAAAAATTTTAATAGTAAAATTCTTATAGTGAAATTTTTATAAAAAAATTTTTATAGTGAAATTTTTATAGAAAATTTTTTATAGGGAAATTTGTAGAGTAGTGAAATTTTTATAACAAAATTTTTGTAGTGAAATTTTTATAACAAAATTTTTGTAGTGAAATTTTTATAGAAAAATGTTTGTGGTGAAATTTTTATAGAAAAATTTTAATAACACACTTTTAATAGAAGAATTTTTATAGCAAAATTTAAGTAGAAAAATGTTTATACTGAAATTTGTATAGAAATATTTTTATAGTGAAAATTTTATAGGAAAATTTTTATAGGAAAATTCTTATAGTGAAATAAATAATATAATGAAAATTTTTATAGAAAAATTTTTGTGGTAAAATTTTTATAGAACAACTTTTGTAATAAAATTTTTGTAGAAAAATTTGTAGAGTGAAATTTTTATAGAAAAATATTTATAATGAAATTTTTATAGAACAAATTTTTATAGAAAAATTATTATTGTGAAATTTTTATAGTGACATTTTTGAAGAAAAATTTTTCTAGAATAATTTTTATTGTGAAATTTTTTGTAGAAACCTTTTTAACGTGAAATTTTTCTAGAAAAATTTTTATTGGGATAATTTTAATAGTGAAATTATTATACTAAAGTTTTCATAGAAAAATTTTTATAATATTTTATAGAAAAATGTTTATAGTCAAATTTTTGCAGAAAATTTTTTATAGTAAAATATTTATAGAAAAATTTTTATAGTGAAAATTTTATAGCATCATTTTTAAAGTGAAATTTTCAGAAAAATATTTATATTGAAATTTAAAAAAAAAGCTTAAAGTCAAATTTTTATAACGAAATTGTTAAAGTGAAATTTTTATAGAAAAATTTTTATAGTGAAATTTTTATAGAAAAATTTTTATAGTGAAATTTTTTAGAAAAATTTTTAAAGAAAAATTTTTATAAAAAAAAAAATTTTCAGTGAAATTTTTATAGAAACATTTTTTTAGTGAAATTTTTATAGAAACATTTTTTTAGTGAAATTTTTATGGAAACATTTTTTTAGTGAAATTTTTATAGAAAAAATTGTATAGAAATATTTTTATAATGAAATTTTTATAGAAACATTTTTATAGTGAAATTTTTATAGATAAATTTTTATAGTCAAATTAAAAAAAAAAAATTAAGTGAAATTTTTATGGAAAATTTTTTTTTTAGTAAAATTTGTGTGAACAAATTTTTATAGAAAAATGTTTATATTGAAATTTTTAATGATTTTGTTTTTTATAATAAATTTTTATAAAAAAAAATTTTTCAGTGAAATTTTTATAGAAAAATTTTTTTAGTGAAATTTTTATAGAAAAATTTTTTTAGTGAAATTTTTATAGAAAAATTTTTTTAGTGAAATTTTTTTAGTGAAATTTTTATAGAAAAATTTTTTTAGTGAAATTTTTATAGAAAAATTTTTTTAGTGAAATTTTTATAGAAAAATTTTTTTAGTGAAATTTTTATAGAAAAATTTTTTTAGTGAAATTTTTATAGAAAAATTTTTTTAGTGAAATTTTTATAGAAAAATTTTTTTAGTGAAATTTTTATAGAAAAATTTTTTTAGTGAAATTTTTATAGAAAAATTTTTTTAGTGAAATTTTTATAGAAACATTTTTTTAGTGAAATTTTTATAGAAAAATTTTTTTAGTGAAATTTTTATAGAAAAATTTGTATAGAAATATTTTTATAATGAAATTTTTATAGAAACATTTTTATAGTGAAATTTTTATAGATAAATTTTTATAGTCAAATTAAAAAAAAAAAAATTAAGTGAAATTTTTATGGAAAATTTTTTTTTAGTAAAATTTGTATGAATAAATTTTTATAGAAAAATGTTTATATTAAAATTTTTAATGATTTTGTTTTTTATAATAAATTTTGAAATTTTTTTAGTGAAATTTTTTATATAACAATTTTTTTTTTCTAAAATTTTTATAGTGAAAGTTTTATGGTAAAAATTTTATAGTAAAATTTTTGTAAAAAAGTTTTATAGTAAAATTTTTGTAAAAAAATTTTTGTTGCAAAATTTTTGTAAGAAAATTTTTATTGCAAAATTTTTATGGACAAATTTTTATAGTAAGATTTAAAAAAAATTTTTTTTGTGAAAGTTTTATGGACAAATTATAGTGATATTTTTGTAGTAAAATTTTTATAGAAAAAATGTTATAATAAAATATTTTATTGCGAAATTTTTATAGATTTTTTTTTCAGTGATATTTTTATATAACAATTTTTTAGTAAAATTTTTATAGAAAAATTTTTTCAGTGAAATTTTTTTTCAGTGAAATTTGTATATAACAATTTTTTAGCTAAATTTTTATATAAAAAATTTTTATAGTGAAATTTTTATAAAAAACTTTTTAAAGAAAAATGTTGAAAGAATTTAATTTTAGTTAAACCAGAATTTATGTAGATGGTCGTGAGTTCGAGTCGGGCTTAGGTTCATGTCATAAAGTATTTTTTTTTAATTTATGATTTTTAAATAAGATGAATAAATTTTAGGAATACTGAAAAAACTATGTGACCCTTAGCAGTGTGGAATGCTGCATTTTCTGTCCCGCTACGGACTTCATCAGCACATTGTGTCACCAACTGTTAGATGCCAGTAGTTAAGATCATCTATTTAACTGAATTCTTAAGCGAAATGGAAAACGAGAATTATGTTAACACTCATTTCTATTTCACCTATGACCATATGAAACTTTTATAGAAAAATTTGTATGATGAAATTTGATAAGTTTTCTTTATCTTACGATACCTAACAAGAAATATTGAAGAAATTATGTTATAACTTTTTGTTGTGCAAACCACTGTAGGTTATAGTTATTTAGCGGGATTACATGTATTTAATGGTACTGATACTCAATGAAAGTGCATCCATAAATTTTATCTTAAATATTTTGTCACTTTCTTTAAATGAAAACAAGTCAACTTTTGTGTGTTTTTTGTTTAAAGTCACGAAATGGTAATTAAACCGAATCGTAAACGCACTTCCAACGATAATAAAAATAAAAAAATTTACTAAGAAATAATCAAAAAAGAATGTGAAGGTGAGTTCCGTGAGTTATTTCAATTAACTAATTATTCCAGAGATGAATTGTGTATATGTATTTCTAAAGATGACAAATGTTGCCAAGATTACCTAATGTCACGATTTTAAAATAATTGGCTACTTTCAAAATTTGCTAGTACATAGATTTGTAAACTTCAAAACAACAAAACACTTAACCAAAACTTCTTTCCAGTTTCCTGTAGGGCAGCACCACGTAAGAGTCAATAGTCTGTAAAATTTTGTGTAATCATTATGTGAGTTGTGGTATAAAAGAAAGTGGACTAAGATTGAGTGAATTTAGTGTAAAATCATATTTCGCAATATAAAGTTAAGACAAAGCCAAACAAAGGTAACATTTTTTATATCAAAATTAAAATGACATGAAAATTTTAATGATTTGAAGTAATAATTTTTTATATATTACAGAATGGGTGGTCAAGTATTTTACTCAACTTTAATAAACATTCTATTACTGTGGCTTATCTGTTTACCCGCCTTTCACGCAGCTAGTATTAAACCTGTTCCTAATGAAATTGACCCAGTTGAGGGAGAAAAGGTTTATGTACGCACTTCCGACTTGGTGGTTCGGGAAAAGAGCGGCAAACCTCTATTATATCATTTTATTACCGACTATCCTCATCCGCATGTGCCCTCGAATAATTATATAAAACCCTGGGAAGTGGTGGCTTCGAAGCCGATTAGGGTTAAGAATCTAGAGGGAGCCAATAATCGTATTGTTAAGAAGAATAATATATTGTATTTAGCTAAATCTAGTGAAACGGAGGAGAAGGAAAAAAAGAACTGAGATGAAATAAAAATTGAATTTTATATTAAGAGAGATTTGCTTTATTTTCGGTTATTTTTTATTATATTTCGATTTTAGTATACATAACCACCATTGGAGGCATATTGAGTCTCAATACCTGAGGCAGCAGCTTCGGGAGCAGAGAAACCGGCATCGAACGAAGAGCTAGTGAAAGAGGGAGCAGAGTTAGAAGCCGAAGACTCAGGGGCTGAGTAGCTAGAGCCAGTAGAATCGGTAGTAGAAAAGTCAGCAGTTACAGGAGCATCCAAGGAAGCAGAGCTGGCGGGAGCAGAGAAGCTGGAGGATGACACGAAAGAGCTGGCGGCAGGAGCTTGGTATTCAGCAGTCTTGAAGGATGAAGAAGAAGCTGAGCTGTCAGGAGCAGAGAAGCTGGAACCAGAATTGAATGAGCTGGAAGCAGGAGCTTTGTATTCAGTAGCCTTGAAGGAGGAGGAAGAAGCAGCACTTTCAGGTGCAGAGAAGCTGGAGCCGGAAGTGAAAGAGCCTGAAGCGGGAGCTTTGTATTCAGTAGCCTTGAAAGAGGAGGAAGAAGCAGCACTTTCAGGGGCAGAGAAGCTAGAGCCAGATTTGAAAGACTCAGAACTAGAAGTAAAAGAGCTGGTAGCGGGAGCTTTGTATTCAGTAGCCTTGAATGAGGAGGAAGAAGCAGCGCCTTCAGGGGCAGAGAAGCTAGAGCCAGATTTGAAAGAGTCGGAACCAGAATTAAAAGAGCTGGAAGCAGGAGCTTTGTATTCAGTAGTCTTGAAGGATGAGAAAGAAGCAGAGCTTTCAGGAGCCGAGAAGCTAGAGCCAGATTTGAAAGACTCGGAACCGGAAGAGAAATCACTGCGACCGCTGAAACTGGCAGGAGCAGATTCATAGTGTTCATGATTGTGGCTGGCAGCTCCGGCACCATGAGGAGGCAAGTACATATTGTTTAAGTGGCTGACATCGGCGGCAGCCAAGGCAACGACGGCAAACAAAACAGCGGCGAAGAATTTCTGGAATATTAGAAAAAAGAAAGAGGAATGTTGTGGTAATGTTCTCAGGAAGAGTTAGGAAGAAACGGAAGATATTCTGAATTTATCTTGAATAAAGTGAAAAGTTCGAACTGGAACTAAAGTGGACAGTTTGAGTTGTTTTAATAGCTTAGACTATGGAGATTTAGGATAAAATATAGATATTCTAAACAGAATGACCAACTCCAAAACTAATAAAATGTCTACCGATTTAAATACTCGATCGTGAACGAGCTGTGCTATGGATCCCTAATGAAAAGCACGAACTGGATCTTAAGTGCGTAAATAGTGCTAGAAATATTCTCTAAACCTGATTATGGGCTTATCATAGAAGGTAGGATGATGACACTGCAAACTGACTCTTAGATCTGCAATTCGTTCACAATCGATTTAAATACTCGATCGTGTACGAGTGGGGCTATAGATTCCTATTGAAATGCATGAACTGGATCTTACTTGTGCAAGTGGTGCTTGAAATATACTCATCATAGAAGGTGGGATGATTACAACTGCGATACGGCTATTGGATGTGCAATTCTATCACGATCGATTTAAATATTTGATCGTGAACGAGTTGGACTATGGATCCCTTATGAAAAGCGCGAACTGGATCTTAATTGCGCTACTAGTTAGTGCGTGAAATATTCTCTAAACCTGATTAAGTGCTCATTATAGAAGGTCGGATGATGACAACTGCAAACTGGCTCTTGGATATGCAGCTCGTTCGTGATCGATCGTGAACGAGTTGGGCTATGGATCCCTTATGAAATGCGTGAACTGGATCTTAATTGCACAAATAGTTCGTAAAATAGTCACTAAACCTGATTATGTGCTTATCATAGAAGGTGGGATGATAACAACTGCGATCTGGCTCTTGGATCTTTAGCTCGTTCACGATCGATTGAAATATTCGATCGCGAATGAGTTGGGCTATAGATCCCTTATGGAAAGCCCGAACTGGATCTTAATTGCGAAAATAGTGCGTGAAATCTTCTCTAAACCTGATTATGTGCTTATCATAGAAGGTGGGATGTTGAAAACTGCGATCGTTCACGATCGATTTAAATATTCGATCGTGAACGAGGTGGGCTATGGATCCCTAACAAACAGCCGACCTGGATCTTAATTGTTAAAAAAGTGCGTGAAATATTGCATAAACCTGATTATGTCCTCATTATAGATGGTGGGATGATGATAAATGTGAACTGGATCTTGGATCTGCAAAAAGTTTCTATGGCAAACCGTTGGTCATTTCTTTCGTTTACGGGACAAACCTTCAAATAAGTAATAATAATAATTTCCACGACAACATTCCAATTGGAACAAGTGGTACTTCTCTGAGACAATGAGCTACGTTTTAGCTCCGGCTTCGAACGGCAAATGAGAAGTTTTACATAGCCTAATACTCAATAACTAGTGGCTAACTGAGTTATGAGGCGAATCGCCGCTATTTTGAAAGTTTATTTTTTTCAAGTTGATCTGGCCAGGGATCGAACTTGGGACCTCTGGTATGCTAGGCGGATGACTAACCTGCTATACCACGGATAATGATTTATCATATAATTATAAAAAGAAGGAACATCTCCAAAACTAGTAATGTCTTGGGATTTAATATGTGATCTTCAATGAGATTGGTTATGATTCAAAACCCGAAAATTGCCTTTCAATGAAAAATTTGTTAGGCAAAATTTCAATTTTGAACTTGCGGAATCAGGAAGTAGCTTTTTATAAGGAGCTTTGTTACACTTGAATTCACTTTTGCTTTCATTTTCTATACAATTTTTTTTTATTCAAAACTGATTTCCAAAATCTTTTCACTTTCATCCTTCACTAATTATTTCTTTACCATTTTTTTTGTATTAGCTTGTTCTTAATTAACTTCTGATACTGATTGAACTATTATTATTCTATTGCTTTTATATCATTTGTTTGTTTGTTCCCCAATAATTATAACATTCTAATTTTTAATCAAATATTCAAAAACAACAAATATTTATTAATTTGCTGATGCATTTAGAGTCTATTAATTAAATGAAATATTTCCAAATTATACTGCATTAAATCGACCAGAGATTCGTTATACTAGATATTTAAAGTGATATTAGGTATTTCCAAACCTCTTATATCAAAAATAAAGCCATTAATCTTATGGAAAATTAAGAAGTTTCTAAACTAATTAAATAAATGCCAAACAAATTTGTTTTATTAGAAATTCGTGATTTATGCAAAAATGACCCGGTAAGAAAAATGCACTATTGCCTCAAAACAGTACAGCATGTAGCTATGTTTGCACAAATTCTATTATATATAATAAGAAGGAGGTTTAGGAGATATAAGCATCAAAAAAGTTACTCCCTCTTTGTTTTAGGACATTTGTTCTGGGCAATAATGAAACCTTTGATGTGGGTAAGGCATTATCGTATGAATTTTATATAACAAAATAAACAGTAGAATAAGTTATACCCATTTTAGTTACAAAGATTCACGGAACATTCCCTGCGCCGATAATTTTGATTGCCACCATAGGTGAAAAGTGTGTTACAAGTTTGTGCTGATGTTGTGTAATGTATGTGAAATATTGGCCTGAGACCATCCCGTAAATATACCAATAGACTTAGAATCACACCCTGAGTCATGCTGGCTGTACTATAGAGTGGTTCGGAAAAAAAGTTGAGTCAGTCACCCCCTAGAATTAAAGATAATGTCAAAATAAATATACACAGTTAAAAAAATACACAGTTAACAAAATACAAAAAGGGCGGTATTTGTAGGCGTGGTAAAAAAACAAACAAAAAAATTTAGAATTGTTTTAACATTATCTTTAATCCTAGGGGGTGACTGACACAACTTTTTTTTGTATGGAAGGCGAACCGCTCTACTGTACTACCATGTTAAGCTTGTAATTCAGGTAACAATTCTAAAGATAATTCGATTGCACTTGGAACATATAACTCTTTTTTGGTATTGGGGTTATTGCTATTAAAATTCGCTAAAATTGGACCATTATTTCGAATACTCACTCACTTCCCGAAATTGGGTATTTGGCAACAAACTACAAAAACGCTCATAAATCTAAATCTTGCTATAGTCAAATTGCTCCTATATAAGACGCAATGAGGAAAATAGTTTAACCCTTTGCAACTGACGTGAAAAATGTTTACTATTATATTGACGTAGTAGACTGCCAGACAATATTTCCATAGGTTATATTTTATAAGGTCCGATGGCATGGTTTTTCCAGAAAATTTATTTCAGAACAAAACTTATTTGTTGTTGGTGTCTGCTAGACAACTACATTAGTCGCAGAGGGTTAAATATATGTATACTTACAAAACTTAGCATAAAAAGAACATTTGACCTCTGTGGTGAGGGGTATCATGTGGTCGGACTTGACTGACTATAGCACTTTCTTAATGGTTTAAAATATGGGTTTGAGTAACACAGTCACGTTTTTGGTAAAACACTTTTTATACCCTTCACAACCATAGGTACATATGTAACGCATAGAAATATTTGTCTTAGACCCACCTTTTAATATACCATCAATATTTCATCAAATTATCTTTAGAATTGCGACCTGTACTTTCATGACATGGTTTACATGGGGATCCAGCCAGCCGTCCAGACGGACGGACGGACTAATATCGCTAAATTGACTCAGAAAGTGATTCTAAGTCTATTGGCGTACTAAAAGGTAGGTCTAAGACAAATATTTCTTATAATACCCTTTCCACCTATGGTGGTGAAGGGTATAAAAAGATTAGGGTACAAAGTTTGAAGACTTTTACTGTAAAAGTTCTGATAAATATTTTTGTTTGGGGAAATTGTTCCCCTGCATCGATTCTAAAACATTTTGCCCAAATTACTTACTACCATTGACTTACCAGAAGCAGCAAATTTGAAAGCTATACTTTCAGTGGTTGGTTAGCATGTTGACTTCTAAGCATAATCTGTCTGGTGTCGAGCCCCTGTTACATCAAACTTTCATTTTTGTAATTATTCTTCTTCTGTTATCCCTGATTCCCATTGCACAGTGGGATAGTGAAAAAATAGAATGGAAATAGATCCGAAACTTCCAAGCCGTTGGGTGGATTTTAATAAATTTTTGTGTATATAGCAGAAGTGTTGGGGAGCTTAAGTTTTGAACCTGGAAAGCCTAGCTTCTAAGCGGGCGGCACAATCGGCCCCGAAGTAGGGCATCTTAGACTAACAAATCACTTAAAGCAATATATACTTGTCATATCCTAACTGATTTTACAACTCGTACTATATAACAAAATATATATGTAGATTAAGATCTACAAAAAATATCTCAACATGCTCAAATTAAAATTTTTAGTTTTTGACCGATTTTTTACTTATATCTGATATAACCCGATTTTCTTGATTTAAAGTTTTCTGGAAAAGAACAAAATTTTGAATACAACAAACAAGAATTGTATTAAAAACTGCTTAAAGTTAACATTTAAACAAGTAAGAAAAGCTATAGGCAGTCAGGCCGACTATATCATACCCATCAGTACAAAGGTCAAATATGGACCAACAATTAAACAAGTTTTCCTTAAGTCTTAGAGATATACATACATATACTATGTGCTATTATTTCAAAATTTCGAAATTTATGTCATTTCCGGCTATGAGCCTGATATGGGAGCTAGGGTCAATTGTGGACCTATAATTACCAAATTTTGGTTATTGGTTTTACAAAATGTTTATCTGTGCAAAGTTTAAGTAATCAAATGCATTTATCTTTAGAGTTATTAACGTTTTTGTGCATTTATGTGTATATAAACGTCTGTTGAGAATGTGTCTTGTATATTTAGGAGGTATGGTCAAATATGGGCCGATTTCTACAAAACTGGGAACACTGATTAAGGTTATGATAAGCAACATTTGTGCTGAATATTATAAAAATACAGGTACATTTTTGGCTGTAAAGGACCAAAAACTCTATTCCGTGAAGGCATCCCTATGGTACCTACCATAGGGATGAAATAGTAATCCGATTTGGCCCAAAAAGAATAGGGATCGTCCTTGGACCAAAATATGGTCTGTGCCAAAATTCATCAAATTACCTTTAAAGTTACAACCTGTAGAATGATAACAAGCTTATATGGATAACCGGCCGACCAGCCGGATGGACATAGTTAAAACAACTCAAGGAGTGATTCTAAGTCGATTGGTATACTAAAAGGTTGGTCTCAGACCAATATTTCTATGCGTTACAAACATCAGCACAAGCCCAATATACCCTTTCCACATATTGTGGTGAAGAAAGTATTTATTATGGTTTTTTATGTATTCAAAAAATTTCTTTAATAACTGAGTTATGAAATAACTACTCGTATAGGGAAGTTTTTATTTTGATCCATAATTCATCCGAAAGCACACAGGCTGTAAAAAACGTTCACCTACGATCAGGGGTCAAATCGCCATATCAAATCATCGAAACAAAATGGACCAATTTCTCAGATTAATAACGGCTGTAGATAAAACATGCGAACCTAAAACGCAAACGATCGTAGTTGAACGACAGCCTATAAGGTTATGGTTGTATTGGAAGGAAATTGTCTGCTGTGAAATTTTGGTACCTGGTTTTCACTGCAACTGACCTGAGGCCAAATTACCGCATTCGATATCGATCGAAAACTCAGACTTTTAAGCGAATATTGTGAAGTATACTTTAGGGATGTTCAAAGTTACTTCGATGCAAAAAGTTTATTGAAATTTGGTATCCATTTTGATTTGTTTTTAAAAATATATTTTGTTCAATTAAAACTCTTTTACTATTGTTCATCTTTTGGCAAATAACTTCAAAAAAATATAGTAAACTGTGCATCTTTTAAATAATGTTGATTATCCTAAAAGTATGCTATACAAATGTTTTGAAAATATCTAAGATTTCGATCGATATCGAATGCGGTAATTTGGCCCCTGATAATATTAAAAATTGTTCATTATACCCTTCACCACCATAGGTGGAAAGGGTATTATAAGTTTGTACTGATGTATGTAACGCATAGAAATATTTGTCTTAGACCCACCTTTTAGTACATATACCAATAGGCTAAGAATCACTTTCTGAGTCGATTTAGCGATGTCCGCCCGTCTGACTGGACCCCCATGTGAACCATGTTATCAAAGTACAGGTCTCAATTCTAAAGATAATTTGATGAAATTTGGCTATTGAAATTCGTCCAAATCGGTCCATTATTTATGGTACCTCCCATAGGTCCCACTTCCCAGAATTGATATATTGGCCACGAATATCAATATTTTATCATGAAATTTACAACAAATACTGGTTATGTAAACCTAAAACACTGTACCAAATTTCGTTGAAATCGGACCACATTTGACCATAGCTCTTGTGTCAAAACGCACTAAATGAGACAAAAATCACTAAAACGCTCGTAAATCTGAAGATAATGAGAATTTTGAGTTGATTTTTTGCATACATAATTTTTGTAATCAATTTACCAAATTTCGAGATAATCGGTCCACATTTGACACCTTTTCCTTAGTGGTGAAGGGTTTCGTATGGTCGGGCTTGACCGACTATAGCACTTTCTTACTTGCTTTATAGTTGCAACGGATTGTGAACTGGGCTAATTAAAACAACATTTCTATAAATAAATTTGCAAAAAAAAAAATATAACAATAACTATATTCGAACATTAAGTGGGAATTATATTATTAGCGACAGCTTGGCGCCAACAGATTTTGGATTTTTATATAATTTAAAGTAATTCTTTAAATATTCAAAAAAAAAAAACAACTTAATAAAGAATTAATCCAAAAAACATACATTTTTATTATATGCGTAATTTGTATCTATTTTAAAAGTATCAAGCTTTTAGCCCCTTAACGGCTTAATTCCTAAAAAAAGCTGATTGCGTTTTTTATAAAAAGAAGAAATTAAATCAAACAAGATAAGAATAATTTTCGAAATCTTTTATTAAAGTCTTAAGTATTAAGAAGTTTTAGTAAACATAACCACCATTGGAAGCATATTGGGTATCAATTCCCGAAGCAGCAGCTTCTGGAGCAGAATTGCTAGAATCATCGAAAGTGTTGGAGTAAGTAGAATCGAAATTCGAAGCAGCAGCCTCGGGAGCTGAATAGCTAGATTCTACTTGGTATTTAACTGTTTGAGGAGCATTAAAGGAAGCTTGAGATGAGAAACTTTCGGCAGGAGCATTGTATTCTACAGTCTTGAGAGAGGAGAAGGAGGCAGCACTTTCGGGAGCCGAAAACCCAAAGTCACTAGAGATATCATTGGTTTCACTTTCAGGGCCCGTGTATTGGAAAGAAACAACACTGGGATTGGCGGCAGCATCGACGTCAGTAGCATCAAATGTGTATGGGGCCGGTTTGTAATCTTCGTGAATGTGACTGGCAGAGGCATGAGCATGAGGTGGCAGGTAAGAGTTCTTTAAATGACTAACATCGGCAGCGGACAAGGCGATGATGGCAAATAAAGTAAGAGCGACGAAGGATTTCTGTAAGGTAAAAATAAGGATTAATGATTGTAGGTTTTAAGCATTACTGGGGCCTGATTATGACATTCGTTGTGATTCTAGAACTAAGAAATTTTAAAACAGATTGTGAGGTATACTTTTAGAAAGATATTGTTATCATCTTATTTAAATATAAGAAAACGTTAAATATGCTTGACACAAAGCTTTTTAAATTTAAAATCTGGTGCCAAATCGCCTCATTCGATATCTATAAAAAACTCAGACAAGCAAATAATGTGTAACATACTTTAGGGATTTTTAAAATAATTTATTTTGCAAAATTTGATATCTAAACATATCCGTCTGTTTGTTAAAACATTTAGTTTAAATGAAACTATTTTAGTATCATGGAACGTTGTAGTGAACTTTTTATGTTATATATTATTTAGATTATCCTAAAAGTATGCTACACAAATCTTTGTAAAATATCTTACATTTCGATTGATATTGAATACGGCGATTTGACCCCAGGTCATAATCACCGAAGTCAATATCAATTGAAATTTAAGATATTATAGAAACGTTTGAGTAGCATACTTTAAGGGTACTCTAAATTATTTATAACATACATATAAAGACTAAAAGTAAAAGATTATTTAAATATAAATTTCTATTAAATTTGTTTTAATTAAAACAACTTTAAAAATATTGAAAAATTTTCTATATTAAATTTTTATATCGAAAAATTTTCTATAAAAATATTTTTATATTGAAAAATTTTCTATTAAAATTTTTATATCGAAAAATTTTCTATAAAAAATTGTATATCGAAAAATTTTCTATAAATAAATTTTTATATCGAAAAATTTTCTATACAAAATTTTTATATAGAAAAAATTTCTTTATAATATTTTTGTATAAAAAGATTTCCTATAAAGTTTTGTATATTAAAATTTGTACCGACAAAATTTTTCACATAAAATTTTTGTATCGAAAAATTTTCCATATAAAATTTTTGTATCAAAACATTTTCTTTACAAACTTTTTGTATAGAAAAATTCACTATATAAAATTTTTATATCAAAAAAATTTTCTATTATAAAATTTTTGTATCGAAAAATAGTCTATATAAAATTTTATAATCAAAAATTTTTTATATGAAATTTTTATATCGAAAAATTTTTTATACAAAATTTTTGTAGAAAAAAATTTCCTCTAAAATTTTGTATATTAGAATTTGTACCGAAAAAAATTTTCTATATAAAATTTTTGTATCGAAAAATTGTCCATATAAAATTTTTGTATCGAAACATTTTCTTTACAAACTTTTTGTATAGAAAATTTCACTATATAAAATTTTTATATCAAAAAAATTTTCTATTATAAAATTTTTGTATCGAAAAATTTTCTATATAAAATTTTATAATCAGAAATTTTTTATATGAAATTTTTACATCGGAAAATTTTTTATACAAATTTTTATATAGAAAAAATTTGTTTATAAGATTTTTGTATAAAAGAATTTCTTGTAAAATTTTGTATATTAAAATTTGTACCGGAAAAATTTCTGTCTAAAATTTTTATATCGAAAAATTTTCCATATAAAATTTTTGTATCAAAACCTTTTTTTTTTTTAAATTTTTGTATAGGAAAATTCACTATATAAAATTTGTATATCAAAAAAATTTTTTATTATAATATTTTTATATCGAAAAGTTTTCTATATAACATTTTTATATCGAAAGATTTTTCATATAAAATTTTTGCATCAAAAAATTTTCTATATAAAATTTTATAATCAAAAATTTTTTATATGAAATTTTTACATCGGAAAATTTTTTATACAAAATTTTTATATAGAAAAAATTTTTATATAGAAAAAATTTCGTTATAAGATTTTTGTATAAAAGAATTTCTTGTAAAATTTTGTATATTAAAATTTGTACCGGAAAATTTCTGTCTAAAATTTTTATATCGAAAAATTTTCCATATAAAATTTTTGTATCAAAACCTTTTTTTTTACAAAATTTTTGTACAGAAAAATTCACTGTATAAAATTTTTATATCAAAAAAAGTTTTTTATTATAATATTTTTATATCGAAAAGTTTTCTATATAACATTTTTATATCGAAAGATTTTTCATATAAAATTTTTGTATCGAAAAATTTTCTATATAAAATTTTATAATCAAAAATTTTTTATATGAAATTTTTACATCGAAAAATTTTTTATACAAAATTTTTATATAGAAAAAATTTTTAAATAGAAAAAATTTCTTTATAAAATTTTTGTATAAAAGAATTTCCTATAAAATTTTGTATATTAAAATTTGTACCGGAAAAATTTCTATATAAAATTTTTATATCGAAAAATTTTCTATATAAAATTTTTGTATCGAAACCTTTTTTTTACAAATTTTTTGTATAGAAAAATTTACTATATAAAATTTTTATATCAAAACAATTTTCTATTATAAAATTTTCTATACAAAATTTTTATATTGAAAAAAAAACTTCTATATAAAATTTTATTTCGAAAAATTTTATATTCAAAAATTTTTGTATACGATAATTTGGAATTTGTTATAAAACAAAATTTAAAAATTTTCTAAGCCTCCTGAAAGTATGCCGTGTAATTTTATAATAAATCTCTTTATTTCAATTTCTTATTGAATGTAGGAATTGGAGCCACTTATTCTTATTAGAAGTATATCATTCAATTAAAATTTTGAAAGTAATTTGTAAATCACTTCATTACACTTTTATGAAAAGCTTTTTTTGAATAGAAACAGTTTTGAACATCCCTAAGGTATGCTATAAAATATCGATATCGGATACAGCAAATTTGATTTCTTATATAAAACAAAATTTAAAATTTTCTAATTAGAGACACTCATTAAAGGAAAGTTTTGCAATTCTAAAGTCATTTGTAAATCAAGCTCATCACACTTTTACGAAAAGTTTAGATTGGGTATGATAATAGTTAATAGTATGATATGATATTTTATGTTTTCACTTATTTCGTTTTCAGAAATTTCTAAATATTTGTTTGAATCCAATTCATTTAAAATTTATTTTTTTTTTATTATTTCTATTCCGTTTCAAAAATTCTTAAATTCTAGATTTTTTTTAACTAACCATTTTTGCAAACTTTATTTTAAGACTAGAAATGAATACTAACTTAAAAAATAGCACTTTCCAGATATTTATACTAACATTTGATAGAAATTAAAAAAATTCTAATTTTTTTAAACAAAATTTAAAAACATTTCTTTATTGTTTATCCCAAAAAAATATTGATAATGATCAGAAATTTAATATTTATACCTAATGATGTTATAGATCACATGGGTAAATTTTACAAAAACTTGCTCTATTAAAGTAATAAAAACATTTTTTACTTTTTTTCTATTTTTATAAAATATTTGGCAATTGTTACTTAATAATTTTAGAACAACGGTAATGGCAAGACAAATGTTTATATATTGCAATAAAAATTATAATAAAAACCGGAATTTGTTTTAATCTCTAATTTGTTTTAGACCAAGACAAAGAATTTCTTTGTATAATTAAGTAATTGCCTATTAATAACAAAAAATAACCCAGCGAACATAGTATAATGATACAAAAAAAATAAATTTTTGAAACAAAGGTCAAATAGCAGCATTCGATGTGGATCGATATGTAAGATATTTCAGAAACAGTTGCATAGCATACTTTTAGGATAATCATAATAATATATAATTTATAAGGTTCATTATTTTGTAACTTATTTGTCCAAAGTTCCCTGATAGTAAAATAATTTCATTTAAACTAAATGTTTTAACAAACTAACGGATATGTTTAGATATCAAATTCTATTAAACTTTTTGCAAAACAAACTATTTTGAAAATCCTACCTTTGGGATTTACAATACGCAATATTTGCTTAAAAGTCTGAGTTTTCGATCGATACCTATGCGGCTATTTGGCTCAAAATCTGTACATCCAAACATGCAGTCGATGTTTAATATAGATAAAGATAAGTTTAACCTTTGACTCCCCTGATCACTTTTAGATCTCTAAACTACTACGGAAAGCTTATTCCAGATCTTAAAAATAATATTATGACAGATTTATCAAAACGGTCATTTTTGCCAGCAGTGAATACATCCTCGGACAGACGCCCACTTACAATATGCTTTGTGGTCTCAGTATATGTCCTTGTCATTGTCGAAGTCCACGTCTTAGTCTATGTTTTAGTCTATGTTTTAGTCTATGTCTTAGTCTATGTCTTAGTCTATGTCTCAGTCTACGTCTTAGTCTATGTCTTAGTCTATGTCTTAGTCTATGTCTTAGTCTATGTCTTAGTCTATGTCTTAGTCTATGTCTTAGTCTATGTCTTAGTCTATGTCTTAGTCTTAGTCTATGTCTTAGTCTATGTCTTAGTCTATGTCTTAGTCTATATCTTAGTCTTAGTCTATGTCTTAGTCTATGTCTTAGTCTATGTCTTAGTCTATGTCTTAGTCTATGTCTTGGTCTATGTCTTAGTCTATGTCTTAGTCTATGTCTTAGTCTATGTCTTAGTCTATGTCTTAGTCTATGTCTTAGTCTATGTCTTAGTCTATGTCTTAGTCTATGTCTTAGTCTATGTCTTAGTCTATGTCTTAGTCTATGTCTTAGTCTATGTCTTAGTCTATGTCTTAGTCTACGTCTTAGTCTATGTCTTAGTCTATGTCTTAGTCTATGTCTTAGTCTATGTCTTAGTCTATGTCTTAGTCTATGTCTTAGTCTATGTCTTGGTCTATGTCTTAGTCTATGTCTTAGTCTATGTCTTAGTCTATGTCTTAGTCTATGTCTTAGTCTATGTCTTAGTCTATGTCTTAGTCTATGTCTTAGTCTATGTCTTGGTCTATGTCTTAGTCTATGTCTTAGTCTATGTCTTAGTCTATGTCTTAGTCTATGTCTTAGTCTATGTCTTAGTCTATGTCTTAGTCTATGTCTTAGTCTATGTCTTAGTCTATGTCTTAGTCTATGTCTTAGTCTATGTCTTAGTCTATGTCTTAGTCTATGTCTTAGTCTATGTCTTAGTCTATGTCTTAGTCTATGTCTTAGTCTATGTCTTAGTCTATGTCTTAGTCTATGTCTTAGTCTATGTCTTAGTCTATGTCTTAGTCTATGTCTTAGTCTATGTCTTAGTCTATGTCTTAGTCTATGTCTTAGTCTATGTCTTAGTCTATGTCTTAGTCTATGTCTTAGTCTATGTCTTAGTCTATGTCTTAGTCTATGTCTTAGTCTATGTCTTAGTCTATATCTTAGTCTATGTCTTAGTCTATGTCTTAGTCTATGTCTTAGTCTATGTCTTAGTCTATGTCTTAGTCTATGTCTTAGTCTATGTCTTAGTCTATGTCTTAGTCTATGTCTTAGTCTATGTCTTAGTCTATGTCTTAGTCTATGTCTTAGTCTATGTCTTAGTCCATGTCTTAGTCTATGTCTTAGTCCATGTATTAGTCTGTGTTTTAGTATGTCTTAAAATTTATTCCATAATTGTTCACTGGGTTATTTTCCAAATTCTTAATTATCTCTGTTTGTTTTTATTTAGAGAAGATGCCCAACACGTTTATTTCATCTTTCACTTTTTGACGTAGTCAACTTAAACAGATGACAAATAAAGTATTTTAATATATTTTTTTTTTATTTATGTACTACAGTTATATCAACTTTCAAGCACCCCCCTACCCTTTTTTTACGGTTTAGCATAAAATTAATTTATTAGCTGATTAATTAGGAAAACATCAATTTGCATCAAATTAACTCATAAACATTTCAATCTTTTTTTTAATTAATAGCCTCAGATAAATATCGATGATTAAAATAGTAATAATACAATAGTTATTAATGAAGAATGGGAGAAACTAATTCTATAGATTGTCTTGGAACGTTTTTTTAACTTTATCGTTTATACTCATTCCATATTTATATTTTTTCATTATATGTTTTCTAGCAATTTATATTTGTTAATTTAAAGCATATCTTTAGGCTGTTCATAAAATTTCAATATGATCTCTTGCGCATGTGTAGAAATTTACAGCTTAAATTACCGATCACATTAAAAATAATAAAGTGTTGCGGTGGCCAGTCACTTAGTTTTTTTTTTGTTTATTATTTTTTTGTTTTACTCCGATGTTGTGATCTGTCTAGTGGTTATCAATGTAAAACATGTGCGGTAGACATATTAGGTGTGTTTAGTAAGCATATGTTATAGTGTTGGGAAGCGTTTTGTCTTGTTGCATAGGCTATTGTGAATGACCGAAATATTATGGCGGGTGTAGTAAAAGGTTTTGATCAATGAATTGGCGGTTAGTATGAAAATGTTTTTGAATTTTAGGCGGGGTATGATGAGAAGGTTTGAAGGACAGGGACCGATAGTTTTGATTAAGCTTTAGTTTTTTTTTACAAGAAAGAGAAGAATTTTAGAGAGAAAAAAAAAAACGCGCTTGGAAAACAAAAATAATAAAAATTGCTTATTGGAACTTAAGTACAAAGCCGTGGGGGCTATATAAAGGCCTAGCCGATATAATGAGAAGAGACAAACAAAACAAAAAGGTAGAGTGGCATATCATCAGTGCGAGTGCAAATAAAAAGATTTCTTTTTATAAACGGATTTTTTTAATTTAAATCAAGAAATAATATAATTTAAAAAAAAAAAAACAACAGTCTTTAAAAAAATATAAATTGCGGAAGGAAAAGTAAGACCTTGTGAAGACAGTTTTATTTTTTTTGTGTATTAATTTGTCTAAAATTTTAGATAATTGGATTCCAATTTTTTTTTATGATATTGCAAAGATTCTTAGGGAATCTAAGTGTAGGGAGGGAATTACGAGTCTTGAATCATAAAACAGGAGAACGTAAGTGTTATTTGTTAACTTGAATTATTTGTATAGTGATGTGAATTTATGTTTTGGAAGGTGGAAGACAGCTCCCTGGAGCAGGACCAGAAGGTTATACTTCAAGAAGCTTCCAGAAAAGTTCTCCTGAGTTTCTTTTTATATTGGTTGAATGGGTATGGAACATATCTCAAGACAAATCCCTAAATCACCAGGTAACCCAATTATCCTTATATATTTCGAATGTGCCACGGTATACTTATGTCAATAGCGATAAAAAAAAAAAAAATCTGGAGAATATAAAAGAGTCCGGTGAAATAGTTGATAAAAAAAATATATATATAATCATTTATTGCCCCCTATAGAGTTGCGTTTATAACCAACTCAGAAAAAAAATATTTTTTTTTAAGAATTTATTATCTAGATTAATTTTTAAGAATTTATTATTTAGATTAATTATATATATATAGAAAGTCTTAACTCTCTTCTTTTAATAATCGAGAAAATAACTTTTTGGAATTTAGAAATATTAGAATAAGTATTTAATTTTGAACTTCACATCATAATATATTTTGTGTGTTAAGAGTTTTAGTTTTTTTTTTATGTTATAAAGTAAAAACCAAAAATCAAATTGCTACTAAAGAAAAAAAAAAAAAAAAAAAAAGATTCCCAGGCATAGACAGTCTTAAGAAAGGTTACTCACTTTTGGTTTTGAAAATAGGTTTTAAGGTTTCGTCGCTGATTTTAGGGAGCTCCTTCAGACCAGTTTTAGATTAAATAGTAACAGCTCTGAGTGAAAAGCGAGCTTAATAGTGAGTAGGTTTTTGAAAAGATTGGTAACTCTTAAAAAAAGAATAAATATTCCCATAGTGGTGTAAAAACGCCTGAATAACAAGTAATTAAATTTTCTTTAAACGTTGTTTGATTTCCGGTTACTTTTGTTTATTTTCTTTTTATTATTCATAGTGGTATTTGTCTTTGCTATTATATTAAGTGTCTTAAGCTCATTTATATTAATTTTAAATTTAAGTTTATATGAATAAATAATGTCTTGAGTGTTAACATGAATATGTTCGAGTAAAAGTTACTTAGAAGGGGAAGGAAAGGATAGTAAGTGGTAAAGAAAATCGGGATACGGGGTCATGAACAAAAGTCTCCCGGATGGACGTGACCATGGTTGGGTAATGGGCGGTAGGAAAACTCCAGCTTTTCCCTTTATGTAGGTGTCGTTTGTTTGTGTAAGTAATGTATGTTTATTTTGATTCCATTCAATTTATTGGTACGGTCCAGAGGTCTGAGTGGGGGGTCAATCAATCCACTCCCAAACGGCTCCATGCTTCTGAGCTAGTTAATGGCCACTCAGCATCAAAAACGGTCACGTAACAATATGGCGCCCAATCTTAATGAAACAACATTTTTTTTTGTGAGCGATAGCACTCAAAAGAAAAATGTAAGATTTTTTTTTTGTGTATAATATCTAAACACAAGTCAATAATATATTAAATTTTAAAGAAATAACCCAAAATTAGATATGTATGTAGAGATCGATAACATTTTAAAACTCGCTGTTCCTTTCCGGACAACAATGTCCTGAAGCCTGTTGTACAGAATGAAAAATATAAAAGATATTCATCTGTATATGCATATCAAATAAGTTTTCAACAAATACATTTCATAGAGTTTTGAAAATGAGGCCTTATCTGTAATGTATTTTTTTTTTGTAATTGTGTTTTCAATTAGAGTTTTCATGATAGTTACAAAACTTGTGCAAATAAAAATATATTTTGTTAGCCGCTCAGGATTACATCCGGAGGTCAGATGTAACAAATATATTTGATTTTGTATAGGCCTTTGAGTGTTAACTAAGGTAACACCAATGTGTATCTATTCCAGCAAATATTTTGAATAAATATGATTGAGACACCAAATGCATAATGCTCCAAGTAAGAGTACCAAAAATTAAACCGATAACTTTACCACTTTCTTTCTCCACCCCTTTATCATTATATATTCAAATTCCATTTCCTAAAATCTTAACTTATGTTTTGTTTTTTTTTAATTTTTATTATTTTTATAATATATTTTATTTAACTTACGTATATTTGTATGAAATTAGTCTTAGGTATTTATTTTTGTGTTCATTCTAATTTTATGTTTATTAACTTCTTTTTATGTTTTTTTTTTACGATTTAGTCTCTTTATATAATTTTTTCTTAGTTTCTTTATAGTTTATGTTCGAGTTATATTTTTTTTTAAGTTACCATAAGTACATTTAGTTTTTTTTTATATTAATTAACAAAATTCAATTACGTACGCTTGTCTGGCAATATCCATATAAGCTTATTCGTTTTTCACTTTCGAGTTTTGGTGATGAATATTCAAACCCGAAACCAAGCTAAAAAGAAAGAAATTAGCACTGAATTCGGTAGAAAATCTTTAGAAATTCAAACTAATAGAAAAAGAAACCGGTTACCTGAGTTTGACTTGAATAGGTCCACATTTCCGTCCGAACCAAAGTTGCCAAAGTTTCCAAATATGTCAAATCCGAACAATAGCGATGTGGGAGCTCAATTCATTGACTTATCGAATACCATAATGACGTCATCACGTCCTACGAACGCTTCGCACCAGCAACCTGGAATAATTAATAATATTCCTCAGCCGAATGGTAGCTTGAATGAGAATATAGGCCCGGAAGTGAGAGAGATGGTCGCTGATGAAGCTCTTAGTGTCCAACGATCATTAGAGGACAAAGTTAGAAAAATGGTTCAAGAAGAGATGGCTGATGTTAAAAAGACGATGGGTGATTTGGCGGTGGCTATTCAGAGCCTATCAAAAATTGCTGCTCCACAGCCTTCAGCGCCAAACACGAATCCAATCGCTACCAATAATACTGGAAATGTGGATAGTAATAATCAAGTTCCAGTTTTTCCACCAAACCATGTTGTTGCCGACAGGATAATACCGCGCAATCCTTTCCCAATTTATAATTTTGTGCCCAATTATCCACCCCCTTCAGTGAACCCAACTCTCGTCAACAATAATAATCGTCCAAATTTGACCGGAAATGAAAATTTTGACATCCGGCAAATTCGTATCGACAAGTTGGGATTGGTTTTCGACAACAAATCAATGTCGGTCGATGATTTCATCTTTCGCTTGGATCATCTAAAGACCCATTATAATATTAGCGATAGGGAAGTTGTTAGGGATTTCCACTTGATAGTTGCAGAGTCTGTGAAAGATTGGTACTGGTCTTTTATAGGAAACCATGGTTTGACGGATTGGCCAGTCTTGCGTCATGCGTTAAAATCTCAATTTCAGACGCCGCGTTCAAATTTTGAGGTAATGCGAGATCTAGTGGAGAGGAAACAACGAAACAACGAGTCAGTTGATGCTTTTTTTCAAATAATGAACAAATTTAGATCAAGACTTACCCAGCCCATGCCTGAATATGACATGATTAAAATCATGAAAAGAAATATAAACCCCAATTTGGCCAGAATAGTTTACCCGATATCCGTGTCATCCGTGGAGCAACTGCGAATCGAATGTAACGAGGCGGAATTAAATTTTCCTAGAAGAGAGGGGAGTAATATAATGCACCCATCACGAGCGGCGAACCGCCAAGTCAATGAGATTTATTTTGATGAAAATACGTACCAATATAACGAGCCCAGCCAGGTCCGCGAAGTTATTGAAATTGAAGCTCTACAAGTACAAAAACAGGCCCTGGTTTGTTGGAATTGCCGAACTGCTGGTCACGTATTTATGGAATGTCCGGTGGAACAGCGGTCACTCTTCTGCTACAGATGTGGAAAGCCAGGAGTGGTTACTCCAAAATGTCCGGTTTGCCAACAAAAAAATGTGAGGAGTGGCGTGGGAATGACAGGGGACTCACGTCAGAAGGAAATCCCTGCTCCATCCAGAGTATGAGCCCTTCAAAATTAGAAAAGAAAAATAGTGATATAGTTAATGATGAATTTAGAACTGATAGTAGTTTTTGTAACGCTAAATCTAGACACCATCTGCCATTAGAAATTAGAGTAAATAATTATGAAAAAGTTAGGACCAAAATCTTTGGAACTAACTTAACAAACTCCTTTACTTCAGAAAAAATAAAGAACTTAAGAACTAGTTTTAAGAAACGTCGGGAGAAGAGAAAAAAGATCGTTGAATCTATAGATAGAGTCAGCAAAATTAATAATGACCCGAGAATTTTTGTTAATGTGTCAATATGTGATAGCCAAATTCGAGGATTACTAGATTCGGGAGCATCCGTAAGCATATTAGGTAAGAATTGTAGAGAATTAGTTTCAAATTTAGGGTTGCCAATTCAGCCAATGTTGACCAGTGTGAAAACTGCCAGTGGTCATCATCAAAGACTATTAGGCAAAGTAAAAACCAATGTGCGATATAAAGATCAAGAACATGTTATGTTGTTATATCTTTGCCCTGATTTGGAACAACATCTGTACTTAGGAATAGACTTCTGGGAGTTGTTTGGCCTAGTACCGGATGTTGATAGAGTCGAAGAAATTAATTTGGAGAATGTACATAACTTTATAGATAATCAAGAGGAATATAAATTACGTCCGCATAGTCTGTCCGAGCAACAACAACAACAATTAGATCAAGTTATAAAATGTTTTAAGACGTTTGAAGAAAATGGTTTAGGAATAACTCAGTTAGAAAAACATTCTATTAAGCTAATCGAGGGAGCAGTGCCTGTGAAAGATCGCCACTATCCAATTTCACCTGCTGTACAGGAAATAACATATAAGGAAATAGATACGATGCTTAAGCTAAATGTAATAGAGGAGAGCGAAAGCCCGTGGAGCAATCGGACAACGGTAGTGCGTAAACCGGGAAAGAACCGATTTTGTCTTGACGCCCGAAAGCTTAATAATTTAACCATAAAAGACGCATACCCACTACAAAATATCGACGGCATACTTAGCAGGATAGATGAAACCTATTATATAAGCAGCGTGGATTTGAAATATGCGTTTTGGCAAATCGAATTGGAGGAGGAGAGTAAACCTTACACTGCCTTTACGGTGCCTGGAAGGCCTTTATACCAGTTTAGGGTAATGCCCTTTGGGCTTTGTAATGCTGCTCAACGACTATGTAGACTGATGGATAAGGTGATCCCACAGCGAATAAAAGAAAATGTTTTTATCTATTTAGATGATCTATTGGTTATTTCTAGCTCTTTTGAAGACCATCTGAAACTGCTAAAAGAAGTAGCAGTATGTTTAAAGAAAGCGAATCTAACAATTGGACTTAAAAAGTCACAATTCTGCTTTCAGGAGTTAAAATATCTGGGGTTTATAAGTGGAGGCGGGATGCTCAAAACAGATCCAACGAAAGTTGTAGCGATACGCAATATAAAAGTCCCCAAAACGACACGAGAAGTAAGAAGCTTTCTGGGAACTGCCGGCTGGTATAGGCGATTCATTAAAGATTTCGCGACAATCGCTGCTCCGCTTACGGATACGTTGAAAAAGGCCAAGAAATTTGTGATGAATCAAGAGGCTATAGAATCTTTCGAAAAACTGAAAAAAGCGCTTACTACCGCACCTGTGCTTAGGCATCCTGATTTCAGGAAACGTTTTTACATACAGTGCGATGCATCAGATTTCGGAATCGGTGCGGTGTTGTACCAACTCAACAAAAAAGAAGAAGAACATCCGATAGCGTTTTATTCGCAAAAACTCAATTCTTGTCAACGAAAATACAGCGTAACTGAGAAAGAATGCCTGGCTGCAGTGATGGCAATCAAGAAATTCAGGCCGTATGTTGAGATGATGCCATTTACGGTGATCACAGATCATGCTAGTTTGAAATGGCTCATGACATTGCGTGACTTGAGTGGACGATTAGCGCGATGGTCTTTGTTGTTACAAGCATATGATTTTGACATCGAGCATCGGAAAGGTTCGGACAATATTGTTGCCGACATGTTGTCTCGATCACCCATAGAACATGGCATGGTAGTTGAGGAACTAAATAGTGAAGATCTACTAGATTTCGAGACCACAGAATTTGAAAGCGAAGATTACTTAGAAATTGTCAAAAATATTAATGAAAATTCTAATAAATTACCAGATCTGAAAGTAGTTGACGGTAAAGTTTATAAGAAAACTTTCGTAAATCCTACCTTATTAGAGGAATCTCCCTGGAAACTATGGATTCCGTCTAATCTCACCTCTACTATTATTGAGAAGGCTCATTTAGGAAATACGATAGCCCATGGTGGTATTTTTAAAACTTTAGATAGGGTAAAACGTTTTTATTATTGGCCCAAAATGACAATTCAAGTCAAAAACTATGTCAATTCATGTCAGATCTGTAAAGAAACAAAATGCGCTAATCAAAATCTTATGCCCGAAATCGGTCAGGAGGTTATAACTGATAGGCCATTTCAGAAGTTATATATCGACTTTTTAGGGAAATATCCCAGATCCAAAAGTGGAAATTGCTACATTTTTATCGTGGTTGATCACTTTACAAAATTCACTTTTCTTAAGGCTATGACCGAAGCTACTGCTGCAAAAGTTGTCAAATTCCTAGTAAATGAAATATTTCATAAATTCGGGGTCCCGGAAACCATACACTCAGACAACGGCATGCAGTTTGTTTCGAAAACGTTCCAAGAAATGATTGAAGCCTATAAAATTAATCATATAAAAACAGCCTTCTACAGCCCGCAATCCAACGCCGCTGAAAGGGTGAACCAATCCGTATTAAATGCGATAAGAACCTATTTAGAAGAAGATCACCGAGATTGGGATTTGTATTTATCGGAAATCGAATGTGCCTTGAGAACGTCAGTTCATTCGGCTATAGGGGTAACACCGTTTTTCGCCTTATTTGGTCTGCATATGTTTACAAATGGATGTGATTATAAATTAGCACGGAAGATCGCTTCATTGTCTGACCACGAAGTTCGTGGACTAAAACAAAATGAAAAACTTGAACTCATAAGAGAGAAAATCAAACAAAATATGCATAAAGCCTATGAAAAAAGTGCAAAAAATTATAACAAAAGAGCTCGTATTATTAAATTTGTGCCGGGACAAGAAGTGTATAGGCGTAATAATATTCTAAGTGATTTTGGAAAAAACCGCAATGCAAAGTTTTGCAAAAAGTTTATAAAATGTAGGATTGTAAAACCCATAGGGAATAATATGTATGAATTGGAAAACTTGCAGGGGAGGTCAATTGGTATATATCACGCAAAAGATATAAAGATATAGTGATAATGTTGAACAGATCTGTGATAAAATTTACGAGTTAATACAATATTAGGCTATAAGAAATGCCATTTAACGAAAAATAAGAAAATATTAATGTTCTCTTGTGTTTTTGGTAATGTCAATTTTGTGTTTTAAATAGTCCTAATGTAAACGCTTGGTACCTGATTTTATCACGTTGTTATCCGTAATTTTACACAATTATCCTCATTGAATTATACAGTCACACTTTTGTTTGTTATATATGTTGTACTAGCTTTATAACCCGCTACGTCGTTAGCGGTACAATTTGAATTGAAAAAGTTACAATTAAAAAGTAACAAAATTTATCAAAATATTTTTTTTTCTTTATTGCACTATACTTGATAAATTTCTAAAAAGTACCATACACGTGTATCTTGAAGCGGATCTAAATGCTTTTAAAATTCTGTTCTGTTAACTTGCTGGACATTTTTTTTTTATGTTGATCGATTCCGATATAAATTTAATTTAATATATATTGATTCTAAAGATATATATAGGTCAAATAACTACCAACCCTCTATTAGTTAAATAAGAAAAAAAAAAAGTACTTAACACGCCCTTTTTATTTTCTTAGCTGATCCAATTTTCATTGCTAATCCAATTTAAATTTTGTCCTTGTCACTTTTGATTTCGAATATATAACGTTACAAAAGTTTCCATTTTTAACCGTTTTGTACCTCTAGACAGCCAAATTAAAAAAAAATATATATACTGATTACGTATTCCAATATTTGAATTGCTGATATTAACTCCATTTTTGCTTTGCTTTTATTCCGTTTGGTTAAGGAAGTATAATGTTACCAATTTTTTTTTAACTCCTTAATTAAAAAAAAGTTCCCAAATACGTATTTTATATTTTGTACTCGGCAATCGACTTCCAAATATATTTGTTTTTAGCTTTATTGGTTCAAGTGATATACAAAGATAAAGAAAAATGGACCTACCCCAAAAATTTTCTACCCCCTTAACGACCGAATTTCCGAAAATCCTTTCTTAGTGGTTCTATACTTCAACATTTCAGCTCCCTAGCTTAAGCCGTTTGGACTGTTCGATGATGAGTCAATCAACCAGTCACGTTAAAGTTTTACATATATAGATTGAGAACACACCTTAATTCCATTTGTGCAATATTTTGCCAATTAGATAATTTTTAGCTCTCAGTGTATAGTACCTGCCATGAAATAAATATAAAAGGAAGTGCTGTGTGAACCCAAGACCTTATAATCCGCACAAAATCTTTAGCATTCCGATATATGTTTGAAGGCCTCTGGTCCAATGGGAGTCAAGGAACACAGAAGACGAAAATCAAGAAATATGAAGAAAATTTTTGTGGTACCTGCAAAATAAGAAGAATGAAACACAAAGAAAACTTTTTATGAACCCTTATTCATCCATAAATACTTATCTGACATTGCAAATCTGCTTAGAAACCTAGAAATCCAATTAGAATTGTCCGAATAATCACCGTACCTGAAAAGAAAGAAAATAAGATAAATGTAAATACATGCATAAACAATTTCCAAATTACAATATGAATACTTACCATAGTGTTTTTTTTTTTTTGCCCGGCTAATGAGACGTCAGGGTGTGGGAGTTCCCCACGTTTAATACATTTATCTTTTATGACCACGCACACCATCTTTGCCCACATGTTTTGGTTCAAATCTGGCGTTTTGTTGCGGTGGCCAGTCACTTAGTTTTTTTTTTGTTTATTATTTTTTTGTTTTACTCCGATGTTGTGATCTGTCTAGTGGTTATCAATGTAAAACATGTGCGGTAGACATATTAGGTGTGTTTAGTAAGCATATGTTATAGTGTTGGGAAGCGTTTTGTCTTGTTGCATAGGCTATTGTGAATGACCGAAATATTATGGCGGGTGTAGTAAAAGGTTTTGATCAATGAATTGGCGGTTAGTATGAAAATGTTTTTGAATTTTAGGCGGGGTATGATGAGAAGGTTTGAAGGACAGGGACCGATAGTTTTGATTAAGCTTTAGTTTTTTTTTACAAGAAAGAGAAGAATTTTAGAGAGAAAAAAAAAAACGCGCTTGGAAAACAAAAATAATAAAAATTGCTTATTGGAACTTAAGTACAAAGCCGTGGGGGCTATATAAAGGCCTAGCCGATATAATGAGAAGAGACAAACAAAACAAAAAGGTAGAGTGGCATATCATCAGTGCGAGTGCAAATAAAAAGATTTCTTTTTATAAACGGATTTTTTTAATTTAAATCAAGAAATAATATAATTTAAAAAAAAAAAAACAACAGTCTTTAAAAAAATATAAATTGCGGAAGGAAAAGTAAGACCTTGTGAAGACAGTTTTATTTTTTTTGTGTATTAATTTGTCTAAAATTTTAGATAATTGGATTCCAATTTTTTTTTATGATATTGCAAAGATTCTTAGGGAATCTAAGTGTAGGGAGGGAATTACGAGTCTTGAATCATAAAACAGGAGAACGTAAGTGTTATTTGTTAACTTGAATTATTTGTATAGTGATGTGAATTTATGTTTTGGAAGGTGGAAGACAGCTCCCTGGAGCAGGACCAGAAGGTTATACTTCAAGAAGCTTCCAGAAAAGTTCTCCTGAGTTTCTTTTTATATTGGTTGAATGGGTATGGAACATATCTCAAGACAAATCCCTAAATCACCAGGTAACCCAATTATCCTTATATATTTCGAATGTGCCACGGTATACTTATGTCAATAGCGATAAAAAAAAAAAATCTGGAGAATATAAAAGAGTCCGGTGAAATAGTTGATAAAAAAAATATATATATAATCATTTATTGCCCCCTATAGAGTTGCGTTTATAACCAACTCAGAAAAAAAATAGTTTTTTTTAAGAATTTATTATCTAGATTAATTTTTAAGAATTTATTATTTAGATTAATTATATATATATAGAAAGTCTTAACTCTCTTCTTTTAATAATCGAGAAAATAACTTTTTGGAATTTAGAAATATTAGAATAAGTATTTAATTTTGAACTTCACATCATAATATATTTTGTGTGTTAAGAGTTTTAGTTTTTTTTTTATGTTATAAAGTAAAAACCAAAAATCAAATTGCTACTAAAGAAAAAAAAAAAAAAAAAAAAAGATTCCCAGGCATAGACAGTCTTAAGAAAGGTTACTCACTTTTGGTTTTGAAAATAGGTTTTAAGGTTTCGTCGCTGATTTTAGGGAGCTCCTTCAGACCAGTTTTAGATTAAATAGTAACAGCTCTGAGTGAAAAGCGAGCTTAATAGTGAGTAGGTTTTTGAAAAGATTGGTAACTCTTAAAAAAAGAATAAATATTCCCATAGTGGTGTAAAAACGCCTGAATAACAAGTAATTAAATTTTCTTTAAACGTTGTTTGATTTCCGGTTACTTTTGTTTATTTTCTTTTTATTATTCATAGTGGTATTTGTCTTTGCTATTATATTAAGTGTCTTAAGCTCATTTATATTAATTTTAAATTTAAGTTTATATGAATAAATAATGTCTTGAGTGTTAACATGAATATGTTCGAGTAAAAGTTACTTAGAAGGGGAAGGAAAGGATAGTAAGTGGTAAAGAAAATCGGGATACGGGGTCATGAACAAAAGTCTCCCGGATGGACGTGACCATGGTTGGGTAATGGGCGGTAGGAAAACTCCAGCTTTTCCCTTTATGTAGGTGTCGTTTGTTTGTGTAAGTAATGTATGTTTATTTTGATTCCATTCAATTTATTGGTACGGTCCAGAGGTCTGAGTGGGGGGTCAATCAATCCACTCCCAAACGGCTCCATGCTTCTGAGCTAGTTAATGGCCACTCAGCATCAAAAACGGTCACGTAACAAAAGTTCTTAGGCAGCCTAGGCTGGTGCTAGACCAGCCTAGGGAAGCCTAGAAGATTGAAAGATTACCAAGCCCCCTGATAACGACTGTTGAAAAAAACATGACGAATTGGATTTTAGAACGTGCGTAGTATGCTAGAACCAATAAAGCTTGCTCATATTGAACAAGAGTTTATCAGTTATAAGATCTTAAACATCAAACGGTTTAACCCTCGTCTATGCTGGTAGAGATTCAGTGGTGTTGGTTTTCTGTTATCTAAAGAACAACGCTCTTATTGAATGGCAACCATATACATATAGAATAAATGTTGCGGAACTAGAGCGAGGAATTTAACATGTATTCAATGTTATGCTCCAACTGAGCTCAAGGCTCAGAAAAAGACGGTTTCTATGACAAGCTGACCCAAATATTTAACACCAGTCATGGCGATGACTTCAATGCGCAAGTAGTCTGTGATAATGCCAGTAGGGAGAGCTTCATAGGAACGAATGGTGCTGGTCGCATGAATGACAATGGTGGAGTTGTGTGATAATTTAAATATGGTGCTGGGTTAAACTTTATTTCCTTGCAAAAAAAAGAAAAACAAGAGAATCGACTGAAGTTAAAAGCTGTGGTACTTAAACCAAGTCTCAGCTGGAAAAGGTTTGATGTATAAAAACTTTAATCACCTGAAGTTGCTATGCGGTTCTCTAACGCATTGGGGAATAGAATAGATCCCCTCGATATCTCCATCTACCAGAATACAGACACCTACTGGAATAATGTAAAAAAGGCATTACTGAAACTGCTACTAGTGAAATAAATGTAACGGGTTATCCATATTGCGGTTTCAAAAGTAAACGTAAATAAAGCACATATAAATTATTTTTTTTTCATGATATATTTTTTTTATGTGGAGTTACAAAGAGACTATGTAGAAAAAAAAAAAAAAAATTTGAAAAAGTCGCGTGCATCATGGTTAGGTCTGTTATTTATCAGACAGCCCTCGTATAAAAAACTGTTAAAAAATATTGCGATAGTTAGCACTCAAAAACGACAAAAATTTTAATTGCACATGAGTTACACTGCAGCCAGTTACACATCGTCTACACATAAAAATAAAATTTACACATGATATGTGTAATTACACCTAAAGTGGCAACACTGGTAGTTGGACGATTATGTAAGTCGTAATCTCCTCTTTAAGCACGATGTCAGTGTTAGATTTTCAACTGAAAAGAAAAAAATGTCGAATTTCAGTCCTATACTTTTGAAACCACGAAATGGATAACCCGATAACTTGTTTGTAGTGTAACAAAAACTGGACCATTGTTGGAAAAATTTAATATTTTTAAATGCAATAAACTCGCGTTATCGATTTTATATCATCTTAACTCAAATCAAAACACCAAACATTTTTTTTAAAACAAAAAAATATTAATATTTCTTTATTAAAGTATTAATAAAACTTAAATACTAAATAAAATGTTTTCGATGTAAACAAAAGAAAATTAAACTAAATGATTAAAAATTAATTAACAACACGAAATTTGCTATAATCTAAAACAAAATAATTCGGAATTGTGCCATATGAATGAATATGGATTATGGGTGGGGGGTGAATGTAACAATTCCAAATTTAAAATCACAACTTTTCTTTTCCTAGAATGAAATGAAAAAGAATTTCCACGAAATTCCTCATTTACTTTTTACGATAGAGATAACCGCCGTTTCTGCCGTATGAGGTGCCAACCTCAGCGATGGGTGCGGGAGCAGCCGGTGCCGAGGTGGGGAAAGCTATTTTTTGTGGGGCTGGAACAGAGTATTCTACGTTTTGTGGAGCTGAAACAGCAGCGGGAGCTGAGTATGTTTGTTGTTGTACTGGGGCTGGTGCAGCAACAGGAGCTTGATAGTTGTAAGCGCCACTAGTTTCGGCGATGGCACTGGTGCTGGCAACAGTTTGTTGCACTTGGGCAGGGGCTTGAGCAGCAGGTTGGTAATTGTAGGAGCCTGTTTCTATATTGGAGCTAGCAGTGGCAACTGTTTGTTGTACTTGAGCGGGAGCAGTGTAGGTTTGTTGTTGTACAGGAGCTTGGGCAGAATGGGTTTGTTGTTGTTGTACTGAAGCTGGGGCAGAATGGGTTTGTTGTTGTTGTACTGGAGCTGGGGCAGCAACAGGAGCTGGATAGTTGTATGAGCCAGTTTCTACATTCGAGCTAGTGGTGGCAACAGTTTGTTGTACTGGAGCAGGGGCAGAATAGGTTTGTTGCTGTACAGGGGCAGGAGCAGAATAGGTTTGTTGTTGTACAGGAACGGGCGCAGAATAGGTTTGCTGTTGTTGTACTGGAGCAGGGGCAGAGTAGACTTGTTGTTGTTGTACAGGAGCTGGGGCAGCAGCAGGAGCTTGATAGTTATAAGAGCCAGTTTCTGCAGTAGCGCTGGAGGTAGACACAGTTTGTTGGACTTGAGCAGGAGCGGAGTATTGTTGTACTGGAGCAGGGGCAGAGTAGGTCTGTTGTTGAACTGGAGCTGGTGCTGGGGCAGGAGCTTGATAGTTATAGGAACCAGTTTCAACTGTCTGCTGTACTGGAGCAGGGGCGGGTGCTGAGTAGGTTTGTTGTTCAACTTGAGCGGGGGCAGAGTATTGTTGGACAGGAGCGGGGGCAGAATACTGTTGTACTGGAGCGGGAGCAGAGTATTGTTGTGTAGGAGCTGGAGCAGAATATTGGACTGGGGCAGGAGCTGGATAGTTGTAGGAACCAGTTTCTATATTAGCCGATGAAGTAGAGACAGTTTGTTGTACTTGAGCGGGTGCGGAGTAGGTTTGTTGTTCAACTTGAGCGGGAGCGGAGTATTGTTGTACCGGAGCAGGGGCAGAGTAGGTCTGTTGTTGAACTGGAGCAGTAGATTGATAGCTATAAGAACCAGTTTCTACATTAGCAGAGGACGTAGAGATAGTTTGTTGTACTTGAGCGGGGGCGGAGTAAGTTTGTTGTTGAGCTTGAGCGGGGGCGGAGTAGGTTTGTTGTTGCTGTTGAACAGCAGCAGGGGCTGAATAGGTTTGCTGTTGTTGAACAGGGGCCTGATAGTTGTAAGCACCATTGTCCGCAGTAGTTTCAAGTGATTGTTGGACGGTAACTTGATAATTTTGTTGTTGAACTGGAGCAGAGAATGTTTGTTGTTGTTGAGCTGCAGGAAGGAACTGTTGTTGGATGGATTCCTGTACTGGAGCTGAAGCAGTGTAAGTTTGTTGCTGTTGCACGGGAGCTGGTGAAGAGTAAGTCTGTTGTTGCACGGGAGCACTGTATGATTGTTGCTGAACTTGTGTGGGAGGCAAGTAAGAAGTTTCAACAGCAGCTGGGGCTGAATAAGATTGTTGAGCAGGGGCAGAGTAAGACTGTTGAGATGGGGCTGAGTATGACTGTTGAGTTGGGGCTGAGTATGTCTGCTGTTGGACGGAAGCTGGTGCAGAGTAGGTTTGTTGCTGTTGCACAGGAGCAGAATATGTTTGTTGCTGTTCAACTGGAGCAGGAGCTGAATAAGTTTGTTGCTGCTGTGGTTGCACATTGGAACTGTAGCTGTAACCTGAAGATGAAGCTTGCGATTGGGAGCTTGAATAGCTTCTTTGTTGACCCACAGTTTCGTGAACAGAAAAGCTAGCTACTGGCACCGAAGCCTTAATGGATTCGATTTGGTTGCTTGCCGGAATAGCATAATTGTAGTTACCCAACGAGCCGGCCTCAGAGCAAGCAATAAAAGCCAAGGCAGCCAAAGTCAAAGAAAAGTAAAGATTCTAAAAAGTAAAGAAGGAAATTAAAAAAAGCAAGTAAGAAAGTGCTATAGTCGGTCAAGCCCGACTATACGATATCCTTTACCACTAAGGTCTACCACTCTTTACCACTAAGGTCTCTCAGACGATGATCTGTATCCGATTCTATTTTTAGACTTATTGAAAGGGGCCTAAGTTTTTAATCCGGCTCCGAACGGCCTCGGGTCGATGACTAACCTGCCATACCACGGCGGTTCACACTTAATCTTGCCAAAAACAATTATTTGCATGCTCTTTTATTAAAATTCGCTAATTATTACCTGATATTTCGTAATCTCGCTATGAAAATTTTAAGGAAATCCAAATTTTGACATTTGACCCCGGTGAAGAAAGGGTTAATCTCGTCTAATGTTAAAAACCCCTTTAGCGCAGGTTTTCCATAAACTTACCAATAACATTCATTATTATCTTTTTTGTTAAAATTTAAAACAAGTAAAATTTACCGAGCATCTAGTCGAATTTGACCGAAATATTTTCATTTTCGCGAAATTTTTCAATTTTAAGCCACAGGTACGGCGAAACTGTCCAAGATTTCAACCTAAATTTTTCTGAGTTCTATTTTCCCATTTGTCTGTTTTGACACACTGATGAGTAAATTCTAAATTTGTAATATTTGTTGAACAACATTTTCGAAAAATTAAAAAATGATTTTTGAAACCGACATGAAAAAAATGTACCATTTTCCTACATGAAAAAAAAACTAAGTATATCCAATTATATTTAAGCAAAACTGATTTATTCGATATTAACGAGTCATTTAATGATAAATTATGTCTAACTTTTAAATTTCTTTATTTACAAGACAACATTTTTTGGTGCATATCCTTCGGTGCGCTTTCAGGAACATGAATTTTCAGGGGAAAAATGGAATAACTCCAAAACTACTTCATGCATTTTTGTTTTTGACTATTTGAAATAAAGCTGTATTAGTTTTCTTTAATATTCCATTATTTTTTCTTGTAAAAATTGTTTATTTTTGGTTGAAATTTCTCAAAAATAAAAATAACCAAATTTTCACCATACAAATGCTCTTAAACTTTGGACCCGATGTGCGCCCATAGAACGTTGTCCGATTTGCCTCAAATTTTTGAAAATTAAACTTTTAGACCTAGTATCATAACATTCCTTTGAAAAACATTTGAAATCAAATGTTATAATAATGTATATATATACATATATATAGAATAGCTATCTCGAAAACGGTTTTAACGATTTTGATCAAATTTGGACGATGGGTACCTTTTTTGCCGTATAGATCGAGTAAAAAGCGATTTTTAAAATTTTGTCTCAAAGGGTATAGGTATAGTAAGAAAATTTAAACTACATTTTAAACAGCTATAAAAATAAGCGGACAGGTATTTGGTACTTTTTTCAAACTATACCCAATAGGGGGTAAAAAAGGGTGAAAATAGTTTTTTAACAAATTTTTGAACCCACTCTTTTCTTTTGACGAAAGAACATAAAAAAGGAACTTTGTACTGCAAACAATAGATGTGAAAAAAATATTGAATACGTATTTGGTACTTTTTTGATTTGGGGGGCATTATGGGTAAAAAAGGGATTAAATTAGAACTTAACATCTCATAAAGTAATATGAATAAAAACAAAACGTTAACTGGGTTTTAGTAAAATCTACGGAATTCAATTGATACCAAAGAAGTACCAAATATGCATTTGGAACTTTTTGAAATTTGAGGATAAAAAGAGAAAAATATTGGTAATGTTATAACTTTTAAACAAATGAATGCTTGTATGTCCTTTATGGAATAGTAAATTATGCATTTGATCATGTTATGCTCTTTATGAAAGTTTGTTGCGCATGAGCCGGTGAATGTTTCTTAGTTAGTATGACCAAATTCCGACAGGTGGAGCCACTGAAAACTACTCAAAGTGAAGTAAATCGTAAGCTGTGCATTTGATCATGATATGATCATTAGCAAAGTTGTGGCTTATAAGTCGACGGAGGTTTCTTAGTAGGTATAAAAAATTTCCGACAGGTCGCGCCATTGAAAATTACTCAAAGTGAATTAAGGCGTAAACTGTGCATTTGAACATGCTATGATCATTGACAAAGTTGTTGCTCATAAGTCTACGAAGGTTCCTTAGTAGGTATGAAAAATTTCCGACAGGTCGCGCCATTGAAAATTACTCAAAGTGAATTAAGGCGTAAACTATGCATTTGAACATTCTATGATCATTAGCAAAGTTGTTGCTCACAAGTCGACGAAGATTTCTTAATAGGTATGAAAAATTTCAAACAGGTGGCGCCACTGAAAATTAGTCAAAATTAATTAAATCGTAAACTGTACATTTGATCTTAAGCAAAGTTGTTGCTCATGAGTTTTCGAAGTTGGTATGACCAATTTCCAAAATTATTCAAAATGAATTAAACTTGAAACTATGCATTCAATCTAAAACTATTCAAAATTATTAGATACTTGCATAATGTCTTTCTTCTAAATTTATTTTAGTAGGCCAGTACTTTTTAAAATAAAATGTATGAAAACTTTAAAATTTGCCTAGAAATTCTGATCATAAAGCTCCGAGCAAGGCTGGGTCAACCAGGTACTGTATATTATTGATATAAATAACAGATATCCCGGAAGAGGATTGATCATCCCTTTTGATCTATTCATTTGCTGTTTTGGGATTTGAAAATCCCTTTATTTGATTTCAACATTTACACTTTTGCTCAACACCTTCACAAAATATTTACTCTTGTATTTAAATTTTTGTTTGTTAACACTATAATTTTAATTATTTTGCATTGTTTTTTTTTAATATTTTTTGCATTGCATAATAAATTTTTTTATTGTTTAAATAATTGTTTGTTGGTTTTTTAAATATTTTTTTTTGTATTTTTGTAATAACTGACCATTTTGTTTAAAATTTTGTGCACCCGGGTTGGTTTTTTTCGGTTGTATAGTTTACAAACGTTAAGCTTTAACTGATGCTCCCTCTTTGCTGATCATGACAATTTATAAGCCATGATCATCATCATCGTTTTTTTTTTTTTTGGGTTTTTCTTGTGGTCATTTCACAAAGGTCTAATGCCAATGTTTTTGGCTGTAATATTATGCGTATCAATATTTTTTTTATGATAGAGAGAAAGAGTGTATAAGATCAGTTTGAATATCCACAATTAGAGTTTGGTGATCGAGAAAACGTGAGGCTTCATCAACTTATCATAAACAAGATCATTAAAGATGCTGCTAAAAACGAGACCTAAATGTTTCTAAATGACAACAATTTGAAGTATTTAACACACGCATACACCTTGAACTACATCAGCTCTAAATGCACAACAACTGGGCCTATTAGTGTAACACTGTAACACTCTTTAAGATGTCTTTAAATTTAATTTAATCCTCATAGACTATTACTAAATTCTCTATTGTTTGAAAAAAATCAAACTCATAAAATGATTTATCATTTAGCTTCATTCATAAAACAATGAACATTAAAAAACAAACATATAAAATCAGCTGTTCTCTATAAAATTTAACACTTTTCTATTAAACCAAATATACACTAGTCGACAGAATTATTTTGACATACCAGTTGTTTTTCGTCTTTATTTATTTCCGGTCCTATGCAATTATAAAAATTAATTAAAAATATTGAAAATAGTAAAAAATATTGTAATTTATTAGAAATCAAAAGACCTTTTACATTTGAAAAGTTTTATAATATATATGTTTTTTTAATGAAACTAAAAAAGGAAATTTTATGATGTGGCATAAGTATTTTGACATATTTTACACAGCAAATTTAAAAAAATGGGTCAACAAAAATTAATCATAATTATTTAAATTAATCAAAAATAAATTCTCCTTTAGCATTTAAAACGATTTGGTGGAGGTTCGGAACAGAATCCATCGAGAACTGTAGAAAATCCATTGAAATCTCTTTCCAAGCATTTGCGACCTCAATAACCGTTTTATCATTTGTTCTTATCAAACCCGCAGATCTATTTTGCTTTTTGCATGACTACACATTTTCTATTACATAAAAAGCTGGACTTTGGGGAAGCCAATCCAGAGTTTTGAACACCTGCCTCTATTACAAATTTTGTGATCATCTTGCTCTTATGACATGGAGCGTTATCCTGTTGGAAAATTAATGCTTCTCCGATCAATTTTTCGCCCGAGGGAAATGCATATTTATTCAATACTCTTAAATATTGATGATGGCTCATGGAACCGTCAACAGGAACCATGCTCCCTACTCCACTACATGAATATCTTTTGTTTTCTAATAAAAGGTCTTTTGATTTCTGGTAAATTACAATATTTTTTACTATTTTCAATATCTTTAATTTATTTATTTTAATTGCATAGGACCGGAAATAAAAAAAGAAGAAAACCAACTGGTATGTCAAAATAATTCTGCCGACTAGTGTACATAAATATTTATAAATTCAACTGAAATTCAAATCACAACCATCATGATATGAATATCAAATAAATCTTATGAAATTTCAAAACAAACTCCAAAAATTATAATAAATGCAACAAAATTTACAATTTAGCCTTAAATTGTCTTACCCACAATTTGATCAATTTATAAGTATTTTGTTATTTTTGTTGGTTCAAAAAATTAATGGAAGATTAATTATTGAAATCCGAGTAAATATTTGATTTTTTAAATTTATGAAAAATGTTAACAAATCGCTTATTTGCTGGAAGAGTGGTATAAATCATTATAATTATACCTTACCACACCATTTTGAAAATTTCCTATAAAAATATAAAATTTTTGAAAAATTTCCTATAAAAATAGGAAATTTTTGAAAAATTTCCTACACAAATAGGAAATTTTTGAAAAATTTCCTATAAAAATAGGAAATTTTTGAAAAATTTCCTATAAAAATAGGAAATTTTTGAAAAATTTCCTATAAAAATAGGAAATTTTTGAAAAATTTCCTATAAAAATAGGAAATTTTTGAAAAATTTCCTATAAAAATAGGAAATTTTTGAAAAATTTCCTATAAAAATAGGAAATTTTTGAAAAATTTCCTATAAAAATAGGAAATTTTTGAAAAATTTCCTATAAAAATAGGAAATTTTTGAAAAATTTCCTATAAAAATAGGAAATTTTTGAAAAATTTCCTATAAAAATAGGAAATTTTTGAAAAATTTCCTATAAAAATAGGAAATTTTTGAAAAATTTCCTATAAAAATAGGCAATTTTTGAAAAATTTCCGATAAAAATAGGAAATTTTTGAAAAATTTCCTATAAAAATAGGAAATTTTTGAAAAATTTCCTATAAAAATAGGAAATTTTTGAAAAATTTCCTATAAAAATAGGAAATTTTTGAAAAATTTCCTATAAAAATAGGAAATTTTTGAAAAATTTCCTATAAAAATAGGAAATTTTTGAAAAATTTCCTATAAAAATAGGAAATTTTTGAAAAATTTCCTATAAAAATAGGAAATTTTTGAAAAATTTCCTATAAAAATAGGAAATTTTTGAAAAATTTCCTATAAAAATAGGAAATTTTTGAAAAATTTCCTATAAAAATAGGAAATTTTTGAAAAATTTCCTATAAAAATAGGAAATTTTTGAAAAATTTCCTATAAAAATAGGAAATTTTTGAAAAATTTCCTATAAAAATAGGAAATTTTTGAAAAATTTCCTATAAAATAATATTTTGATTTATTACACTCTTTTAGCAAATAAATATGTATAAATATTTAAATTGTAAGTGTTTCTACATTTGTTTTTTATTTGAACATGTTCGAATCATCATAAAAGTAAATAAATAAAAAATTTTTAAAAATTTATGATTAAACATTAATTTACATTTATCTTAAATTTGAGTAGGCGGCTTGTCATTAAATTGATGAACAAATTGTTTTGTGGATTTTTTTGTATTTCATTTAATTGTTTTAAAAAAAGTTAGTTTTAATTATTTTGAAGTATGTGAGTATTTGCTTTTGATTTAGAGATTTTAGATAATGAAATGCTATTGAAAAATTTGTCAAAATATAGCAAGAGTAATAGGGGGAGATTGAAAATTGGTCAAGTATTTTTCACAATTTTTCTACTTTCATTTAATTGCTATATTTAATCATCCAATTCATCTTTGACTTTCCTAACCGAACCAATTTCAATTGGATTTTTTTCTTTGATCTTTAAACATTCATTTCTTATGTAATTAGTAAAACTGATCAATACTAGAGTTATGAATGCCTTAACATTAAAATTAATTTCAATTTGATCTAAATAATAACTGTCACAATTTCATCTTTTATAAAGCCGTCACTGTCAATCCAGTAAAAAATAGTGTTTCTGCGTAATTACATTAAAGTAAGCTCTTACCCTATAGAGGAATTACTTGGTTTTTACTTGTATTTTAGATATTAACTATACCAATGATGCTTTAATGACCCATATGCATATAAACGATCTAGTTTAAATTCCTTGAGGAAATTTTTCAAATATTTTCGATTTCAAATTAAATACATAAAATGCATAAATATTTAAATATTTTTTATATGTTATTAATAGTTAATATATTTTTTTGTATAAATATCAGTTCAAGAGAAATATTTGCACCTCAATAAATTGAGAAAACAAGAAATAATTGCAAGATCACCAGACAATACGCCAACGCAACTGGACCGACGGGTTTGAAATCTTTAGTGCAGACAATGGGATAGTTATGCTCTTAATGGAATATTTTGAAAACTAAATACTTAATATTTTTATGAATTTAATAAATATTTTGTTATACTTATACTTTGTTATAACTTTTATTGAAATGACATTATTTTTTCAATCTATAAAACTTTTAAATTCATCCACTAAAAATTGATTAATAGATTGGAAAAGATGTATGTGACGGTCATAATAAACAATTCAGAGTAAAATAGACCCACGACCTAGGCTTAGCAACAGCTAAAAATGCATTTGAACTTATCAAATCTCTAGTCATTATTTCAGTTAACCCTTTAGCAACTCTAGGCAACTATGCTTGCCGGAAGTTTTATACCTTTCATAATAATATATGTAATAGAAAATTTGTCAACGAATGTTGTATAGAGAAAAATTGGGGCTACAAGAATTTAGTTGGTTACTACACCATTTTCAATTGAAATTGAGAAATATTCAATTGAAATTGAGAATATTCAATTGAAATTGAGAAATTTTCAATTGAAATTGAGAATTTTCAATTGAAAATGAGAAATTTTCAATTGAAATTGAGAATTTTCATTTGAAATTGAGAAATTTTCAATTGAAATTGAGAATTTTCAATTAAAAATGAGAAATTTTCAATTAAAATTGAGAAAACCCTAATTGGAAATGAGAAACATTCAGTTCAAATTGAGAAATTTTCAATTGAAATTGGGAATTTTTGAATTGAAATTGAGAAAAGCCCAATTGAAAATGAGAAATTTTCAATTGAAATTGAGAATTTTTCAATTGAAATTGAGAAAAGCACAATTGAAAATGAGGTTGAATTTTTTAATTGAAATTGAGAATTTTTCAATTGAAAATGAGAAATTTTCAATTGATATTGAGAAATTTTCAATTGAAATTGAGAAATTTTAAATTTAAATTGAGAATTTTTCAATTGAAATTGAGAACACCCCAAGTGGAACCTCATTTTCAATTTAGGTTTTCTCAATTTCAATTCTAAAATTCTCAATTTCAATTGAAAATTTCTCATTTTAAATTGAAAATTTCTCATTTGTAATTGAAAATTTCTCATTTTCATTTGAAAATTTCTCAATTCCAATTGAAAATTTCTCAATTTCAATTAGAAAAATCAACCTCATTTTCAATTGGGCTTTTCTCAATTTCAATTGAAAAATTCTCAATTTAAATTTACAAATTCTCAATTTCAATTGAAAATTTCTCAATTTCAATTGAATATTTCTCAATTTCAATTGAAAAGTCTCAATTTCAATTGAAAAGTCTCAATTTCAATTGAAAATTTCTCAATTTCAATTGAAAATTCTCAATTGAAATTGAGAATTTTTCAATTGAAATTGAGAAAAGCACAATTGAAAATGAGGTTGAATTTTTTAATTGAAATTGAGAATTTTTCAATTGAAAATGAGAAATTTTCAATTGATATTGAGAAATTTTCAATTGAAATTGAGAAATTTTAAATTTAAATTGAGAATTTTTCAATTGAAATTGAGAACACCCCAAGTGGAACCTCATTTTCAATTTAGGTTTTCTCAATTTCAATTCTAAAATTCTCAATTTCAATTGAAAATTTCTCATTTTAAATTGAAAATTTCTCATTTGTAATTGAAAATTTCTCATTTTCATTTGAAAATTTCTCAATTCCAATTGAAAATTTCTCAATTTCAATTAGAAAAATCAACCTCATTTTCAATTGGGCTTTTCTCAATTTCAATTGAAAAATTCTCAATTTAAATTTACAAATTCTCAATTTCAATTGAAAATTTCTCAATTTCAATTGAATATTTCTCAATTTCAATTGAAAAGTCTCAATTTCAATTGAAAAGTCTCAATTTCAATTGAAAATTTCTCAATTTCAATTGAAAATTCTCAATTCCAATTGAATATTTCTCAATTTCAATTGAAAATTCTCAATTTCAATTGAAAATTTCTCAATTCAATTTGAAAATTTCTCAATTACAATTGAAAATGGTGTAGACTCTTTGGGGCTCACTTGTTTCCTATGAACTTCAGAATTTCGACAAAATCAGGGCGCACGGGAATGAAAGTCGGATATGTTTTGGATTCGACTATTATCTATCAGAAGTATAATGGACAAGTTTGTGTAAGCTCCAAGCTGCCTATAGATGATCAAAATTACTTACCTAAATGGCCTATACTTACAACCTTTTAAGGTCAAAGGCCTAACATATTTAAAAACTCCATGCATTGAAAGACTTTCCTCTACTTGGTCTTTTTATCGAAGTTTCGGAAGTCCTATTCTAACATAAAGGGGTTCTGTTTTTATTCTAATTAAAGCTTATTCGTAGTAATTGGTTTTCCAGGAGTATTTTTATAGTTCTTATTGGAGAACTAGCGGCAAATGTTAGCTCATTACATTAACAGGTGTTAACGTAGTTCCCCGGGTGATACCACGAAGAGGTCAGTTGAGATGATTGATAACCAAGATAAATCGGAGCTTTGCAAGTTAAGACCAATCAGATCCGCTGCCGGGGACAAAAGTGCACTGACTGGATACCATAACACCTCCATCTAGTTATTTCTATGTCACAGGGGACTATGACGTGGGCTACAAACCTTCCCCATACTCGTGGGCTAAGCATATCAAACTTCAAAACAAACTTAAAAAATTAAAATGGACGGAACCTCTTTTGAGGACAAATTCAGAACCAGACAGGACTCTCTAGAGAGGGACGATTTCGACGAACAGATTTTTAGCGACATTAACTCGCATATATTTCAACAAGAGCGACAAATACTTACCGTCATAGAGAAGATAATGGAAGCAATAGAGGACCTGCTGCTTCCACTCCATTTGGACCACCCAGATTCTGACGCATATAACGCCAGACAGATCAGCATTAATTCGTCGACACCACCGAGGCCACCCGTGGCCAGAATTCCACCTGATTCTGGCTTGCTAATTGAGATCCCAACTCGTTGTCAGAAAAAATGCGTGGTCCCTTTCGAGATATTTGGATTCAGCGGCAAAGGTGAATTAGGATGACCTAACTACAGAAGTCCCATCATCTTTGAAAAGCCAGTTAGCTCGGCACGGCCATAGCCAACTGAAACTTGCTTAACTAAATTCGATAAAACGAAAAGCGTCACTAGAAGCTGGTTGGGTTAGCTTAAAAAGATGGTCAAAAGAGGCCCTACGCTACTTAAATTTAAAAAGAGCTTTCTCTCTCAAAAATCACAGGCAGATCATCGCTATATTCGGAAGAATTTACGGCACAACCAAGGGACTCTTGGTCATCTCCTCCAGCTTCATCCAGCGCAGTTTAATCCACAGGTCTCAGAGCGGATTCTGTGGTGGAAGTTTGATTTTTCTGATAGAGTAAAATAGAAAAATTTGTCACACGCAGTTTCCGAGCAACTTGGTCATTACAGGGTAACTTAATCATTACGGGGCAACTTGATCATTACAAATGGATATCGGCACGGGCGCTGTTTTTTTCTGAAAGAACAAAACATTAGGAATTCATATTCATTCATGTTGTGTCGTTTAGGTAGAAATCATTACCATATGGAAAGCTACTGGGCTAATTCTGAATAATATACCTATAAATAGCAAAGTGACCATCTAAGTCGATAATCAGACAGCACTTAAAGCTCTGCAAAAACAAAGTAAACATCCAAATTAGTTAGAAAATGTAGATTAGCACTGATAAACTTATCACATAGATTCAAGATTGGACTATGTTGGGTTTCAGGTCACTGTACAACGAAGATGCTAATGAAGCCTTAAGACAAGTTTCGAGTCAAAAATTTATACACTTAGTTACAGAGATAGCTCCGCCTATATGTCACTCTACGTGTGTATTAAAGGTATAAGGCAAATGCACACGGCAAGCGGCTGCGGGCGGCAATCAGCTGTTTTTTGATTTGTCAAATTTGAAGCGGCAATGGAAAATAGAAGAACTTTGTTCTACTTTTCCGTGCGGCAGATTTTTTCAGTCCTGCCAGATTTAATTATATCCTACTCAAATATATTTTATATGAATATTTTTGTAAACAAACGCACATTTTATGTACGGCCGCCCGCAGCCGCTTATAGCGTGTGTTGGCCTTGTACCTTAAGTCCTAGATCAGCAAGGGCTTTATGACATAGTTTAGATATAGGCAGATCTAAGTTTTCGGTCTAGGTCTTAGTAGAACTAGTCTTAGGAAATGCATAGCATCGTCCACGGTGCCCTAAATTCTAAACTGAACATGTCGCTATCTGTAGACTGTGATCAGACAAGGTTTCACGCAAATTGGTTCAGCATATACCCTGTCACTGTCCTATGCTTCAGATTTGGAGACTTAAATTTCTAGGCAGCAGATTCCATGATGATTTCCGGATATCTAACAGTGTGAACTGTTAAATGAGTACCGTGGCTTTATATTTGAAATGTTTGGGAGGAAAATTTTACGAAAAATCTTTGGACCAGTCTGAGTCAACAAACAGTATTGACATTGAATGAACCATGAGCTGTATGAGTTATACGGTGACATAGACATAGTAAAACGCATTAAGCAACGTTGGCTAGAACATGTTGTTCTATTGGGTGAAAATACTCCGTCAAGAAAAGTGTTCGTTAGTGATCCTGAAGAACTCATAGAAGAGGGCGTCCAAAACTTCGATGGAGAGATCAAGTAGAAGCAAATCTTTGAAAACTTGGCCTATGAAATTATAAAATATGGGCACAAGATCGAGGCGTATGGAATTGTGAAATATGCTCGACCTTTGACCTAAACAGGTTATAACTATAGACCTTTTAAGTAAGTAAGTAAGGCAGTATAAGCCTGATGTGTAGCATCTTTAAAAAAAATAATAAAAATATGAAAACGTTCCAGCCAAAATGTTTAGTCATCAAAGCGTTAATACTTTATTGATTGCAGTAGTCATTTGCATAAGCATTACTCAAGTCATTCTTCTAGTTATTGCTTAAGACATTACTTTTCTCATTACTTTGGTGATTGCTGTAGACTTTACTCTTGTCATTACAGTAGTCATGGTTGTAGGCATTGCTCCAGACAATACTTAATTAATTGTTCTTGTCATTACTCTAGTCATTACTCTAATTATTGCTTTAGTCATTACTCTAGTCATTACTATTCTCATTGCTTAAAACATTGCTCTTGTCATTACTTTAGTTATTACTCTAGTCATTACTATTGTCATTGCTTAAGTAATTGCTCTTGTTATTGTTCTAGTCATTGCTCTAGTTTTTGTTGTAGTCATTACTCTAGTCATTTTTCTTTTGTCACTCACTGTATGACATTTTTAATGACATTACCATTTTAGCAACTATTAATTAGCAATTAATTATGAAAGCAAGTGACGTTTTTTTTTTGAAAGCTGGCAAAAAAATTAAAATCTTTAATTTTTGAAACAAAATTGAAACGTTTAATCTTATAATTTAGCATGTATTTTTAATTTTTTGGCAAATAAAATCAAACCATTATTGATCATGTATCATCTCATATTATTAAAAATCAATAAATTATGATATTCGAAATAAATGACAAACAAATAACTTGCGAGTATTGCCGTAGCCTTGTAACTATTTTTATTTTTATTTTGTCAATATTTAAATTAAAACAACTAAAATGTGTTAAATTATAGTTATGATAATTCAGGTATTTAAATTTATGTTTTATTATGTTTAAAAAATGCAGATAGAAAAAACAATAAAAAAGCCCCAAACATTAATAATCTATAAAATTTTAATATTCACATAATTTCAAGAAAAACAGATAAAAAAATAGGCCTGAGTTTATTGTCAAGTGTAATAAACAGTGTTGCCAGGAAACGAAAAATTTTCTATAGAAAAAATTTTTTAACGAAAATTTTTCTATAGAAAAAAATTTTTAACTAAAATTTTTCTATAGAAAAAAATTTTTAACTAAAATTTTTCTATAGAAAAAATGTTTAAACTAAAATTTTTCTATAGAAAAATTTTTTTAACGAAAATTTTTCTATAGAAAAAAATTTTAAACGAAAATTTTTCTATAGAAAAAAATTTTAACGAAAATTTTTCTGCATAAAAGATTTTTTAACGAAAATTTTTCTATAGAAAAAATTTTTTAACGAAAATTTTTCTAAAAAAAATATTTTTTAAAGAAAATTTTTCTATAGAAAAAAATTTTTAACGAAAATTTTTCTATAGAAAAAAATTTTTAACGAAAATTTTTCTATAGAAAAAAATTTTTAACGAAAATTTTTCTATAGAAAAATTTTTTAACGAAAATTTTTCTATAGAAAAAATTTTTTAACGAAAATTTTTCTATAGAAAAAATTTTTTTAACGAAAATTTTATTATAGAAATTTTTTTTTAACGAAAATTTTTCTTGGAACTAATTTTTTAATCAAAATTTTTCTTAGAAAAAAATTTTTAACGAAAAATTTTCAACAGAAAAAAAATTTTAACGAAAATTTTTCTAATTTTTCTAGAAAAAATTTTTCAACGAAAATTTTTCTATAGACAAAATTTTTTAATGAAAATTTTTCTATCGAAAAAATTTTTTAACGAAAATTTTTCTATAGAAAAATTTTTTTAATGAAAATTTAAAAATTTTTTATTGAAAAAATTTCGATAACGAAAATTTTCGTTAAAAATTATTTTGATAACGAAAATTTTTGTTAAAAAAAATGTTTGTATAGAAAAATTTTCGTTAAAAAATTTTCGTTATCGAAATTTTTTCAGTAGAAAAATTTTTGTTAAGAAATTTTTATATAAAAAAAACTTTCGCTAAAAAATTTTTCTAAAGAAAAATTTTCTATAGAAAAATTTACGTTAAAAATTGTTTTCTATAGAAAAATTTTCGTTAAAAAATTTTTTCTATAGAAAAATTTTTGTTAAGAAATTTTTATATAGAAAAGTTTCGTTAAAAAAATTTTTCTCTAGAAAATTGTTCGTTAAAAATTTTTTTCTATAGAAAATTTTTCGTTAAAAAATTTTTTCTATAGAAAAATTTTCGTTAAAAAATTTTTTCTATAGAAAACTTTTCGTTAAAAATTTTTTTATGTAAAAAAATTTTCGTTAAAAAATTTTTTTCTATAGAAAAATTTTCATTAAAAAATTATTTCTATAGAAAAATTTTCATTAAAAAATTTTTTCTATAGAAAAATTTTTGTTAAAAATTTTTTTCTAAGAAAACTTTTCGTTAAAAATTTTTTCTATAGAAAAATTTTCCTTAAAAAAAAATTATTTCTATAGAAAAATTTTCGTTAAAAAATTTTTTTATATAGAAAAATTTTCGTTAAAAAATTTATTCTATAGAAAAATTTTCGTTAAAAAATTTTTTCTATAGAAAAATTTTCGTTAAAAAATTTTTTCTGTAGAAAAATTTTCGTTAAAAAAATTTTTCTATAGAAAAATTTTCGTTAAAAAATATTTTCTATAGAAAAATTTTGGTTAAAAAATGTTTTCTATAGAAAAATTTTCGTTAAAAAATTTTTTATGTAGAAAATTTTTCGTTAATAAATTTTTTCTATAGAAAAATTTTCGTTACAAAATTTTTTCTATAGAAAACTTTTCGTTAAAAATTTTTTTATATAAAAAAATTTTCGTTAAAAAATTTTTTTCTATAGAAAAATTTTCATTAAAAAATTATTTCTATAGAAAAATTTTCATTAAAAAATTTTTTCTATAGAAAAATTTTCGTTAAAAATTTTTTTCTAAGAAAACTTTTCGTTAAAAATTTTTTCTATAGAAAAATTTTCCTAAAAAAAATTATTTCTATAGAAAAATTTTCGTTAAAAAATTTTTTTATATAGAAAAATTTTCGTTAAAAAATTTATTCTATAGAAAAAATTTCGTTAAAAAATTTTTTCTATAGAAAAATTTTCGTTAAAAAATTTTTTCTACAGAAAAAATTTTCGTTAAAATATTTTTTCTACAGAAAAAATTTTCGTTAAAAATTTTTTTCTATAGAAAAAATTTTCGTTAAAAAATTTTTTCTATAGAAAAAATTTTCATTAAAAAATTTTTTCTATAGAAAAAATTTTCATTAAAAAATTTTTTCTATAGAAAAAATTTTCGTTAAAAAATTTTTTCTATTGAAAAATTTTCGTTAAAAAATTTTTATGTTAAAATGTTTTCTCAAGAATAATTTTAGTTATAAAAATTTTCGTTAATGGAGATTATGGTTTATATAATCGCCCAACTATCGCTGCTGTAAGTGAAAGTGTTGCCGAGACCGGGGATAAAACCCAGGCTCAATATGATGTTATTCTTAGTATTCGACATACTATTTAATATAAATAATGAATTCTACATGACGCTGGTGTAAACGACCTTAATATTGATTAAAATCTTCCATTTCTAAAGATCCAAAACAAATACAAATTTAGACATTAATTTATCATAAAGGTCATTATGGTAACACTATCTCAGGTGCAACCACATGCATTAACCAAATTTTTCCCACACCCAGTAATTTTTTGAAAAATTATATCTGGTTTCGATGTCAAATAGATGATTTTTTGCATTTTTAATAGTTTAAATAATTTTATTATGGTGACCATAAGAAATGTTTATTTCTAAATCTTTGTATTTATAACTTTTAGATAAATTATGTGGAGGGAGATCTTAACTTATACCTAAATGTCATGATATTAATTTGTACCTATGCATTAACTAAGATTAAATAAAATTTATTATAATTTTATTCTATTATTGTACAACAGATGTATTTCAACGATATGTAAAACAATATTTGTACATCTTTATAAATTGCTATAAATTTTTCATAATTAAAAATTCATTTCGTTAATGAAATTGCATAATTATTTATTAACGTTAATTTACACTTAATTCATTTCATATTTAATCCGATTTAGTGAATTCATTAGTTAGACTAAAAGTCTTTTAGATATCAAAATTATATTTTAGGAGTTTAGATTCGAAGTGTTCAAATCCAGCCCTAATCGGTGACAGTTATTATGGGTAAGGGAATTGAAATTAATATGATTTTTTTAAATGCCTATTTATGATCATCAAATATTTTTATCTCTATATTTTTGAATTTTGATTAGCATTTAAACCTTATTTCAAGGTTTAAATAATTTCCAGCATTGGGTTTTGTTTGGGAGCTAGTGTCAAATGTAGACCAAATACACTGTAATTCAGAACTTCATTCTACATTTGTACATAACTTTTCTGCGCAAGTTTTGAATATGGGCAAATCCTGCGTGACGGACGATACATTTGTACGGATTTTGTTGTACTAAAATGAATTCCATTGTCGTTTTACATGAGATATTGCACAGATTTCCGATAATATTAGCCCATCGATTGTGATATCGAATGGCATTTGTTTATTTCCATAATTGTTTTGGAGAAAAAAGATATTAGCTTTTAAAGTCCTGTGACGGACGCTACAAAAAATGGAAGTGACTTTTTTTTCAACACTTGTTTCTGTAATTTTCATCAAATCGGTCATAGCAATAAAAGAATTGTAAATACATTAAAGATAGAGGAAAATCAGAGGACGACAAAACAGCTTTTATAAAATATTTTAAAGTTTCCAGTTTCACCAAAAATCCAAAAATGAACTGTTGCGGACGCTACGTGACGGACGATACAGTTTTTACTTGAATGTTTTTTATTAGGAAAAAAATTCATATTTCATAGTTTTTTTAAGGGTACGTAAATGAGTGAACCTAATGGTGTCATTTGTTCCCGAATTTCATCTCCATCCTTTTCATATTCGCGGTAAAAATGCGATTTTTGAGCACAATTTAATATTTCACAAAACGGCTACATACATATATTTATTTAAAGTTTTACTCTTTTTACATCTTATTTTTCATCGAAAGAATGCTGCGGCTAGCTAAGAGTGTCTTAAAAATAAAAAAAATCAAATTTCAAAAGTGTCAAATTTGCCCCACTGTATGTTTTTTTAGCACCTAATACCTTAAATATAATCTGTGGATATAGACAGTGTTTTAACTTTATGAATAAGACAGATATATGTTCGTAAATATTGCATAAAATAAATATAATTTTGTAAAACAAAATATACTGTGACGGACGCTACACAGTTTCCCATATATATTATTCTGTAAAATGCTGTATTATTACTTTAAGTTCTCTTTACGAACCAAGTTCAATTGGAGAAAAAAGAAAAACTGCACTAGTCAAATTAAAAAAAACTTAATTTCTGTGACGGACGCTAGACACTGTGAGGCCTTTTTTACTTGACGTTATTTATATCACTCCAATTACTTTTGATGAGGTCTTTTACATCTGATTGTATAAAATTAAGCAGACTCAAAGAGTCAAAGCCCCTACTGAAACTTGATACCTAAATATTAAACATATTTAAAAAACTTTATAAAAATTCGAAATGAGTGCAAATAAAGACCAACCACTCGCAAAGTGACCATTCAAAAATTGTATCCGTTATATATTCTGAAGGATCAATATTTGGTAAATTTTTCCAAAAACATAAATATGTGATTTTGACAGTTTTACAAAATTCTCCTTGGTTTAATAATTTTCGGATTTGCCCATATGTATTGAATTGACCTTAGTGAATGGCAGTACTCCACATTAATGTGTGCTTTAAATGTTTTGGGCCCATAAATATCAAACAACATATAGACAGACAAACAGACGCGAACATTTTTTATATTTATAAATTATCAAAAAACTATCAAACAATCGTCTAATAATCATCAAACAATCGTCAAATGGTAATCAAATAACCGTCAAACAATCGTCAGTCAATCGTGAAACAACTATCGAACAATCATTAAAAATCATTGAGCAGTCGACAGTCAATCATCAAACAACCATCAAACAATCATCAAACAATTGTTAAAGAATCATCAAACTACCGTCATAAAATCGCCAGTTAATCGTGAAACAATTATTAAACAATCATTAAAAATCTTCAAACAGTCATCAGTCAAGCAATCATCAAACAACTGTCAAACATTCGTCAAACAACCTTCAAATAATCGTCAAAAATCGTCAATCGTTGTTTTCCGATTTTAGATAAGTCAAAAAAAGAGGGCGTAAAAGTAGGCATGGTTAATTTTTCTGTACGTAGAATCCTAACTTGGACTAAAAAAACATTTAGAAAAAAAAAAATGTCGTCATCGGTCCAGCCGTTCTCAAAAGATGCAATTTCAAGTAAAAAGGGAATTTTATCCCCATTTTTCGATTCCGAGGTCCTCGTTGGTCCATTTTCAAAAAATGCAAAAAGCGAAAAACATTTAGAAAAAAAATGTCGTCATCGGTCCAGCCGTTCTCAAAAGATGTAATTTCAAATAAAAATTGAATTTTATCCCCATTTTTCGATTTCGAGGTCCTCGTTGGTCCATTTTCAAAAAATGCAAAAAGCGAAAAACTGTCCTATAGTATGAAAATATCCACATTTAAATCTGTAATTAATTCTGTTTAAACGTTTTGATCTTATCATCCATATTTGTCATTTTTTATATTTGACATTAAAAATGTCATTTTTAATATTTGACTTATATGGGAGGGGTCACGCCTACTTGAGATTTCAAAAAAATCCTGGCCTATTTTACCCACCGGCCACACCTTAACATACTGTAAAAATTTCAGAAAAATCGGGCCATCATTCATCTATATTTGTCATATTTAATATATGAGTTATATGGGAGGGGTCATGCCCACTTGAGATTTCAAAAAAAAAACTGACCTATTTTACCCACCGGTCACAACTTAACATACTGTCAAAATTTAAGAAAAATCAGTCTGCTCGGTCACCTATATTTGTCATTTTTAATATATGTGTTATATGGGGGGGGGGGGGGGTCACGCCCACTTGAGATTTCAAAAAAAACCTGGCCTATTTTAACCTTAACATACTGTCAAAATTTCACAAAAATCGGGCAGCTCGTTCATCTATATTTGTCACTTTTAATATAAGAGTTATGTGGGAAGGGTCACGCCCACTTGAGATTTAACAAAAAACAACCTAGCCTATTTTAACCACCGGTCAAAATTTCAAAATTTCAAAAAATTGGTCCGCTAGTTTCGCAGATCCTTCATAACAAACAACAGACAAACAAGCGCATCTAGACGCGAATATTTTTTTTATAGATATATAAGAATAGATAGATAATATAACTTTTTCCTGAAAACAATTATTGATCCTGAATATCTTGACTCTCCTCTTTAGAACTGCATTATTAGATTTTTCAAAAGCTGTGGTCAAATAATGTCTTTTTTGCAGCAGAAGCACCATAGTGCGTCCTGAGACTCTAAAATAAACTTTAGAGCAACGCCCTATGCGTGAGAGTTATATTCTATTCTTCTTACGAGGGACCTTTCTAAATATCGTGGATAAATGAAAAAGTCACTGTTTGGCCTTTACTTGTTTAAAAATGGTGTGGTGGTGGGCATCACTGTTAACGTGCGAGTCCTAAAAGCCTATATATGGTTTCTACAAAATGGCGCCTGGTGCAACACTGCTCATACCACCGTGGATATTTTCCAAGAGCGATTTAAAAGGGATGGTCATCTTAAGTAAATATGATGTAAACTGGCCACGGAAATCGTGGGATTAGAGGTTTTCTTGCAGAATTTTCTTAAGTAATAATATATGCCTGTATCCATATACATAAGTCTTTGGGCTTCGAGATCTTGTAACTTTTATGTTTTCGAGATATATAGCAATACGAAACTCAAAAATCGGAACACCAGAATTTTCCAAAACTGAATCGAAGATCCAAAAATATTGTCTTTGGGCTTTCGAGATCTTGTATCTTTTATGTTTTCGAGATATATAAAAATACGAAACACAAAAATCGGAATACCAGAATTTTCCCAAACTGGATCGAAAATCCAAAAATTTTTACAAAGCCTCGAAAAATAGTTTTTCAAATTATTGAAAAAATATTATGTGGAAAAACCATTCAATTGCCGCATGAGAAATATTTCGATAGCGTAATTTTTTCAATTGGCCTCTTCGTTCTTATTAAAGCTGACAGCTGCCAAATTGCTAGAGATGGGCATTTGCCCGAAGTCATATTTCATTATAAATTTTGATATATCCACTTTACATTGTTATCAATGACATTGTCGTTTTTACGCCAATTTACTTCCAACCTTTTCCATTTAAATTCAAAGAGATATTAACCTGAATTTTGTATCTAATCAAATCAAGAACATTTATTCTAGAGTTATCAAAAAGCTGATCTGGATCTGAAGCATTTATATATTTACTTTAAAAGATAGTGATGATGTGGAATATTCTTTGTCAATACTTAAACTCGACAACTTTTTATCAGAACTTGTAATCTTCTGCCCCATTGTGCATGTCAAAAGTAGTTCGGTTTATATATTGAGTAGACTAATAAGTATAAAACGCCAGAAGTCCAATTAAAATCTCAGCGTTTGTCGATACCAGTAGACTAAGTTTAATGTGGGGTTTTTATAACTCAAGCGGCTGATGATTGAGTGAAATTTGCAGGTATTTTATTTTTGTTACAATAACAAAACACATGTAAATTTCACTTAATCGTCAGCCGCTTGAGTTAAATACCTTTTCCATTTAAATTCAAAGAGATATTAACCTGAATTTTGTATCTAATCAAACCAAGAAAATTTATTCTAATGTTATCAAAAAGCTGATCTGGATCTGAAGCATTTATATATTTACTTTAAAAGATAGTGATGATATGGAATATTCTTTATCAATACTTAAACTCGACAACTTTTTATCAGAGCTTGTAATCTTCTGCCCCATTGTGCATGTCAAAAGTAGTTCGGTTTATATATTGAGTAGACTAATTAGTATAAAACACTAGAATTCCAATTAAAATCTCAGCGTTTGCCGAAACCAGTAGACTAAGTTTAATGTGGGGTTTTTATAACTCAAGCGGCTGACGATTGAGTGAAATTTGCAGGTATTTTATTTTTGTTGCAATAACAGAACACATGTAAATTTCACTCAATCGTCAGCCGCTTGAGTTAAATACCTTTTCCATTTAAATTCACAGAGATATTAACCTGAATTTTGTATCTAATCAAACCAAGAAAATTTATTCTAATGTTATCAAAAAGCTGATCTGGATCTGAAGCATTTATATATTTACTTTAAAAGATAGTGATGATGTGGAATATTCTTTGTCAATACTTAAACTCGACAACTTTTTATCAGAGCTTGTAATCTTCTGCCCCATTGTGCATGTCAAAAGTAGTTCGGTTTATATATTGAGTAGACTAATTAGTATAAAACACTAGAATTCCAATTAAAATCTCAGCGTTTGTCGATACCAGTAGACTAAGTTTAATGTGGGGTTTTTATAACTCAAGCGGCTGACGATTGAGTGAAATTTGCAGGTATTTTTTTTTTTATTTTTGTTGCAATAACAAAACACATGTAAATTTCACTCAATCGTCAGCCGCTGGAGTTAAATAAACCATAAATAAGACTAAAGTCCGATTTTATAACTATAGTCTAAATATATCTCCATAATCTGTGTCTAAGACTGTAATGTGTGAACTTGATGAATATTTCAATTTTAGCACTAAAATATTTATTTATTTATTCGCAATAATAGTTGGCATATATCAATATTTTGTTGATAAGACAAATTTGAAAAATTTTTACTCGATTTATCGCTTCAACGGAAATATAAATAATTTATTAGATAAACTAAAACCAAATTCCTATGATTTATATCTTCAGAGGTCAGCTGATTACGCGTGTCAAATATTTATGTAAATAATAAATTTAATAAAATAAAACAGTAGCTTAAGGTCATAGAGATTTACAATAGAAATAAAATCATTGATCGCTATAAATATTTATTAATCAAAACTTTAAGGAAAGTAAATATTGACATCACCAATTAAATGTTAAGAGGTTTTAAAACTTAATGATAAATACATTATAAGTTTTGAATAATAATGAAATTTTTCATATTTCTTGCCAAAATTTTGCAGCTGTGATCTTAGTTCTTTTTTTTCGAATTACAAATTAAGTTTTCTTTAATTTTGTTTATTTGTTTTATTTATGTTAATATCTTTAATTTGATAAATTTAAAAATTAATATTGATTTATTGGGTTTTAGTTTCGAATTTCGAAGTCGAAAGTTAAAAAATTGTTTGTTTATCTTAAAATATTTGGTATTTTATTAGGTTCACAAGCCTTTTTAGTGGGTGGCACTAAAAGATAATAATTAATGATGTTTATAGCTTATAGCACAGTGGGATGGATGATTAGTCTGCTAGTCATATTGTTTAATATTTTAACAAAATTTCAAATAAGCATTACATAAACGTTCGACCTAAATCCAATCCTTTCCAATTGATAATCTCACCCGCTGTCACATCAAACTGTTCGCTGTTCTCGAAAACGATGCTCTATCTACCGGAAACAAGGGCACTATAACCCCAATAACAACTAAACCAAATACTTTGCTAACTTCGAATGTCCGGATGCATTGCCAGCATCTCAGGCACCATAATCGGACGCAGTGGAATAATCATCAGGCCAAATTAAACTTCACTTGATTAACAAATGGACAAACTGATGACAATCCTCAGCATAAAACATCGATCAATAATTGAACATGGAATGATCGTACACTGAGCGAAGCATCAGGGTTAGCTCAATTATGTACAGTCTTCTGTAAGTATAAACTACTAGTATTTGACAAACTCAGGTCAATTTTCTAACTCAAATTTCCTTAAAATTGCTGCACTTTGTAATGAAGACGTATAATTTAAGCTTTTTTGTTCTAGGACCAATTTTATATTTTTACATCGACGGCGTGTTAGTGCTGAAGGGCTTACCGGTGATAGAGGATGCTTTGGCAATTAATAATTTTAATGAAAATTAATAATTTGGCGTAACTGGAGCTCGAACCCAGGCGGAATATGATACGTTATGCTTAGTAATTGACTTGATAACGAAATAAACAAAAAAAAACTAAACTAACAGTTTTTTTAATGAACACACCACCGTGCTTCAACCTGAGAACCAGTTTTATTATATGAAGATACCCTACATCGGCATTTATATACAAAGAATAAATAAATATTTTCAGATGTTTGTAATGTCCTATTCTACCCACAATTTCACTAAAACCAACTTAGAAAGTGCTTTAGTCGCTCATGCCCGACTATTTAATAACCTTCACCACAATTGTCAAATATGGACCAACTGTTAAAAAATTTACAAATCTTTCTTAGTTCTTAGAAACATTTTTAAAAATTTTACTAGTTTTGGGAAATTTTCAGTAAAGCTTTCAAAATTTTTCTATTTTTAGTGAAATTTTCACAATTTTATTATTTTTTGTAAAATTTTCAAAATTTTTCCATTTTTAGTGAAAACTTCAATATTTTTAAAATATTACTTTTTAGTGAAATTTTACTATTTTTACGGAAATTTTCAAAACTTTACTATTTTTAGTGAACTTACCAAAATTTTATAATTTTTTGTGATTTTCAAAAGTAAGCTTTCTTTATTAAAATTTTCCAAATTTCATTATATCCAGTAAAATTTTCAAAATTTTACTGTTTTAAGTGAAATTTTTAAAATTTTATTTTTTTTCGTAACATAATTAAAATTTTACTATTTATACTAAAATTTTCAAAATTTCACAATTTGTAGTAAAATTTTAATATTATTAGTAAAATTTTCAAACTTATACTATTTTTAATAATATTTTCAAAATTTCCCCACTTTCAAAGTTTTACTATTTTTGGTAAAAATTTTTTAAATTTTACTTTTTTTAAAAATAGTAAAATTGTGAAAATTTTACTAATAATAGTAAAATTTTGCTAAAAAATAGTAAAGTTTTGAAAATTTTACTAAATATAGTAAAAATTTTGAAATTTTACTATTTATAGTAAAATTTAAAAAATTTTCCTATTTTTAGTAAAATTTTTAAACTTTTACTATATTTAGTAAAATTTTCAAAATTTTACTATTTTTAGTAAAATTTTCACAATTTTTCGTTTTTTTAGTAATATTTTCAAAATTCAATTTCAAGTAAAATTTTCAATCTTTTACTATTTTTAGTAAAGTTTTTGAAATTATAATATTTTGAATAAAATATCAAAATTTTACTATTTTTAGTAAAATTTTCAAAATTTTAATATTTGCAGTAAAATTTCACTACTTTTAGTAAAATTTTTAATATTTTACTATTTTTAGTAAAATTTTAGTAAAATTTTAGTAAAATATTAATAATTGTAGTAAAATTTTCAAAATTGTTTTTTTTTATTAAATTTTGAAAATTTTCCCATATATAGTAAAATTTTTGAAATTATTACTGAATATACTAAAATTTTCAAAATTTTACTCAAAATAGACAAATTTTTAAAATTTAATAGTTGAAATTTCTACTAAAAATACTATTAGTTTGAAAATTTTACTATATATAGTAAAATTTTTGATATTATTACTGAATATACTAAAATTTTCAAAATTTTACTCAAAATAGACAAATTTTTAAAATATAATAGTTGAAATACTATTAGTTTTGAAATTTTACTAAAAATAGTAATATTTTGAAAATTTTACTAAAAACAGTAAAACAGTAAAATTTTGAAAATTTTACACAAAAAAATTTTGAAAATTTTACTAATAAAGTAAAATTTTACTAAAAAATTAAAGTTTTGAAAATTTTACTAAAAAATTAAAGTTTTGAAAATTTTACTAAAAAAAGTAAGATATTGAAAATTCTACTAAAAATAGTAAAATTTTGAAAATTTTACTTAAACAAGTAGAATTCTGAAAATTTTTCAAGTAGAATTCTGAAAATTTTTCTTTTTTACTTTTAGTAAAATTTTTAATATTTTACTATTTTTAGTAAAATTTTAGTAAAATATTAATAATTGTAGTAAAATTTTCAAAATTGTTTTTTTTTATTAAATTTTGAAAATTTTCCCATATGTAGTAAAATTTTTGAAATTATTACTGAATATACTAAAATTTTCAAAATTTTACTCAAAATAGACAAATTTTTAAAATTTAATAGTTGAAATTTCTACTAAAAATACTATTAGTTTGAAAATTTTACTAAAAATAGTAATATTTTGAAAATTTTACTAAAAACAGTAAAACAGTAAAATTTTAAAAATTTTACACAAAAGTAAAATTTTGAAAATTTTACTAAAAATGTAAAATTTTGAAAATTTTACTAAAAAATGTAAAATTTTGAAAATTTTCCTATATATAGTAAAATTTTTGATATTATTACTGAATATACTAAAATTTTCAAAATTTTACTCAAAATAGACAAATTTTTAAAATATAATAGTTGAAATACTATTAGTTTTGAAATTTTACTAAAAATAGTAATATTTTGAAAATTTTACTAAAAACAGTAAAACAGTAAAATTTTGAAAATTTTACACAAAAAAATTTTGAAAATTTTACTAATAAAGTAAAATTTTACTAAAAAATTAAAGTTTTGAAAATTTTACTAAAAAATTAAAGTTTTGAAAATTTTACTAAAAAAAGTAAGATATTGAAAATTCTACTAAAAATAGTAAAATTTTGAAAATTTTACTTAAACAAGTAGAATTCTGAAAATTTTTCTAAAATTTTGAAAATTTTTCCAACAAAAAAGTAAAATTTTACTAAATGTAGTAAGATTTTGAAAATTCTACTAAAAATCGTAAAATTTTTGAAATTTTACTAAAAAAAAGTAAAATTTTGAAAATTACTAAAGAAGTAAAATTTTGAAAATTTTATTAAAAATAGTAAAGCTTTTAAAATTTTACTAAAAAACGTAAAATTTTGAAAATTTTACAAAAAGTAGTAAAATAGTAAATTTTACTAATAATAGTAAAATTTTGAAAATTTTACTCAAAATAGTAAAATTTTGAAAATTTTACTAAAAATAGTAAAATTTTGATAATTTTACTAAATATAGAAAAATTTTAAAAATTTTACTAAAAATTGTAAAATTTTGAAAATTTTACTAAAAATAGTAAAATTTTGAAAATTTTACTAAAAATAGTAAAATTTTGAAAATTTTACTAAAAATAGTAAAATTTTGAAAATTTTACTCAAAATAGTAAAATTTTGAAAATTTTACTAAAAAAAGTAAAATTTTGAAAATTATACTACAAATAGTAAAATTTTGAAAATTTGACTAAAAATAGTAAAATTTAGAAAATTTTACTAAAAAAGTAATGTTTGGAAAATATTACTAAAAATAGTAAAATTTTGAAAATTTTACTAAAAATAGTAAAATTTTGAAAATTTTACTCAAAATAGTAAAATTTTGAAAATTTTACTAAAAATAGTAAAATTTTGATAATTTTACTAAATATAGAAAAATTTTAAAAATTTTACTAAAAATTGTAAAATTTTGAAAATTTTACACAAAATAGTAAAATTTTGAAAATTTTACTAAAAATAGTAAAATTTTGATAATTTTACTAAATATAGAAAAATTTTAAAAATTTTACTAAAAATTGTAAAATTTTGAAAATTTTACTAAAAATAGTAAAATTTTGAAAATTTTACTAAAAATAGTAAAATTTTGAAAACTTTACTCAAAATAGTAAAATTTTGAAAATTTTACTACAAATAGTAAAATTTTGAAAATTTGACTAAAAATAGTAAAATTTGGAAAATTTTACTAAAAAAGTAATGTTTGGAAAATATTACTAAAAATAGTAAAATTTTGAAAATTTTACTAAAAATAGTAAAATTTTGAAAATTTTACTAAAAATAGTAAAATTTTGAAAATTTTACACAAAATAGTAAAATTTTGAAAATTTTACTAAAAATAGTAAAATTTTGATAATTTTACTAAATATAGAAAAATTTTAAAAATTTTACTAAAAATTGTAAAATTTTGAAAATTTTACTAAAAATAGTAAAATTTTGAAAATTTTACTAAAAATAGTAAAATTTTGAAAATTTTACTCAAAATAGTAAAATTTTGAAAATTTTACTAAAAAAAGTAAAATTTTGAAAATTTTACTACAAATAGTAAAATTTTGAAAATTTGACTAAAAATAGTAAAATTTGGAAAATTTTACTAAAAAAGTAATGTTTGGAAAATATTACTAAAAATAGTAAAATTTTGAAAATTTTACTAAAAATAGTAAAATTATGGAAAATTTTACTAAAAATAGTAAAATTATGGAAAATTTTATGAAAAATAGTAAAATTTTGAAAATTTTACAAAAAGTAATACAATTTTTAAAGTTTTTCCTAAAAATAGTAATTTTTGAAAAACATTTGGAAAATTTTAATATAAAGAGCAAAATTTGGAAAAAGTTACCAAAAAGTTTTAATTTTACTTAAATTGTAAAACATAGAAAATTTTACTAAAATGGTAAAATTTTGGAAATTTTACTAAAAATAGTAAAATAAATTTTGAAAATTTTATTAAAAATACTAATATAGTAAAATTTTAAAAATTTCATATATAGCGCATTTGAAAGTAGACCTGACCCCTAACTTGTCTTTTTGTATCGATTTAAAATATTCTTACAATAGTTATAAAAAGAATCCATAGTTTTATTAAGCCATCAATCAAAATTGGGTGAAAGTTGTTTAGATTTTGAATAACATAATTTCTATTCACAAAATAGTTATAAAAAGAAGATTCTAAAAAGAAAAGAAATTAATCTGTTTTGGAAGATCCACAAAAGAAGTAACAAAGAAAGAAATATGGTAAGTTAATTTTAAAATTCATTCGAAATCTTAAGAGAAATTTTGTATTTATACCATTTTTGTAAATCCCCCTTTATTGCAGTTTTTCAAATTCCTAATAGGCTGCACTTTGTTGTGCCTGGCTGTGGCCGATGTCAAAGATTTGTCGAGGATGTATTTGCCTCCGGCCTCAGAGTCGGTCTCTGTAATTTCTGCTGAGACTAAATCTGAAGTAGCAGCTGTTAAGGACTTGAATAGAATGTATTTGCCTCCTGCCCTAGAAGAGAGCTCTGAGAAATCAGCTGATGTTTCCGTTGTTCCAGATTTATCCAAAAATGATATTGTTGCCAATGATGAGCAATTTGAGAAATTGGAAACTTTAACTAAGGATGTACCTAGTGATCCAGCTTATCCTTATGGCTATAATGGTTTGCCTGGTGGTTTCCCTGGTGCTTTTCCCCAACAAGGTTTTCCTGGTCAAGGTTTTCCCGGTCAAGGCGCTGGCTTCCCCGGTCAGGGATTTCCACCTGGTGTAGGTCTTGGTGGTCAAGGTTTTCCCGGTGAAGGTTTCGGACCCTCTCAGGGACTCATTAACCCTGGTATAGGTATTGGTGGTCAAGGTTTTCCTGGCCAAGGCTTCCCTGGTCAAGGCTTTCCCGGTCAAGGTTTCCCTGGTGCTGGCTTCCCTGGTCAAGGATTCCCTGGTGCCGGTTTCCCTGGTGCTGGCTTCCCTGGTGCTGGCTTCCCTGGTGCCGGTTTCCCTGGAGCAGGGTTTCCTGGACAAGGCTTCCCTGGTCAAGGTTTCCCCTACCAAAGATACCCTCTTCTTCAAGGTTTAGTTCCCGGTTTTACTGGTGCTGGCTATACCAACGGGGTTTACTCAGCTGAAAATTCAAAGCCCGAACAGAAATCTGATGTTGAAGATGAAAATACACGCCAGCTCTCCGACAGTGTCGACACTCAATATGATTCTACAAATGGCGGATATCTCTATAAAAAACCCAGTGTTGGACTTTAAAATTGTCTTACGATATAACGAAATGTCTTTCTTTTACCCATGACAACAAATTTAGCCAAAAATTAGTTTAAAACAATGAAAAAAAAATTTAATAAATGTTTAAATGTAACATAAAATTTATTTGTTTATCTTGTTAATGAATGTTATAGCGACTTTAAACTAAATATTATATAAAACAATTTTGGTTTATTTGGAGTTTGTTAAAAAAAAAATAATTTCATTAGTGTTTTTCGGAAAACACAATAACAATTTATTAATTTTTTCTTGTCTCTTTTGATGATGATTTGTTTAACGTTTCCACTTAAAGTTTGAAGCATCAGGCGGTTACTTAACAGTTTGATCGCTAACCTAAGTGTTTGTCAGCCTTGTTTGAATGCTCTTCAAACAACTTTTTGACACACTCTGTTTAATAGATTCACTCTTTTTAATAGACTTGTTAAAGTTTAAATTTTATTGTTAAATATTTAACATTTCTGATTACAAATCTTGTTGGATCCATTGTCTAGTATTTCCCTAATTGGAATATATTGCTGCAGATTTGGCTCGTGGATTAAAAATTAATGTTAAATATGAATTTAACTATTTAATTGATTATAGTTAATTTTTTCATTAATCTTAATGAGGAATGCATTACTTTAGTTCATAAAATGAGCCTTAAACAAGTAAGAGTGTTATATTCGGCTGTGCCGAATCTTATATACCCACCATCAAGTTGTGTTAAATTTAGAAATATCTTTTATATATCTACGAGAGTGCAGCTAATTCAAAATGTGGACCAAATTCGAAAAAATTTGTTACGCTAGTTAGCAAAACATTTGGACTAAATTCGGTTGCAGGAGCTTTATAGTTTAATATTTAAAAGTATGTAAGTGGTTTTCCTAGTATTTACTTTGCACAAAATTTAATCCATAACCTTGTGAAGTTTAGCATTAATAGTCTGTTAAATTTCTTTTCGTTTAGCTTAATATTTAGTTAGGAAAAACATGTTGATAGTAATACGACAGGTCCATATAAGGAGTAAGGAGTTCCTAATACCATATAAAAAGTTTGGACATTGGTGCAATTTTAATATGCTGCTTGTACCTCCGAATCTTTTTGATTGTATATATAAAAAAGGGGATGTTATATATATACATATGTATATATAAGAATTATAGCCAAATGTTGACCGATTGTAACAAAATAACACTGGCTGGTATTTATATAAAGCTTGTTTTTGCAAAATTTAGTGACCATAGCTGTCATAGCTTCTAATTTAATAGCTTTTAACAGGCCATTTACATTTTTTTTTTGGTTTCCGGTAGTGTTTTTTATATGAGAGCTATAGTCAAATATGGACCGATTCCTATAAAATTGTATATACTGACCAATAGTTGCATAAAACGTCTTTATTCTAAATTTAGTCGTCATTGCTATTACAATTATATTCAATTTATCAGCATTAATGTGTTTCCCGGGGCGGGGTTATATGGGAGCTCTAACTAAATGTGGGTCGATTTGGCCCGATTTTCAGTACACAACTTCTATTACATATCAAAAATAGTTTTGTACAATTTTGTCTCTGTAGCTCTTGTAGTTAAGGAGCTCTCGCACTTTTATCTGACGGACAGATGGACATAAAGCCCCTTTTCTTTTTGTATTTTTATGTTTCCGTAAGTTTTTTTATATGGGAGCTATGGTCAAATGGTGACCGATTGCGACAAAATATTGCACAATGGCTAGCATTCACATAAAACTTCCTTTCGTAAAATTGTTGCTGTAGCCCTTTATCTGACGGACATAAACCCCCTTTTCTTTTTTTATTTTTGTGTTTCCGTACACTCAGGAAATTATTACAGTAACTGATTGTATGTTGTTAATTAAATTTTCGGTTATGTTGTTTTCAAATGAATATTCATTTAAATTTATATGAAAATTGATTTTTAACATATTTATACATTTGTTTAAAAAACAACCTACAAAAAAATACTGAAAATCCGTAACATTTGAAAATATCAGTTGTTTAGGTTTTATATATTTTTTCAATTATTGTATCAAAAATAATTCGTATTTGTTTAATTATTGTTTTTCCTTAAGTATCTTAGGTTTGCCTACTGAAGAAACTTTTTATAATACTGGCCGCCTATCACGGGGTATGGCCTAAGCAAACAACAAACTTTGTTTTGTATGTTTGGTTTGGTTTTTTGATGCCTTAAAGGATATAACCTTTTTATGGTTTCGTCTTTTATATTACGTTAATTACAAAAACAAATGAAAATTGTCCGTTTTATGGAAATTTTACGTAGATTTTTACCATTGAATTTTTTAAAAATAAATGAAAATTTCCGTTTTTTATACTAAAAATGTAGTTTAAATTTTTGTCAGTTAAATTTAAATGAAATATTTATTGAATTTGAATGAAAAATCAGTTGACCGGTTTTTAAATGAATATTCATTAATTTCAAATTACATTTTAAGTTAATTTTACTTACATAATATTCTGAGTGTAAGTTTTTTATATGGGAGCTATGGTCAAATGGTGACCGATTGCGACAAAATTTTGCACACGGGCTGGTATTCACATAAGACTTCAATGTGCTAAATTGTGTGGTATTTCAGGCTGTTTCCGTAAGTTTTTTGTATGGGAGCTATGGTTAAATGTATACGGATGCCTAGTGCTTATGTAAAACTTCTAGATACCAAATTTTTTCATTATAACTGTTATAATTTGTCATTTATTAGCAAATAAGCGATTAGCCTAGACGGGGTTATACAGGAGCTATGGTCAAATGTGAACCGATTTTGCCCGATTTCAGAACCAACATTTTCCAAGAAATGAAGAATATTTCTGCCAAATTTCAGTGACCTATATCCTTTCGTTAATGTTTTATCGTGCCGACAACAGACAGACGGACAGACAGACGGACATCGCTTAATCGTCTTAGAATTTCATAAGGATTCAGAATATACTGGTTTTTGAGCCAATATTAAGGAAAATACAAACGGAATGACAATCTCAATATACCCCCCATTCTTTTTGATGGTTTGTATAAAAATCACCGGCTCGAAATATTTTACACTTAGCCATAATGATATATAAATTAAGCTCACAAGGTTTCAGATCTATAGAAAACAAGTTTAACAGATGATGGTGTCATATGGTCACACTTGATAGCACTTTATTACATGTTGTTTTTAAAGTGTAGACATTTAAGTTATCCAACTGATTTATTTGTTTAATACTCGTACTTTATATATACATTTTTAATATTTTTAATCCCACTGTGTACTGTTATACTCTGTTAACAGAGTTAACATACTAATTTTCTACATCCCAAAAATATGCTTCATACTTACAGAGAATATTTTTCCATTTCTATTTCATTTTACAGTGTTGCCGTAATGTATATATTTAAACAGAAATACATATATCAAATAAATGATTTCTTGAATTTTATTAAGTAGCTGGTCATAAATTTATATAAAGGGTAATACATTTCGTGGTTTCAAAAGTATAGGACTAGAATTCGACATCTGTCAAACTAAGTTGTTAAACCAATTTTTTTCTTCTCAGTTGAAAGTCTGACATTGACGAAAATGGATCGCTTAAGTATCACATAAAGCATAAAAATTATCAAAACATACTACAAAAATGGTGATTCTGCTCGTTCAGCTGAAAATATCGCTGCTGTAAATGAAAGAGTTGCTGAAGACCCGAATGTGTCGATTCCTCGTCGTTCTCACGAATTAGGAGTGTCTTACGGCATATTATGGCGTACACCTATATCCATATAAAGTCCAGCTCACACAACAACTGAAGACAGCTGACCATTCACAACTTCGTAGATACGTGGAAAGGGTGCTTGAACAACTGGCGGTGGACGGCAGTTGCAATCCAGATCACGCGATTTGACAACATTACACTTTCCTGTGGGGTTACGAGAAAGACAGTGTTTATGCAGATAAACCTTTAGCTCTAGAGCACTTAAAAATCAACGTTCGTAAAGTTATGGCTGAAATACCGCCCAATATGTATTAAAAAGGTGGTCGTAAAATACCTCGTGGTGGTCATCTAAATGATGTAGTGTTACACACATAATGTCAACGTTCAAACTTTATAATAAACAAGTGCTATAATCGGTCAATATACAATACCCTTCACTATTATGGTCAAAGGTCTGTACGAGTATAAAGGCAAATATTTGCTAAATTTTACCATCATACAAACATTTTCTCAAAACTTAAATATTTAAGCTGTTTCTGTCATTTTGACTTATATGAGAGCTAGGGTCAAATGCTGACCGATTATCTCGAAATTTGGCAAATTGATTACAGTTGTTACGAAAATTATGTATGCAAAAAATAAATCTCAATATCTTTAGATTTACGAGCGTTTTAATGATTTTTGTCTCATTTGGTGCATTTTTTAAAGAAAAGTTTGTATGGGAGCTATGGTCAAATGTGGACCGATTTCAACGAAATTTAGTACAGAGATTTAAGTTTACATAGATAGTATTTGGTTTAAATTTCATTAAAAAATATTGATATTTGTGGCCAATATATCAATTCTGGAAAGTGGGACCTATGGGAGGTACCATAAATAATGGACCGATTTTGACGAATTTCAATAGAAATGGTCCCATTGTCAAAAATTGATCTGTGCCAAATTTCATCAAATTATCTTCAGAATTGCGACCTGTAGTTTGATTACAAGGTTTACATGGGGGTCCAGCTAGCCAGCCATCAGTCCAGCCAGCCAGACGGACGGACGGACATCGCTAAATCGACTCAGAAAGTGATTATAAGCCTATTGGTATACTAAAAGATGGGTCTAAGACAAATATTTCCATGCGTTACATACATCAGCACAAACTTATAATACCCTTTCTACCTATGGTGGTGAAGGGTATAAAGAGAAATATCATGAAAAAACATATTTTATATGTGTTTTACTTAAGTTCACTTTTGAAACCGCAAAATGGATAACCCGATATAGCCCAAAAGTAAAACAATTGAATTTGATAGATTTAGATTTCCAATTTCTTATGTGAACTTTCTTTTAAATCTTTTAATCATAATTTTTTTAATTTATGAGGCAAGTTGAAACACTTCTATATTTAAAAACTTAATAAGTGTCAGATAATTGATATGTAAGCAATGAAATGTATAAAGTTGCTGTCATCAATGAAACCCCCTTAAAATTGACAATGTTAATGGGCTATTGCTTAAAGTCGATGCTTGGAAGGTAGCCGAAATACTGATTTTGACCTCTACTTGAATTACAATCAATCTATCATTTTATCTATCTAATTATTGCTGTGAAAGATATACAAAGCTTAAACTGATGCATGTAGATTATGCAAAAATTTGTCCCACGCCCTCCATGAGGTATATCGATAATCTCAGAATCAATTTTGAAATAGCTTTAGATATGTCCGTCCGTATGTTCATGTAAACTTCTAATCAAAGTACAGGACGCAATATCGAAAATAATCTTATGCTATTTAATATGGATATTTGCTTTGGTAGATCGACCTTGGTCCATTATTTCGGGTACCACTCATAGACCCGATATCCTGGCTACAAATTTTAGTATAGTCTTATAAAATTTAAAAAAAATATTGCCCTGCAGAAATCGTGACTTCTTCTTACATACATAAGAAGTAATCCTAAAGGAACCAGCACTAGGCTAAAATTAATATAAAGATATGAGTAAGGGTCTATTTTATTTTTCATTGTCCTAGGAGGAGTTTTACATCTGACTTATCCCAAAAATAGTCCATGTCATATAGATATTGAAATTACTCCATATAACTTTTTTCTGAATCTATCCTTACAAAAGCACTTTATGCATAAAACGTGGATAACAAGAGAGTTACCATAACCATATTCGTTTTTATACCCTTCACCATCATAGGTGGAAAGGGTATTATAAGTTTGTGCTGATGTATGTAACGCATAGAAATATTTGTCTTAAACCCATCTTTTAGTATACCAATAGGCATAGAATCACTTTCTGAATCGATTTAGCGATGTCCGTCCGTCTGGCTGGCTGGTCGGCTGGCTGGCTGGACCCCCATGTAAACCTTGTAATCAAACTACAAGTCGCAATTCTTAAGATAGTTTGATGAAAATTGGCACAGATTACTTTATTGATAATGGGACCATGGCTATCAAAATCGGTCCATTATTTATGGTACCTCCCATATGTTCCATTTCCCGGAATTGAAATATCAATATATCCTGAAATTTAAAACGAATACTGCTTATGTAAACTTAAATCCCTGTACCAAATTTCGTTCAATTCGGTCCACATTTGAGCATAGCTCCCATACAAACTCTTCTTTAAAAACGCATTATATGAGATAAAATCACTAAAACGCTCGTAAATCTAAAGATAATGAGAATTTCAAGTTTATTTTTTGCACACGTAATTTTTGTAACAAATTTCGAAATAATTGGTTCACATTTGACCCTAGCTCTCATATATGTCCAAATGACGGAAACAGCTTAAATATATAAGTTTTCAGAAAATGTTTGTATGATGGCAAAATTTAGCAAATATTTATCTTTATACTCGTACAGGAAAAATAACATCTTTGACCTTAGTAGTGAAGGGTATTGAATGGTCGGGCTTGACCGACTATAGCACTTTCTTACTTGTTGAGTTGTAAGTATTGCCAAATATCGTTTTTGAAATCAGAAATTCGTGCGATCTTTATATTCTAATATTAGCCATTTTTAGAGTACAATTTGTAGAAAACATTTATTCGGTCATAGAATTGTTTTTACTTTTTTTTTGTAGGACATATCGCACTTGATCAACAAGAAGGTATTAACTCAAAATTTTAAAATTTTCAGTAGAGTCAAAAAACTATTTTATTTTACTACTACTTTCATATAAAGAAGTGGCGTAAAACTGTAGTTTTTTGGCGAAATTATTGTGAAAATGATGTCAGATTTTTACAATGGGTAGAAAAGACCACTACGCATCAATTTCTTCTAAAAAGTGAAAATTTAAAAATTTTGAGTTAATACCCTCTTGTTGAACAAGTGCGATATGTTTAGGGTATAAAATATTCTTAACCATCAGTCAACATTTTGTCAACCATATTCGGTATCACACTTAGAACTTTAATTTAATTTCTGTTTAAGTAACCCTTCACCGCCATAAGTGGAAAAGGTATTATAAGTTTGTGCTGATGTATGTAACGCAAAGAAATATTTGTCTTAGAACCACCTTTTAGTATATCAATAGACTTAGAATCACTTTCTGAGTCGATTTAGCAATGTCAGTCGGTCCGTCTGCAGGCTGGCTGGCTGGACCCCCATGTAAACCATTAATCAAAGTACAGGCCGCAACTCTAAAGATAATTTGATGATAGTAGGCTTCTTTTTTAAAAATTTATAATTTCTGATTTCAAAATATCTAAATTTTCTTCCTAATTGTTTCAAAATAAAAACTTATTGTATTTTTTGTAGTATTGTTTTCAATTATTTTATTGTAACTTAATAATAACATGATTTAACAACTTAAAAACTAAACAACGATTTACTTCTTCTTGTAAACATAACCACCGTTGGCGGCATATTGAGTTTCAACACCAGAGCTGGCAACGCTGACAGAGGGAGCTGAGTAGCTTTGTTGAACAGCGGGAGCTGAGTATTGAACAGCGGGGGCTGAGTAAGTTTGTTGGACAGCGGGGGCTGAGTAGCTGACAGCGGGAGCAGAGTAGGATTGTTGAACAGCTGGGGCAGAGTAGGATTGTTGGACGGCAGGGGCGGAGTATTGAACAGCGGGGGCAGAGTAGCTGACAGCAGGAGCAGAGTAAGATTGTTGAACAGCTGGGGCGGAGTATTGGACAGCGGGAGCAGAGTAAGATTGTTGCACAGCTGGTGCGGAGTAGCTGACAGCGGGAGCAGAGTAAGTTTGTTGAACAGCAGGGGCAGAGTAGCTGACAGCGGGAGCAGAGTAAGTTTGTTGAACAGCAGGGGCAGAGTAGGTTTCTTGTGCTGGAGGCAAGTATTCGTTAACTGGAGCTGGGGCGGGGGCAGAGTATTGAACAGCGGGAGCTGAGTATTGGACAGCAGGAGCTGAGTATTGAGGAGCAGGAGCAGAGTATTGAGGAGCGGGAGCAGAGTATTGTACAGCGGGAGCAGAGTATTGTACAGCGGGAGCTGAATAGCTGACAGCAGGAGCTGAATAGCTAACAGCGGGAGCACTTTGTACAGGAGGCAAGTACCTGTTGGACAAGTGGCTGACATCAGCGGAGGCAACAGCCAAAAGAGCAAAAGCAATGAAGATTTTCTAAAAAGACATAGTAAGACTTATTTGTTAGAGCTGGTAACACTTTAAAAGCACTTTGTAGTAAAAAGTATAGCATATTGTAGGGCTTGAGTTTAAAATTGTGTTAACATTTTAACAATTTTAATAGTAATGCAAGTTTTTAAAGTAACGAGTATTAAGAATTTAAAATATTTCATGATTTTTAAGCACTGTTTATTCAGATCATCAAAATGTTAAAAGTTTTTAAAAATTAAACTTCTTTTTAAAATTTTTTTTTTTTCATTTTGTTAATTCCACTACTTTTTATATTAAAACACTTCATATATTTTTTTGTATATAAAAATTTTTAATAAGACTTTGCTTAAGGTATTTTTTTGTATTTTTTTGACTTGAACTAACCATTTTTCTTTGGTGTTTTTTGTGAGTAAATCAAGTTAACCGTCTGAAGAAATCGTTGGTACTGATGTTGCTGTTGATCATCTTTGATTAATTTATACTAAAACATCTTAATGTTGATTCAACATAGTTTTAGGTTGTTTTTACATTGGTCCATCTTGTTGGTGTTGTTTGCTGTTGTCCATGTCGTTGATGCTGTTGTTGCTGCGGCTGCTGCTATTGTTTATTAATCTAACAACAACATTTCAAAATCTTTTCCTCTGTTTTATGTCTAAAACAACATTGACGTTGTTTGCAGAGATTTGTATGACGGGTTGTTCGACCATCCGTCTGTACATCCATCCATTCGTCCGTCCTATTGTCTGGTTTATTGATTTTGTGATTTTTTTTTACCAAAAACCATTAAATCTCAATAATTAAAGCCTAAAACAAGTTTAGTGCGTGCAATTCGTTGGTCATAACTCAGATTTCTTGTTGCTGGGTACTAACGAAAAAATCATCAAAATTTTTCTAGGGAATACAATACAACAAAAATTTATCAAAAGCTGTTTGTTAAACTGACCCTAAATTGTCGTTTAATAAATTCAGATTTTGTCAATAAATATTTAGTATTAAAATAATTAAAAACAATATTATTGTCCATTTAAGATGTTGTTATCTTAATGTAGTCATAAAACTTGAAACCGGTCGATATATTTTCAAGATCAATCTGCCTCTGTAACATGTTTAACAGCAGTTACAATTTTGACCATAAAGTTTTCGAAAATGTCATAATACTCGCAATGGGAAATATCTTTGACTATAATCAGATCTTATAAAGAGTGCATTGGGGTCCACAAATATTTAGGAACCATGCCTGAAAAACGTTACCACTAAGCTAGGGTTAAATCGGGGACGATTGTTTAAAAGTTTAACCATGGCTCCCTATGACCAAACAAGATTAAAATTTCTGCTGAGTATTATTTGGGAACTACGAAAGGTGGTTATAAAGAAGATATTATAAGTCAAAAATCTGCTGTTTTATTCGGCGTTCTTCCATCTATTAAGAAATCTCATCAAATATGAACAAGAACTACGTTAATAATATACAATACGACTGTCAGGTCCATCCAATTTATACCGAAAATTTTTATATAGAAAAATTTTATATGTAAATATTTTCTATAGAAAAAATTTTATATCGAAAAATTTTCTATAGAAAAAATTTTTCTAAACAAAAAATTTTATATCGATATTTTTTTCTAGAAAAAATTTTATTTATACTTGCCGAATTTTTCTAAAAAAAAAATTTTATCGAAAATTTATTTCTAGAAAAATTTTTTCAACGAAAATTTTTTTTAGAAAAATTTAAAAAAAATTTATGTAGAAAAATTTTCTTTAGAAAAATTTGTATATCGAAAATTTTTCTTTAGAAAAAATTTTATAATGTAAATTTTTCTACAAAAAAATTTTAATAGCGAACATTTTTTTATAGAAAATCTTTTTCTGTAGAAAAATATTTATATCAAAAATTTTTCTATATATAGGAAAAAAATATATATAGGAAAAATTTTAGAATAAAAATTTTTCAAAAGAAATTATAACAATTATAAAAAATTTCATTAAAAATAATTTTCTAAAGATCAAATTTTATACTGAAAAATTTTCAATAGAACAAATTTTATATCGAAAATTTTTTACGGAAAAAATATTGCATCGAAAATTTTTCTATAGAAAAAAATTTCTATCGAAAATTTTTCTAAAGATAAAATTTTATTTCGAAAATTTTTCTATAGAAAAAATTTTATATCGAAAATTTTTCTATTTAAAAAATGTTATATCGAAAATATTTATAAAAAAAATTTAATAACGAAAAATTTTCTTTAAAAAGAATTTTAGGATGAAAATAATTGTATAGAAATAATTTTATAATGAAAATGTTTCTTTAAAAAAAATTTATAATGAAAATGTTTCTATAGAAAAAAATTTATAATAAAAATTTTTCTATAGAAACACTTTTATAATGAAAATGTTTCCACAGAAAAAAATTATAATACAAATTTTTCTGTAGAAGAAATTTTATAATGAAAATTTTTCTATAGAATAAATTTAATACCGAAAATTTTTCAGTAGAAAAAATTTTATATTGAAAATTTTTCTAAAAAAAGAATTTTATAATTTTATATCAAAAATTTTTCTATAGAAAATATTTTATATCAAAAATTTTTCTATAGAAAATATTTTATATCGAAAATTTTTCTATAGAAAAATTTTTATATCGAAAATTTTTCTATAGAAAAATTTTTATATCGAAAATTTTTCTGTAGAAAAATTTTTATATCGAAAATTTTCCTTTAGAAAAATTTTTATATCGAAAATTTTTTTATAGAAAAATTTTTATATCGAAAATTTTTCTATAGAAAAATTTTTATATCGAAAATTTTTCTATAGAAAAATTTTTATATCGAAAATTTTTCTATAGAAAAATTTTTATATCGAAAATTTTTCTATAGAAAAATTTTTATATCGAAAATTTTTCTATAGAAAAATTTTTATATCGAATATTTTTCTATAGAAAAATTTTTATATCGAAATTTTTTCTAAAGAAAAATTTTTATATCGATAAATTTTTCTATAGAAAAAATTTGTATATCGAAAATTTTTCTATAAAAAAATTTAACTATGAATTTTACAATGAAAATTTTTGTATTGAAAAGATTTTATAATGAAAATTTTTGTATTGAAAAAATTTTATAATGAAAATTTTTCTATTGAAAAAAGTTTATAATGAAAATTTTTATATCGAAAATTTTTCTATAGAAAAATTTTTATATCGTAAATTTTTCTATAGAAAAATTTTTATATCGAAAATTTTTCTATAGAAAAATTTTTATATCGAAAATTTTTCTATAGAAAAATTTTTATATCGAAAATTTTTCTATAGAAAAATTTTTATATCGAAAATTTTTCTAAAGGAATTTTTAGATGATTTTGTATCAACGCCACCTTTGGGGCGTCCGCCATGTACGTCGTTATCATTTAAAATACACTTAATTGTTGATTTGTTTTGGTGCAGAATGAATCTGAATAATGTTTATCCAACCAAAGCTTGGCTTCATTATTATTTTATTAACATATGAAATCCCTCTTTATCCAATATTACAAATCTGACTTTATTCAAATTTGATATCTCACAAACTAATAGCCCATTTGCTGTCAAATCTATTAAGGTTAGGGTAACCTAAAATCCATATGTTTAATTTTTTTCCTAATCTGTCATCTGGGGCCGAATTACGGCATTCGATATCGATCGAAATCTTAGATATTTTCAAAACATTTGCTTAGCATACTTTAAGGATAATCAAAATTATTTAAAAGATGGACAGTTTGCTATATTTTTTTGAAGTTATTTGCCAAAAGATGAACAATACCAAAAGAGTTTTAATTGAACAATATATATTTTTAAAAACGATTCAAAATGGTTACCAAATTTTAATAAACTTTTTGCATGGAAATAACTTTGAACATCCCTAAAGCATACTTCACAATATTCGCTTAAAAATCTGAGTTTTCGATCAATATCGAATACGGTAATTTGGCCCCTATTTCTGAGATCGACTTTGCATTAAAATTTGGGTCGGACGAATATTTCTATGAGTTACATACATCAACTACCAACTTATAATCAGGGGGCAAATCGGCGCATTCGATATAAATCCAAAACTCAGATTTTTAAGCAAATATTGTGTAACATTCTTCTTCTTCTTCTGTTATCCTTGACTCCCAGTGGAGCATAGGGCCTCAATTGTGCAACATACCTTAAGGATTTTCAAAATAATTTATTTTGCAAAAAGTTTAATAAAATTTTATCTAAACATATTAGTTTGTATGTCAAAACATTTAGTTTTAATCAAATTCTTTTACTATTTTGAAACTTTTGACAAGTTTCCTTTGAAAAGTAAATTTTTGAAAAATATCCTTTAAAAAGTAAATTTTTGAAAAATTTCCTTTAAAAAGTAAATTTTTGAAAAATTTCCTTTAAAAAGTAAATTTTTGAAAATTTTCTTTTAAAAAGTAAATTTTTGAAAAATTTCCTTTAAAAAGTAAATTTTTGAAAAATTTCCTCCAAAAAGTAAATTTTTGAAAAATTTCCTTTAAAAAGTAAATTTTTAAAAAATTTCCTTTAAAAAGTAAATTTTTGAAAAATTTCCTATAAATAGTAAATTAAAAAAAAAATCCTATTAATAGTAAATTTTTGAAAACTTTTCTTTAAAAAGTAAATTTTTGAAAAATTTCCTCTAAAAAGTAAATTTTTTAAAAATTTCCTTTAAAAAGTAAATTTTTGATAAATTTCCTTTAAAATGTAAATTTTTGAAAAATTTCCTTTAAAAAGTAATTTTTTGAAAAATTTCCTTTAAAAAGTAAATTTTTGAAAAATTTCCTTTAAAAAGTAAATTTTTGAAAAATTTCCTATAAATAGTAAATTTTTGAAAAATTTCCTATAAATAGTAAATTTTTGAAAAATTTCCTTTAAAAAGTAAATTTTTGAAAAATTTCCTTTAAAAAGTAAATTTTTGAAAAATTTCCTTTAAAAAGTAAATTTTTGAAAAATTTCCTTTAAAAAGTAAATTTTTGAAAAATTTCCTTTAAAAAGTTAATTTTTGAAAAATTTTCTTTAAAATGTAAATTTTTGAAAAATTTCCTTTAAAATGTAAATTTTTGAAAAATTTCCTTTAAAAAGTAAATTTTTGAAAAATTTCCTTTAAAAAGTAAATTTTTGAAAAATTTCTTTTAAAAGGCAAATTTTTGAAAAATTTCCTTTTAAAAGTAAATTTTTGAAAAATTTCTTTTAAAAAGTAAATTTTTGAAAAATTTCCTTTAAAAAGTAAATTTTTGATAAATTTCCTTTAAAAAGTAAATTTTTGAAAACTTTCCTTTAAAATGTAAATTTTTGAAAAATTTTCTTTAAAATGTAAATTTTTAAAAAAATTTCCTTTAAAAAGTAAATTTTTGAAAACTTTCCTTTAAAAAGTAAATTTTTGAAAAATCTCCTTTAAAAAGTAAATTTTTGATAAATTTCCTTTAAAAAGTAAATTTTTGAAAAATATCCTTTAAAAAGTAAATTTTTGAAAAATTTCCTTTAAAAAGTAAATTTTTGAAAAATTTCCTTTAAAAAGTAAATTTTTGAAAAATTTCCTTTAAAAAGTAAATTTTTGAAAAATTTCCTTTAAAAAGTAAATTTTTGAAAAATTTCCTTTAAAATATAAATTTTTGAAAAATTTCCTTTAAAAAATAAATTTTTGAAAAATTTCCTTTAAAAAGTTTATGTTTGAAAAATTTCTTTTAAAAAGTAAATTTTTGAAAAATTTCCTATAAATATGTCAAAACATTTAGTTTTAATCAAATTCTTTTACTATCGGGAAACTCTTGACAACTAAGTTACAATGTAACGAACCTTATATGTTACACATTATTTAGATTCTCCTAAAGGTATGTTACACAAATGTTTCTGAAATATTTTACATTTCTATCGATATCGCATGTGGCGATTTGGAAAACGAGTGTCGTTTCTTCAATTTCGATAGTTTAGTACTAGATTACAGAAAACACAATTTCGTAGTCGGAAATACGACTTGGTAATAGTAATAAGGCTAAGTAAGCCTTCCAACAAGGATGGTGTAGGATATAATGGCCTTAACATTATTTTGAACCGGTATCACCTTCGTTCTAAACTAAACTTGTTCTAAACGTTTATTCAACCCTTGAAATTAGTATTAACTTATTTTATTTAAATACAAAGAATGCGGAAAATCTTTCCCATATCAAGTCTTGTCCTTTGAAAATATTCACTTACGTTAAATTTAACTAATTAAAAAACATATGTTAATCATTAATATCATATGTAAATCAATTAATTTTATTGAACAAAAAAAAAAACCGTCAAACAATTTTGATTAAAAAACTACAAGGTTTTCACGAACAGCTTGAAGTGGTTGATGTGTTAAAGAGGTTGGAATTAATTGATCGTCTTAGATCAATCTCTTGCCCTTATTGGCTGATGAAGGCTATGACATATTTTTTGGAGTGTTAACTATAACAAATTTTGTGTTTAATTTAAATAAATTCTTATTAAAGCCCTTATTAGGGAGTGAATATTTGGTTATAAGGCAAAAGGTTTTAAAAGTTCATAAGCTACGAATTGTTGAACACTCTACAGTTTTTGACGGAAGCTATAGGATATCATAAGGTATCGTCAAATCTGAGAAAATATATAAGAAATTTTATAAGAGCCTTTACGAAAACATACAAATATGAGTATTTTGAAACTAGGACCCATATATCAGAGTAACCGTATGTCTGGGTAAATTATATAAATTTTCGATACCGTTTTTGTATACTCGCAATCATTTAAGCCGATTTCTTAAACTACAAAATGTTGCTTTACTCAAAATGCTATATCTCATAAACTAATAGACCGACTTCTATCAAATTTATACATTTACCTTTTGAAGGTTATTCCAAAATCATATAAATCAAATACAAGAAGCGCCTATTTATGTGTTTCTATTTTTGCTTACATTTTTCTCATTACATATTTTTCTTTCTTGTATAAGATTAAATCTACCTACTGGCTTCCGATAGTGGCTCGATCGAAAAAAAATAACCAAATATTACCCCTCGCAACAAAACTATAATATAAAAAAGGCGTAAAGTCAACTGCATAAATTTTGACAATCAAAAATGTAAATTAGTACTTGAACGAGTATTTGAAAAATATTTAAAATAAATAAATAAAATATTTATTTAAAGCATCTGTTTAAGTGCATAAATAGTAGGTGAACACTAAAACTTATTATACACAAATAAATATTTATTTATAAATTTATTAAAGCTTCTTTTAAACATTTCAAATTTAACTGAAAACACAAAAAATTGAAAACCCAATGCGAAGAGGTGCCTTTTTGTCTGTAGCGCAAAGAACTCAATTTTAATTTTTTCTTATTTCTTATTTCGATGTTCATCATGACTTTTAGACGATTCTGTTAACTTCTCAATTTTTTTTTTTCAATTTTCAATAATTGTTTAAATTATTTTGAGTTCATTTTACGTGTTTAACATAATCAATGTTATTTTAATCATGGGCCTACATCAGTTATTGATTTTAACAAGTCGCAGACAGAAGACGGATATCTACCCATTAATATTTGTCAAACAATAGACTGAATGAATATCTTGTATTTATTACACTGTGCTCTATTTTGACAACTTCTTTTACCGACAAAAGGGTGCTAACCGTTTTTTTAGGTTAGCTATAGTTTTCGAGATATAGCGTTTTAACGAATCGCAAGAGGTTGCGCAATAAATTTATCGAAAACTGTTTATTTTCTAGGACTAAGCAAAAAAAAAAAAACGAAATTCCACAACAAAATTATCTCTAGTTTTCTAGATATAGCGTTATCAAATATTGGAGGAGGTTGCGCTATAAATAATCGCGTAACTCAAAAACTGTTATTTTTCTTGAAATAAGTAAAAAACTGAAATTCGACAACAAAATTATCTTTCAGAAACACTTATTATTTTTTTTAAAGTTGTTTTGGAAATAAATTTTTTTGTTTGCAAAAAAATATTTTATTTTTTTTTTGAAAAATTACAAAAATTTACATTTTCAAAAATATTTTTTTTTTGACAACAAAAAAATTTATTTTCAAAACGACTAACCACATTAAAAAACTAATTAATGTTTCTGAAAGATAATTTTGTTGACGAATTTCGGTTTTTTACTTAAATCAAGAAAATAAAATTTTTTAGAGTTACGCGAAAAGTTATTTCACAACCTCCTCCATTTTTTATAAAACGCTATATCTAGAAAACTAGAGCTAACCTACAAAAACGGTTAGCATAATTAAATTCAGAGCAGAGAACTTCACTTGCTGATTAAAAAACATTCAACAATAACAAAGGCACAAAAAACTTGTCTTTTATTTGTAAAAGATCAAACTTGCCTACACACACTCTTTTGCTGTTCATTTTAAAGCAACCGAACATATTTCCCTTCATTGAAAATGATTTTCTTTAAACTGGGAGTGAATGAATTAATCAAACTTGTTCGAACTTGTATACATGTTGTTCATTTTAAGGCAATCGAACAACTCGCATGTTGAATACAGTCTTATTTTTGTCATATGTCGAATCAAACTTGTCCATTCGTGTGCTTTGCTTTTCCACTAAACATACAAAAATCTGATAAACATTGAAATGCAAAAAGCAAGAAATCATTGTGTATGAATTTGTTCAAAGGTAAGATCTTTTTTTTATTTTAGTTTACATTGGTTTTTGATGTCTATTCGTATTGCCTAGACAAAATAGGTAATTTTTGTAAGAAAATGTTAATTTAATTTTTTTATAGAAAAACTTACGTTTTCTATAGAAAAACTTACTTTTTCTATAGAAAAACTTACTTTTTCTATAGAAAAACTTACTTTTTCAATAGAAAAACATACGTTTTCTATAGAAAAACTTACTTTTTCTATAGAAAAACTTACTTTTTCTATAGAAAAACTTACTTTTTCTATAGAAAAACTTACTTTTTCTATAGAAAAACTTACTTTTTCTATAGAAAAACTTACTTTTTCTATAGAAAAACTTACTTTTTCTATAGAAAAACTTACTTTTTCTATAGAAAAACTTACTTTTTCTATAGAAAAACTTACTTTTTCTATAGAAAAACTTACTTTTTCTATAGAAAAACTTACTTTTTCTATAGAAAAACTTACTTTTTCTATAGAAAAACTTACTTTTTCTATAGAAAAACTTACTTTTTCTATAGAAAAACTTACTTTTTCTATAGAAAAACTTACTTTTTCTATAGAAAAACTTACTTTTTCTATAGAAAAACTTACTTTTTCTATAGAAAAACTTACTTTTTCTATTGAAAAACTTACTTTTTCTATTGAAAAACTTACTTTTTCTATAGAAAAACTTACTTTTTCTATAGAAAAACTTACTTTTTCTATAGAAAAACTTACGTTTTCTATAGAAAAACTTACGTTTTCTATAGAAAAACTTACTTTTTCTATAGAAAAACTTACTTTTTCTATAGAAAAACTTACTTTTTTTCTAGAAAAACTTACTTTTTTTCTATAGAAAAACTTACTTTTTCTATAGAAAAACTTACTTTTTCTATAGAAAAACTTACTTTTTCTATAGAAAAACTTACTTTTTCTATAGAAAAACTTACTTTTTCTATTGAAAAACTTACTTTTTCTATAGAAAAACTTACTTTTTCTATAAAGAAAATATAAACGTATTTTTTACTTAAAAAATAAAATATTTTCTATAAAAACGATTAAATGTTTAGCATAAAAATAATTTTTCTATATATTCCATCTCACTGTGTATATATATATATGTATTTTTTTCTGAATAACTCTTATTGCTCTATTCAATTATACAATTAGAATGTTATATAATTGTTATATAATATATATAATAATTATACATTCACATTTTTCTCTATTTACTACGTCAATTAAAAAGTTACCAAACTAATAAAAAAAAATCTTATAAACCACTGTGCATTTTCCAATGCGTATTCCTTCTAATTTTGCCTTTGATAAACAAATTCAAAATGATGAAAAATTCGAATAAGCTCACTTATCAATGTTGAATTGTAAATGTTGTTTGTATTGTTGGCATATTATATTGCTCAATTCATATAGACGTTCGGTTCAAACATGTTGTGTGTGTTAATGAGAATAAGATCGTTTGGACACGATGAATTTACTGCAAGCCATTCTCTTGCCTGTGCGAACTTGTTCATAAAATGCTTTTGTTAATTATTCACAAAATCAGAATTTGATTGTACAGTAGAATGAATATGATTTTTAATCACGTTGAATTTTTCTTTATTCTTTAAAATGAACAAAAATTTTTGTGCTGAATGAAATCAAGAAATCCCGTGATTTTGAAGTTCTCTGATTCAGAGTACTAAAATTAAATTTATTCACTAGGTCTCAATTTGGTCGGTTTTTTTTAACTAGCACAGTGTAATTATAGGCAGATGAAAAGACTAAAAAAAAAATTAAAAACAAAATGTCTCGAACCAATTTAAAGTTTGCAAATATTTGTGGGCAAACTTAGGCACGGCTTATAAGATATATCCAATAAATAGTAAATTTTCGAAAACATTCCTATAAATTACAAATTTTTCAAAAATTTCCTATAAATAGTAAATTTTTAAAAAAATTTTCTATAAATAGTAAATTTTTAAAAAATTTTTCTATAAAAAGTTAATTTTTGAAAAATTTCCTTTAAAAAATAAATTTTTGAAAAATTTCCTTTAAAAAGTAAACTTTTGAAAAATTTCCTTTTAAAAGTAAATTTTTGAAAAATTTCCTTTTAAAAGTAAATTTTTGAAAAATTTCCCATAAAAAGTAAATTTTTGAAAAATTTCCTATAAATAGTAAATTTTTGAAAAATTTCCTATAAATAGTAAATTTTTGAAAAATTTCCTATAAATAGTAAATTTTAGAAAAATTTCCTTTAAAAAGTAAATTTTTTGAAAAATTTCCTTTAAAAAGTAAATTTTTGAAAAATTTCCTTTAAAAAGTAAATTTTTGAAAAATTTCCTTTAAAAAGTAAATTTTTTGAAAAATTTCCTTTAAAAAGTAAATTTTTGAAAAATTTCCTTTAAAAAGTAAATTTTTGAAAAATTTCCTTTACAAAGTAAATTTTTGAAAAATTTCCTTTAAAAAGTAAATTTTGAAAAAAATTCCTTTCAAAATTAAATATTTTAAAAATTTCCTACAAAACAAATATTTCAAAAATTTCCTTTAAATAAAAAATTTTTAAAAGATTTCCTTTAAAAAGCAAATTTTTGAAAAATTTGCTATAAATAATACATTTTGAAAAAATTTCCTTTAAAAAGTTTAGTTTTGAAAAATTTCCTTTAAAAAGTAAATTTTTGAAAAATTTCCTTTGAAAAGAAAATTTTTGAAAAATTTCCTATAAAAAGTAAATTTTTGAAAAATTTCCTATTAATAGGAAAATTTTTAAAAACTTTCCATAAATAGCAAATTTTGAAAAATTTTCTATAAATAGTAAATTCTTGAGAAATTTTTTATAAATAGTAAATTTTTGAAAAATTTTCTTAAATAGTAAATTTTTAAAAAATTTCCTTTAAAAAGTAAATTTAAATAAATAAAAATTTTCTATAAATAAAAAAAATTTGAAAAATTTTCTATAAATAAAAATTTTTTGAAAAATTTTCTGTAAATAAAAAAATTTTGTAAAATTTTCTATAAATAAAAAAATTTTGATAAATTTCCTATAAATAGAAAATTTTTGAAAAATTTCCTTTAAAATGTAAATTTTTGAAAAATTTCCTTTAAAAAGTAAATTTTTGAAAAATTTTCTTTAAAAAGTAAATTTTTGAAAAATTTCCTTTAAAAAGTAAATTTTTGAAAAAAATCCTATAAAAGTAAATTTTTGAAAAATTTCCTATAAAATGTAAATTTTTGAAAAATTTCCTATAAATAGTATATTTTTGAAAATTTTTCTATAAATAGTAAATTTTTGAAAAATTTCCTCTAAATAGTATATTTTTTTTTAAATTTCCTATAAAAAGTAAATTTTTGAAAAATTTCCTATAAATAGTAAATTTCCTATAAATAGTAAATTTTTGAAAAATTTCCTATAAATAGTAAATTTTTGAAAAATTTCCTATAAATAGTAAATTTTTGAAAAATTTCCTATAAATAGTAAATTTTTGAAAATAAATAACCTCATGTGCATTTTATCTAATAAGATTTGGTTAACTTTTACCTAGAACTATTACGCGTATAAGATATATTATAAAACCCCCATTATTAGCCTTCAGTTATTTTGCGTTTATGGTTTCATTTACCCATTCTTTATGAAGCCGTTCTTAAAAACTCAAATAAGAATAATTAGGATTATAAAAACTCTCATTGTAAGATTTAATTAAACTAAGAATTAAATGTTAATTTAACCTTAAAATCCAAATTAAAATTTCATAAAACTAATATTATTCCGCATAATCAAATAATTCTCATTTAAACAATTAAATTTATTTTTTTTATGCTCCACGAAAAGGGGCTTGGTAATTTGTTATTTAACATATAAAGTAGTCGGTTAAACATGTGTCCATATCGGTACGATTGAATATACATACAATGTCTTCATTCAATTTTTGGCAAAACTCTAAAGTATGCAAAATTTTTAGTTTATGGTATAACTACAAGCCTGTTAATCGTTTTTACATGTATCATTTTCAATGTTAACTTTTAAATTTTTTGCGTATAATTGCGAATAATTAACTTATATTTTTAGTTATTAAAAAAATTTCGAAGATTTCGAATGATTAATGATTTTTATAAGCCCTTAATGAATGAAGACTGTTTTTTTAATATTGATATATAAAAAAGTTGTTTGACCTACCCACTTGGAAATATATTAGACTTTGTTTTAATGACAAGATATAATATTAAAGTTAAGTTAAGTCTTCAAAAATTTACTTTTTATAGGAAATTTTTCAAAAATTTACTTTTTATAGGAAATTTTTCAAAAATTTACTTTTTATAGGAAATTTTTCAAAAATTTACTTTTTATAGGAAATTTTTCAAAAATTTACTTTTTTTAGGAAATTTTTCAAAAATTTACTTTTATGGGAAATTTTTCAAAAATTTACTTTTTATAGGAAATTTTTCAAAAATTTACTTTTTGTAGGAAATTTTTAAAAATTTACTTTTTGTGGAAAATTTTTGAAAATTCACATTTTATAGGAAATTTTTCAAAAATTTACTTTTTATAGGAAATTTTTCAAAAATTTACTTTTTTTATGAAATTTTTCAAACATTTACTTTTTTTAGGAAATTTTTCAAAAATTTACTTTTTATAGGAAATTTTTCAAAAATTTACTTTTTATAGGAAATTTTTCAAAAATTTACTTTTAATAGGAAATTTTTCAAAAATTTACTTTTTATAGAAAATTTTTCAAAAATTTACTTTTTATAGGAAATTTTTCAAAAATTTACTTTTTATAGGAAATTTTTCAAAAATTTACTTTTTATAGGAAATTTTTCAAAAATTTACTTTTTATAGGAAATTTTTCAAAAATTTACTTTTTTTAGGAAATTTTTCAAAAATTTACTTTTATGGGAAATTTTTCAAAAATTTACTTTTTATAGGAAATTTTTCAAAAATTTACTTTTTGTAGGAAATTTTTAAAAATTTACTTTTTGTGGAAAATTTTTGAAAATTCACATTTTATAGGAAATTTTTCAAAAATTTACTTTTTATAGGAAATTTTTCAAAAATTTACTTTTTTTATGAAATTTTTCAAACATTTACTTTTTTTAGGAAATTTTTCAAAAATTTACTTTTTATAGGAAATTTTTCAAAAATTTACTTTTTATAGGAAATTTTTCAAAAATTTACTTTTAATAGGAAATTTTTCAAAAATTTACTTTTTATAGGAAATTTTTCAAAAATTTACTTTTTTTATGAAATTTTTCAAACATTTACTTTTTTTAGGAAATTTTTCAAAAATTTACTTTTTATAGGAAATTTTTCAAAAATTTACTTTTTATAGGAAATTTTTCAAAAATTTACTTTTTATAGGAAATTTTTCAAAAATTTACTTTTAATAGGAAATTTTTCAAAAATTTACTTTTTATAGGAAATTTTTCAAAAATTTACTTTTTTTATGAAATTTTTCAAACATTTACTTTTTTTAGGAAATTTTTCAAAAATTTACTTTTTATAGGAAATTTTTCAAAAATTTACTTTTTATAGGAAATTTTTCAAAAATTTACTTTTAATAGGAAATTTTTCAAAAATTTACTTTTTATAGGAAATTTTTCAAAAATTTACTTTTTTTATGAAATTTTTCAAACATTTACTTTTTTTAGGAAATTTTTCAAAAATTTACTTTTTATAGGAAATTTTTCAAAAATTTACTTTTTATAGGAAATTTTTCAAAAATTTACTTTTTATAGGAAATTTTTCAAAAATTTACTTTTAATAGGAAATTTTTCAAAAATTTACTTTTTATAGGAAATTTTTCAAAAATTTACTTTTTATAGGAAATTTTTGAAAAATTTACTTTTTATAGAAAATTTTTCAAAAATTTACTTTTTATAGGAAATTTTTCAAAAATTTACTTTTTATAGGAAATTTTTCAAAAATTTACTTTATATAGGAAATTTTTCAAAAATTTACTTTTTATAGGAAATTTTTCAAAAATTTACTTTTTATAGGAAATTTTTCAAAAATTTACTTTTTATAGGAAATTTTTCAAAAATTTACTTTTTATAGGAAATTTTTCAAAAATTTACTTTATATAGGAAATTTTTCAAAAATTTACTTTTTATAGGAAATTTTTCAAAAATTTAATTTTTATAGGAAATTTTTCAAAAATTTACTTTTTGTAGGAAATTTTTCAAAAATTTACTTTTTGTGGAAAATTTTTGAAAATTCACATTTTATAGGAAATTTTTCAAAAATTTACTTTTTATAGGAAATTTTTCAAAAATTTACTTTTTTTATGAAATTTTTCAAACATTTACTTTTTTTAGGAAATTTTTCAAAAATTTACTTTTTATAGGAAATTTTTCAAAAATTTACTTTTTATAGGAAATTTTTCAAAAATTTACTTTTTATAGGAAATTTTTCGAAAATTTACTTTTAATAGGAAATTTTTCAAAAATTTACTTTTTATAGGAAATTTTTCAAAAATTTACTTTTTATAGGAAATTTTTCAAAAATTTACTTTATATAGGAAATTTTTCAAAAATTTACTTTTTATAGGAAATTTTTCAAAAATTTACTTTTTAAAGGAAATTTTTCAAAAATTTACTTTTTAAAGGAAATTTTTCAAAAATTTACATTTTATAGGATATTTTTCAAAAATTTACTTTTTATAGGAAATTTTTCAAAAATTTACTTTTTAAAGGAAATTTTTCAAAAATTTACTTTTTATAGGAAATTTTTCAAAAATTTACTTTTTATAGGAAATTTTTCAAAAATTTACTTTTTATAGGAAATTTTTCAAAAATTTACTTTTTATAGGAAATTTTTCAAAAATTTACTTTTTATAGGAAATTTTTCAAAAATTTACTTTTTATAGGAAATTTTTCAAAAATTTACTTTTTAAAGGAAATTTTTCAAAAATTTACTTTTTATAGGAAATTTTTCAAAAATTTACTTTTTAAAGGAAATTTTTCAAAAATTTACTTTTTATAGGAAATTTTTCAAAAATTTACTTTTTATAGGAAATTTTTCAAAAATTTACTTTTTATAGGAAATTTTTCAAAAATTTACTTTATATAGGAAATTTTTCAAAAATTTACTTTTTATAGGAAATTTTTCAAAAATTTACTTTTTAAAGGAAATTTTTCAAAAATTTACTTTTTAAAGGAAATTTTTCAAAAATTTACATTTTATAGGATATTTTTCAAAAATTTACTTTTTATAGGAAATTTTTCAAAAATTTACTTTTTAAAGGAAATTTTTCAAAAATTTACTTTTTATAGGAAATTTTTCAAAAATTTACTTTTTATAGGAAATTTTTCAAAAATTTACTTTTTATAGGAAATTTTTCAAAAATTTACTTTTTATAGGAAATTTTTCAAAAATTTACTTTTTATAGGAAATTTTTCAAAAATTTACTTTTTATAGGAAATTTTTCAAAAATTTACTTTTTATAGGAAATTTTTCAAAAATTTACTTTTTATAGAAAATTTTTCAAAAATTTACTTTTTATAGGAAATTTTTCAAAAATTTACTTTTTATAGGAAATTTTTCAAAAATTTACTTTATATAGGAAATTTTTCAAAAATTTACTTTATATAGGAAATTTTTCAAAAATTTACTTTTTATAGGAAATTTTTCAAAAATTTACTTTTTATAGGAAATTTTTCAAAAATTTACTTTTAATAGGAAATTTTTCAAAAATTTACTTTTTATAGGAAATTTTTCAAAAATTTACTTTATATAGGAAATTTTTCAAAAATTTACTTTTTATAGGAAATTTTTCAAAAATTTACTTTTTATAGGAAATTTTTCAAAAATTTACTTTTTGTAGGAAATTTTTCAAAAATTTACTTTTTGTGGAAAATTTTTGAAAATTCACATTTTATAGGAAATTTTTCAAAAATTTACTTTTTATAGGAAATTTTTCAAAAATTTACTTTTTTTATGAAATTTTTCAAACATTTACTTTTTTTAGGAAATTTTTCAAAAATTTACTTTTTATAGGAAATTTTTCAAAAATTTACTTTTTATAGGAAATTTTTCAAAAATTTACTTTTTATAGGAAATTTTTCAAAAATTTACTTTTAATAGGAAATTTTTCAAAAATTTACTTTTTATAGGAAATTTTTCAAAAATTTACTTTTTATAGGAAATTTTTCAAAAATTTACTTTATATAGGAAATTTTTCAAAAATTTACTTTTTATAGGAAATTTTTCAAAAATTTACTTTTTAAAGGAAATTTTTCAAAAATTTACTTTTTAAAGGAAATTTTTGAAAAATTTACATTTTATAGGATATTTTTCAAAAATTTACTTTTTATAGAAAATTTTTCAAAAATTTACTTTTTATAGGAAATTTTTCAAAAATTTACTTTTTATAGGAAATTTTTCAAAAATTTACTTTTTATAGGAAATTTTTCAAAAATTTACTTTTTTTAGGAAATTTTTCAAAAATTTACTTTTTTTAGGAAATTTTTCAAAAATTTACTTTTTTTAGGAAATTTTTCAAAAATTTACTTTTTTTAGGAAATTTTTCAAAAATTTACTTTTTTTAGGAAATTTTTCAAAAATTTACTTTTTTTTTAGGAAATTTTTCAAAAATTTACTTTTTTTTTAGGAAATTTTTCAAAAATTTACTTTTTATAGGAAATTTTTCAAAAATTTCCTATTTTTATAGGAAATTTTTCAAAAATTTACTTTTTATAGGAAATTTTTCAAAAATTTACTTTTTATAGGAAATTTTTCAAAAATTTACTTTTTTAGGAAATTTTTCAAAAATTTACTTTTTTTAGGAAATTTTTCAAAAATTTACTTTTTTTAGGAACTTTTTCAAAAATTTACTTTTTATAGGAAATTTTTCAAAAATTTACTTTCTATAGGAAATTTTTCAAAAATTTACTTTTTATAGGAAATTTTTCAAAAATTTACTTTTTATAGGAAATTTTTCAAAAATTTACTTTTTATAGGAAATTTTTCAAAAATTTACTTTTTATAGGAAATTTTTCAAAAATTTACTTTTTATAGGAAATTTTTCAAAAATTTACTTTTTATAGGAAATTTTTCAAAAATTTACGTTTTATAAGAATTTTGGTATGAAAAATAATTGACAAAATTTTTTGAAACAAAATTTTTCCTTTTATTGGTTTTGAAAGAAGATTAATGTCTGTGTAGTAGGAGGGCCTAGATCGAATATTATACTTTTTGACCTGTCTTAAATTTGTTAAATAAAACAAATAGATTTTAACAGAGGACCTAAAGTTTTGAAGAATTTTGCTTTATATTCTCTGAAAAATATGTGGATAGAATTTAGATCGATTGTTATCTAATTGTTAAATATTCCAGTTTAAATATTTGCTACCAATTTCATATAAATCTAAGTGTGAATTGAATTTTAATCCAATTATTTGTAGTCCAGTTTGAAAATTTTGATATTTATGCTAATCAACAGAATTTTATTATTTTTTTTCTGGTAGGAAAAATATATGAAAACATTATTTTGTGTGTTCCTGATCATATGACAGAGGCATATATCAGCCTCGACGCCTTTTGATGAGATCTTTTCTAATTACAAACCTGTTCTGAGCCTGTACAATCTTTTACTCTAAATTTCGTTTTAAAAAGATCGATTTCAAATGCGGCGATTGAGCCTCAATCTTGCTGCAATGGGATCTGTCTAAAAATAGGTATACTCCTCCTGAAGATGATGGCCTAACCAACCGGCAACGCGCTTAGGAATTGGTTGTCCCCACAAACATTTTTTCGTTTTTATTAATATATTGTCGATTACATTAATAAATAAATATAATAGACTGGGATCAAGTGCGAATAATTTTTCTTTGTAAATAATATTTACAATTTTCATATTTAAATTTTTTCTATATTTTTTCATATTGAATTTTTTCTAAAGAAAAATTTTCATATTGAAATTTTTTCTAAAGAAACATTTTTATATTGAAATTTTTTCTAAAGAAAAATTTTCATATTGAAATTTTTTCTATTTTTTCTAAAGAAAAATTTTCATATTGAAATTTTTTCTATAGAAAAATTTTCATATTGAAATTTTTTCTATAGAAAAATTTTCATATTGAAATTTTTTCTATAGAAAAATTTTCATATTGAAATTTTTTCTACAGAAAAATTTTCATATTGAAATTTTTTCAAAAGAAAAATTTTCATATTGAAATTTTTTCTATAAAAAAATTTTCATATTGAAATTTTTTCTATAGAAAAATTTTCATATTGAAATTTTTTCTATAGAAAAATTTTCATATTGAAATTTTTTCTATAGAAAAATTTTCATATTGAAATTTTTTCTATAGAAAAATTTTCATATTGAAATTTTTTCTATAGAAAAATTTTCATATGGAAATTTTTTCTATAGAAAAATTTTCATATTGAAATTTTTTCTATAGAAAAATTTTCATATTGAAATTTTTTCTATAGAAAAATTTTCAAATTGAAATTTTTTCTATAGAAAAATTTTCATATTGAAATTTTTTCTATAGAAAAATTTTCATATTGAAATTTTTTCTATAGAAAAATTTTCATATTGAAATTTTTTCTATAGAAAAATTTTCATATTGAAATTTTTTCTATAGAAAAATTTTCATATTGAAATTTTTTCTATAGAAAAATTTTCATATTGAAATTTTTTCTATAGAAAAATTTTCATATTGAAATTTTTTCTATAGAAAAATTTTCATATTGAAATTTTTTCTATAGAAAAATTTTCATATTGAAATTTTTTCTATAGAAAAATTTTCATATTGAAATTTTTTCTATAGAAAAATTTTCATATTGATATTTTTTCTATAGAAAAATTTTCATATTGAAATTTTTTCTATAGAAAAATTTTCATATTGAAATTTTTTTATTTAAAAAAAATTTCCATATTGAAATTTTTTCTTTAGAAAAATTTTCATATTGAAATTTTTTCTTTAGAAAAATTTTCATATTGAAATTTTTTCTTTAGAAAAATTTTCATATTGAAATTTTTTCTATAGAAAAATTTTCATATTGAAATTTTTTGTATAGAAAAATTTTCATATTGAAATTTTTTCTTTAGAAAAATTTTCATATTGAAATTTTTTCTTTAGAAAAAATTTTCATATTGAAATTTTTTCATTAGAAAAATATTCATATTGAAATTTTTTCTTTAGAAAAATTTTAATATTGAAATTTTTTCTTTAGAAAAATTTTCATATTGAAATTTTTTCTTTAGAAAAATTTTCACATTGAAATTTTTTCTTTAGAAAAATTTTCATATTGAAATTTTTTCTTTAGAAAAATTTTCATATTGAAATTTTTTCTTTAGAAAAATTTTCATATTGAAATTTTTTCTTCAGAAAAATTTTCATATTGAAACTTTTCCTTTAGAAAGATTTTCATATTGAAATTTTTTCTTTAGAAAAATTTTTATATTGAATTTTTTCTTTAGAAAAAATTTCAAATTGATTTATTTTTTACTAATTTTTAAGAAAAACATTTAGATTTTTTTTTTTAATATTTTTTATAAAATTTTATTTAAAAATAAAAAATTGATATACTTAACAATTACTTTGTTTTGAATGAACAATGAAATGATCTACTAAATACACAATTAAGCGCTAAATTCTACAAAATGATAACTTGGAATCAATCACAGCTTAATACCCCTTTTGAAGTATTTACTTCTTTCTGTAAACATAACCGCCGTTGGAAGCATATTGAGTACCAACATCAGCGGAACCGGAAGAGTAGCTGCTGACAGCGGGAGCCGAGTAAGATTGGACAGCAGGAGCAGAGTAGCTGACAGCGGGAGCAGAGTAAGATTGGACAGCAGGAGCTGAGTAGCTGACGGAAGGAGCCGAGTAGCTGACAGAGGGAGCAGAGTAAGATTGAACAGCGGGGGCTGAGTAGCTGACAGAGGGAGCAGCATAGGTTTGTTGTACAGGAGGCAAGTATTCGCTGACGGGAGCAGAGTAGCTTTGTTGAACAGCTGGGGCAGAGTAGGAGACGGATTGAGAGTATGACTGAGCAGGAGCTGAGTAGGTTTGGACAGCGGGAGCAGAGTAGCTTTGGACAGCGGGAGCAGAGTAAGTTTGGATAGCGGGAGCTGAGTAGCTTACAGAGGGAGCAGCATAGGTTTGTTGTACGGGAGGCAAGTATTCACTGGAAGGACCAGAGAAACCGGCACCACCACCGGAAGAGTAGCTGCCACCGGAAGAGTAGCTGCCGGAGAAACCGCTGCTGCCAGAGAAGCCGCTGCTGCCGGAGTAACCACTGCCGCCAGAGTAAGATGCTTGAGATGGAGGCAAGTAGGTGTTGGACAAATGGCTAACATCAGCGGAAGCCAAAGCCAAGAAAGCGAATACAGCAGCTACGAAAAGTTTCTGAAATTTGTAAAAAAAGCGCGAATAAATTTATATGTTTAACACTTTAAAAGGGAAATTCCCTTTTTTAAAAATAAGTAATCCATTTTATGAAATCTTAAGCTTTTTTGGTAGATAAATCCAGTGACTAACCATTTTTGTAGAATTGTTTTGTTTATTTGCTTAAAAGTTGTGATCTAAACAAAGTAAATGTTGGAACTGATACTCTTTGTCAAATTTACCCATGAATTTATACTAAAAACTATCTTATGTGGGGGTCCATTCCAAAAGCAATAAAAATGGTATTAAAAAAACAAAAACACTTTAAAACGCAGTCGCAAAGTTTTTATTTGTTTTTTTTTTAATGTTGTTGTTGTTGCCTTTGATTAACAGATCGCAGCTGTAAAGAGGGCAGCTTTTGATCTTAAACAAGTTTCAGTACAATTTTACAATTTTAAAATGAAACAATCAGTTTACAGAGCAGACAACGGCTTAAACATAGTCAGTCTCCTCTGCTTAAAGCAAAACCAAAACCAAAATATACAAAAAAAAGACTAAACCAAAAATTTTGCAAATACAAAAAAATTGCTACAAATTATTAAAAAAAAAAAACAGAAACAAAAATATGTTAAAATGTTTAGCTTTAAGAAATTTTTGCAGATGATCGAATCAATAACATTTGATTGACTTATTTCATATTCACATTCGCTCTTAGCAAAACGTTCGATCGTTTTGTCTTTATTTTCAAATTTCAATGTTAGAAATTCCCACAATCTTTGCTTGAGTTTTACGATGATGATGCACTCACTCATTCATTCATTAGATGTTCACATTTTAATTTGTTTAAACTCTAATGAATCCGGCTAATTAAACAAAATATATAAAATTTGTTAAATATTGTTTAAAACTGTTAGTACTTTCCATAATTTACATTAAGTACCTTAATTTATTGATAAGCTGCAAATTTTTAAACGGAAATGTGAAAAAATCTGATCGCTTATAGAAGTAACATATCTACAAGGTGGCGCAAGAATAACCTTCCGATGTTTTTTTTTCTGTAATTTAAAAAAATATGAAAGACTTTTATTCTTCTTGTGGATTATTTTTATTTGGTCTTTTAATTTTTTTTACATAAAGTCGAGAATATGATGTCATGCAAATGGCCGCCGCCACAGTTGATTGTCATTTGAGCCCTTTTTATGGCATTTTCCATCACTTTGGCCAAAACTTCCGGCGATAGGTCCTCACATTCTAGGCGGAGCTGCAAGAGTCTGAGGCTTGTTGACATAAACCCGCGACTTCAAAAAGCCCCACAAAAAGAAGTCTGCAGCGGTTAAATCAGGCGATCTTGCTCGCCAGTGCAAATCGCCAAAACGGGAGATTAGGCGCCCGGTAAATACATCCTTCAGCATATCGGTTGTGGCACGTGCAGTGTGTGCCGTTGCACCGTCCTGTTGGAACCACATGTTTTCCAATCCCAATTCGTCAAGTTGCGGCAAAAAGAACTCGTTAATCATTGCTCTGTAGTGCTCACCACTCACAGTAACCGTTTGGCCCGCGATGTCTTCGAAGAAAAAAGGTCCGATGACTTCTCCAGCGAAAACATCACACCATACAGTGACTTTGAGCGGGTGTAATGGCTCTTCGTATGTTACACGCGGATTTTCAATGCCCCAGAAGTGTAAATTTTGCTTATTTACGTACCCGCTAAGATGGAAATGGGCCTCATCACTCATGATTATTTTTGATGAAAAATCATCTTCCTCTTGTTGGTGATTAAGGATGGCTTGAGCGTATGTTAGACGCGATTGGCTGTCAGCAGCTAACGGCTGATGCACCGTCTGGACTTTGTACGGAAACATCTTCAAATCTTTTACCAAAATTCGCTGTAAAGACCATCGACTGATATCCATTTGCGTGGCACGTCGTCTGGTCGATGTCGACGGCTCTCCCATGACATCCTCGGCTACAGTAGCAATAATCTCTGCAGAATGGCTACTCCGGGATCTGCCACGTCTGGCAGCAGGCAAGCGGCTAAATGTCGCAGTGTTTCACCAGTAGGCTTTGGACGGCCAGGAAATCTGCGACGAAATTCACGTTGTGCCAAAGTCACCGACTAATTATTGGTCAAATAAATAGTCACCAATATTCCGCGTTCTGGAGCAGTGTAGCGTAACATTGTTTATTAACGTGTATTTCGCAATTTTTTACTACACAAATGTCAAAACAGAATTGACATTAGGGGCCAATCGCAAAATTTATAGCATTTTCTGATAGGAGGATTACTTTTGCGCCACATTGTATATTAAAAAAAATCATAAATTATGTTTTCTCTGAAAGATCATAACTTGGATCGCAACGAAGGTTTTCTACTTTCTGTGATTGTTATCAGATATTTGAATTAGGTTAGGATAATGTGGAATTTTGGTAGACTTATTAAGACTTTAAAGTGTTTTAATGACTCCCCTGTTAAGCCATCCGGACCGCTTTAAAAACTGCAAAATTTTGGAACAATATTATTATAAGAATATTATAAGTTTGTGTTGATGTATGTAACGCACCTTTTAGTATCTTAGACCTTAGACCTACCTTTTAGTATACCAATAGACTTAGAATCAATTTCTCAGTCGATTCAGGGATGTCAGTCCGTCCATCCGTCTGACTGGCTGGACCCTAGGGTTGCCAGGCACAAATCCTATAAAAGCTGGACATCAGAAAAAAAAGGCTTGGCAACCCAAAAATTAGCTGGGCATTAACAAAATAAAACTTGCTTAATTAATATGCTTCGATGAATTTTGATAAACCTAAAACAAAACTGCTGGTTTCTACAAGCAGGCAATCCTCAAGAGTTGGACCACATGTGATCGTTGAGAACTATAGCTACGAGGTTGTAAAAGAATTTGGTTTTTCTTGGTACCGCCGTTAACATAAATAACGACATGAGTTTCGAAATCAAACATAGAATCATGCTTGAAAACAGATGCTATTTTGGCATAAGCCGGTGGATAAGAAATAAAGCTCTCTCTATAAGAACTTCAACTACGATCTACAAAGCCCTTATATTACCCTTGCTATTATATGATGTTGAATCATGGGCACTTGCACAGGCAGAGGAAGCTATTCCTGTTATTTTTAAGAGGAAGATTCTACGAAAAATCTTTGGACCAGTTTGCATCAACAATGAATATCGATATTGAATGAACAATTAGCTGTATGAGTTATAAATAATTTGACATCGACATAGTAAAACGCATCAAACAACACCGGCTGCGTTGTTGTGCGAATGTATGAAAATACTCCTGCAACAAAAGTATTCGAAAACGATCCAGAATGAGCTCGTAAAAGAAGACGTCCGAAAATTCGGTAATCTTTCAAAGCTTGACCTACGAATTGGAGAATATGCACACATGTTTGAAGCTCATGGAATTCTAAAATATGCTCGGCCTTTGACCTTAACAGGTTTTTCATACAGACCATTTAAGTAAAGTAAGTGCAATGGGGAAATTTGATAGAGAGTAATTTTATTACAAGATGAACTTGATCAAGCAATCAATTAATGAACGCATAAATCGCTTAAAAAAAAGAAAAAAAAAATACACTTTTGCAAAAGTTTTTATTGCGTTCTTTTTCATAAAAATAGTTTTTCTTTAAAAATAATTTTTGTACCTTTCAGCTGGACAAACTTAATTTTAGCTTGACACTGGACAAGCACTAAAAAAGCTGGACAATCCAGTCAAATCCAGCCTGACTGGCAACCCCACTGGACCCCCATGTAAACCATGCAATCAAACTACTACAATTTTAAAGATAATATGATGAAATTTGGAACAGATGATTATATTGATAGTGGGATCATGGCTATTGAAATTCGTCAAAATCGGTCCATTATTTATGGTACCTCCCATAGGTCCCACTTCCCGGAATTGATATTTTGGCCACAAAAATCAATATTTTTCATGAAATTTAAAATAAATACTGCTTATGTAAACTAAAATCACTGTACCAAATTTCGTTGAAATCGGTCCACATTTGACCATAGCAAATGTAAATTGCAAAAAATGTCAATTGGGTTCCCTTTTTTAAAACTTTTTTTGATTGTTTTACATAAACAATAAAATAAACTTTATAACTGAAAAAACTTATCTATGTACCTTGTACAGTTTTAGACTTCTCCCACTCGTTTCAATATGATAGGTCCAAAGATCGGCAAGGGCTGGACAGTGACAGAGGAGATGAGTGACAGTTTTTTCCTCCTCAACGTTATGGCAAATTCTACAGTAGTCATTGCTTTAATATTGAAAAATCTCGCCATCTTATGTAGAGATGTCCGGCATTCACGAGTAAAGAACGGATGTCGTGAAGACCGAAGATATTTCTGTAGTATATTCGATTGTACGGCCTATAGATGGCTGAAATTTCATCCTGTAGAATACTTAAGAGTTTTTGGAACTTGAAACCGCCGTCGTTTAGCATACAGGAAGTCCCAAGGTCGATCCCCGGCCAGACCTACTTGAAAAAATTAATTTTCAAAAACAGAACTCAGTTAGCCACTGGTTATTGAGTATTAGGCTATATAAAACTTCTCAAACTGAAACATTTGTTGTTTTGAGCCGGAGTTAAAACGTAGGTTCCTTTCAATGAGTCTAAAAATAGAATCGGATGCAGCTTGTTCCAATTGAGATGTCGTGGGAGTTATGTACGTATGAAACAGATTTTCATCGCTAATAGTGGGGAAAAGCCCCCACCCACATCATTGTCCGATTTAGATGCATCCGTATATTTTGTAGGTCTCTAGAGTCATTTTGGGCATCAGAGATATATACAGTGAAGGAGCGGTCGAAGAATGGGGTGGGAATGCAGTAGTCGATGTTTTTGGGGATACTATAGACCAAAAAGATCATTCTCAAGATGTGCTTAACCTAATGACTGAGTTAAGGGCTACGTTTTGAGCCATTAGCTCAGCCTAATGCGAGTTTAGCATAATGAAGAGTGCCTTTGAAGGTGTAGTCCTAATGGTACCAGTAATCATTAGAGCAGAGAACCGAAGGATTTTAACAAATGATCCTCACGAATTTATAAGCCTTTGATAGAGCAGGCCATCCATCTCAAAGAGCCAGGCAGTATTAGCATCGGAAAGGCCACATGCCTAAGGCTCTTCTGCAATGAATAGAATGGCCCTAGAATGGCTGTTTAACCTTCAGGACAACTTGGAGTCTAAAATGACCCCCCAAGTATTTGGGGTGAAGAGGAAGAACCAAATGAAGAACTAAACGTTACTGTCAACGAATTTTTCAAAAATACCTGACCATTTGATACCTTAGCAACAAATGGGAGAAAAGAAGTAAATTTTGTACAGGTCGAAGATGGTCTAAAAAGATCTTAAATGGCCTATGTTTACAAAGCTATTAAGGCCATAGGCTCGCATGTAGTCCAATTCCAGTACATCCATTCGTGGTCGACTGGACAGTAGATCGCACAATGCATTACAGAGAAATTTCGTTCTTTATAGCACAGTTCGTATGTGGAACTAACTTCCCGCAGAAGTCTTCTCTTCCATATATGATGTAGGAAAATTAAAGTCAAATATCCCTTTATCCTCCTTCCCATAACCTACAAAACAAGTTCAGACTTGTTTCGAGAAGTTTTACTTAGCCTAATACTCAATAACCAGTGGCTACCTGAGTTATGAGGTGAACCGCTGCTTTTTTGAAAATTTATTTTTGTTTAAGTGAGTCTGGCTGGGGATCGAACATAGGACCTCTGGTATGCTAGGCGGATTACGTCATGATTATTACCTTCCTCCAATTTCGCCATAAGAAGAAGTGTTATATGAAAGATGTTTTCAAGTATACTCAGAAAATTGCCCCTGACTACTATAGCCTCATAAAATATGGATGTGACAACCATCGTTAGCTCAGATAAGGAAGATATTTAAATGTTTTGGAAAACCCTACCCATATTATTATTATTGAAATTGTTTCAAATTTAAAGATAAATCAATAAAATTTGGCACATTTGTATATATTTTTTGCTAAAAAAAACTATGTATGCGAAAATTGGTTGTATGGGTCCATTATCTAGGGTACCTCCCATATAAAAGCTTTCCATGAATCGATTTCCTCGCAGCCTAAAAGTATGCTACATAATATTCAAAAAACTCAGTTCAGGTAATTTTTATATATGGGAGGTACCCGAAATAATCTACCGAATTAAACCGAATTCCGTAGAAATTATTCCTGTTAAAAGAAAGGCATATGAGCCAAATTTCATTGAATTATCTCCAAATGTTCGACTATTTTAAGCATCCCAGTAAAACTTTTCATTACCAAATAATGAGTTAAACTGTTAAACTATTGAACACGAACTACTTACTCATTCGCTGTTTAAGTCATTACATTAACATGGGGATGTCATTGGAGGCAAGTACTTACCAATTGCAGAAAAGTAGTGACTTGGGTAAGCAATTTGAAAGCAACAACAACAACAGCAACAACTTTTTTGTTGTTGTTTTATTAAAAACATATATTTTTAAACGAAATACAAAATTTTTTTTATGATCCCATGGGGGCTCGAACCCAGACCCTCCGACTGCTAGGCAGAGACTCTTCCACTGAGCTACTTCATATGTTGAAAACTTAGCAGCTTATAATTAATATAAACAATTTTTATTTTTAGATCCAAAATCATGTGAAAATAACTTTGTTTTCCCTGCTTTTTTTGCTTTGTTGTAATTTTTGGAAAAATATTTTTATACTATTTTTTGTAATTATTTTAAAACTTTTTTAAAATTATTTTAAAACTTAAACAATTTAAATCTTGTTTTTTGCATAAGTTTTTACATAAGATTGACTCTTACTTACTTAAATGTTACAACCTGTTAAGGTCAAAGTCCGAGCATATTTTAGAATTCCATGGATTTCGATCTTGTGCGAATATTTTATAGACCAAGCTTTGAAAAATGTTCCTCTACTTGGTCTTTCTATCGAAGTTTCTGACAACCTCCTCTAATATTAGGTAGTGGGACATTTCAATTCTAATTTTATCCTCTTCATTGTATTTTTTTTCAAGAGAGGGTTACTAGCCCGTAATCCTAACCCATTTTTATCGATCTTATGGGACAACTCTCGGAAAATGTTAACTCACAATATTAATGGGTGTTAAACTAGCTCCCCGGGTGATACCATGAGGTGGTGTGTGTCCACAGTTGAGATGAAGGATGACCCAGATAAGTTGGGCTTACCAAGTTAAGACCATTTAGAATCGTGTTTGGTATTCAACATCCCCTACATAATCAAAATTGACTCATGATGGTATTTTTTCATTAACGTGAGTTAGTTTTACAAATTTTTTTTACAGAAGATAATATTTAAGTTCTTAAAATTCAAAAATCATTTAAAAAGACTCTTTTAATAAAAAAAAAAAAACTAAAAAAAATTGTTGCCCTTAGTGGGATTTGAACCGGGGCCATTCAGTTTAAATTACCATCTTAATTACAAATAAGTACTTCTATAATAACTTATTATTTATTCGGATGGTATGTTGTAGTCGTTACAAGGTAACCAATTATCAGAGTACTTGCTATTACCAAAGTTTTGCTGGGATAATAATATGGTTAGAGTTTACCAAACAAATAAATTCAAATATCTTTCTTATCTGAGCTAACATAGAAAAATTAATATTAATTATTAGATATATCTCGTCTCTGTTACCTCTTCACACTAGCACAGTGTAATTTATTCATTTACATCTTCTTTTATGTATAAAATAAAATTTATTGACATGGTTGTAAATATACGCCTGCTATGAGAAATACTATGTATGACAGTTTTTTAAATAAATAATGAAAAGGTTCTTCATATGTCAAATATGTACTAATACAAGAGATCTCTAAATCATAATTTTATTATGAGAAAGGCCCTTTAATGTTAGAATATTTGGCTTGATGTGATCACGTTTTTATACTGAAGGTCAGTTAAAACAGCCTTTACTCATATTTTTTAAATATAAAAGATGATTTAAAGAAGAAAAAAGTTTTGCGGTTTTCAAAATTTTGAAAATAATAAACCAAGTGTAAATATTATGAATTAATCTTAATCATAAGCTCATTCATGAGTTAAAGCTGATTTTACTTAATAAATTTGTTAAAAATGTTTTAAATTTTAAACTTCCCGCTAAAAACATAAACCACAACATGTTTGTACATATTTTCAAAATTAAAATTGAATTCAATTAAAACCCCTTTCATAAAATTCTATATGTAAATCAATAGCAAACAAACCTTAACCTTTGGCTCAGGCTCTGGTTTGGTAAATATTTAATTAAAGCAACACCAAGAAAATAAATTATTCCATTAAACTAAAGCAAATATTTAAGTAATTTATTTAATAATATTTTTTTTTATTTTTCTGCAAAATTGCATAATTTTTGTGATATTTAATTTTCTGTTGCTTTGATTTGCGAAAAATGTTTAAATTAAAACGAAATCGATCTTACTTCAGCAAATCATGCAAACCTTATACCAAGACCTACCGAACCCCTCCATACTATACAACACCACACTATACACGTACAGCTGACGACTGAAACTTTCAAAATTACTCTCGTCATTGTTTTAATCGCGAAAAAAAATCTAAAATCTATTGGAAGGCAAAACTGCTAGACGATGTTAAAGAAAATAATGCAAAAGCAAGTTTTAACCCAATTTTTGTAATGCGTACTCCAGCAGTCATAATTAAATATAATGCATACAATTAACCCTTTAAGGGTGGGTGGAGAAAAACACTGGATTTTGAGAAATTCTACAAAAAAATTATTCTAATATTAATTAATGGTTTGGGGCTAGTTAACAGTTGAATGCCATAATCCTCATTTTTAAATATTCTTCTCTCTTAATGGGTTAATTGGACTTAAACTTTTCAACTTGTACTTTAAAGGCGTTTCTCCTAATCACAACATCATGAATAACAAAACGTTTTCAACCAGAAACAAGTAAGAAAGTGTTATAGTGGGTCAAGCCCGACTCTATAGTACCCTTCACAGCTGAAGTCAGATGTGGACCAGTTATTTTTTAAATGCTTAGAAAATTATCGGCTGTTGGTCTTATATCGGAGCTAAAGTCAAATGTAGATAGATTATTTAATAATTTTGGATATCATGGATATTGGATTTTGGCCTCACACAACCCATTTTTGAAATTTTTTTGCAAAATCGCGCAAATCGTTGAGGTTCTTTTGTTCAAATACTTATATATTCCACTCATAAGATTACCGGTGCCATTAGAACCCCACATTCCACTCTTTGTTATACTTATCTGGCTCCCGGTTAAACTAATAGCTCAACAAATAGTTTTTAAGTTGCCAATCCGACATAGCACTATTGGAGTATGGTCTCATTCACTCATAGGTTAATGCTATTATTTATGAATAAAGTCTTCAATCCCTAATAAAGTGGACTATTGCATATCCACTCCTTTCTTTAATAAATCTTTTTCTGTCTGCAGATCCAATTTTTATCTCTGCAGATCCAGTTTCCTCTGACGTTGGGTATCTGAACGGATCTTAATTGACCGGGTGGAAGGGGCCTCCTCATCCCTCTGACAGGCAAGGAAATATGTTTTAAGCTTTGTGATCGCTGTAGTATTCTTTACGTGGAAACTTCGGCCATATACAAAGCAGTCAAGTGGCTAAGATACTATAGAATATATGTATGACAGACAGAGATATTTGTATTTGTATCGATAGTCAAGCCGCCTTTAAAGCGCTACCTGGTGTCATTGCGACAACTTTTATAACTCGCGAATGCCAAGCATGTTGAGATGTTGTCATGGTAAGTTATACAAACGTACATAGCAGGAAGATGTTGACCTATTTATGCGTTTGACGCTATCCGCTTCCAAAACGCTTATAAGGGGAAATATTTGTACTTGTTAGCCCAGAAAAATTATTCCACTGAAACCTCTTCAAAGCAAACAAGGCCCATTTACGATAACAAATTCAAAATTTATTGTATTTTTAAATTGTCATGGGATACAAATGGGATGCAGTTGTTGCCTGGGTTTCCAGCTAACAGGTAATAACAGACGTATTTGGTCTAAGGGTCTAAGATATTTGTACTTGGTAAATTACGAAACTGTAGCGTCTGTTCAACATGTGAGTTGTGGCTGTAAGCGGGCGTTTGCCTCGGATCGAGCGGCTCGCTTTACAAACGTGGCTCTTGTCTTTGGACTCATCATCCATCGATTTGGCACTTACGATGTTTAAGCATGGAAAGAAACAACATTACAGAATGTACTACTCCACGGGGTAATCAAGTGAGAAATCACCCTGCAACGGCAGCTGCCACAAGAATTTTGGAGGTGCCTAATCTATGCAAGAACATCCTGATAAATGAAACCAATTGAGGCCCTATGCTCCACTGAGAGTCGAACATAAGAAATTGTCATCGACACTCAGCCCTCACAGGGCGCTATAGTTTTAGGTTGCATGTCACAAGATTGAAACTTCAGAGTAACGGCAACTTTTTCAGTTGCCATAACATCGATGAGGTGAAGACAGTTCCTCACTTCCTTTGTCACAGCCCCACCCTAGCGAATCTGTCTTTTAGACGGATCGAAAACTCACATTATTGCCTATTTTACAAACACAATCATTACGAATTATGTTTGAGATGACCTAACCAACCATCGAAAAGAAAGGGCATTCCAAAGAAGGTATATACAAGTGCAATATACAATTGTAAAGGAAGGACGCTGACTTTGTCATTAGACAACTGCAGTTAAGGTTAGACCTAACCTAGCAAAAGCCCATGATTATCTTCAGATTTATGAGCATTTTTTATGATTGTCGGGAAGACTTTAGATAGAATGAAATGTATGGCAGTCATGATCAAATATGGACTGAATCAAATAAATTTGGTACAATTATTATTAAACTTAATTATACTGTTAAAATCTTAATTCTAGGATGTCGGCCCTATGAAAGGTAGCAGAAAAAATGACAAGACTTTGACCAGTTTCAATAGAAATATTCCAAGTACCACAAAAATGCCCTATATTGATAATCTGTACTTTGAGGTACATTATACATTCCGTATATATGGGACAGAAGTTTCGTCGTATTGGAGGTATACAAAAAAGGACAGACAGAGGTATACAAAAAAAGGACCGAGGCGAAAATTAAATTTTGATAGAAAATTACCAGAATAAAATTAAGCAATTGTGACTGGTTTCAATAGGTATAGTCCCATTACTTAGACCGTCAACTTGTCTTTAAACTTGCGGACTGTATCTGAAATCAAGAAGTCAATCTGAGTCGATTTTTACACTTACAGTACAAAAATATTGGTCTTCTGCGCGTTACAAAGATCAGAACAAACCTAATGTACCCACCAAATTTATGGTTATAAAGTATTTAGTATTTCAAGCTCGTATTTTTGATACCCTAAACCACTGAGTCAAATCAGGACCGAGTAACCAAATATTTAAAATATTATTAATACTTCTAGGAAAAAAAAGTATGGGAAATAGAGGAAAGAAAGCTAAAACTAAAAATTGTATGTGTTGCTGATGATAATCTTCGCTTTATGATGATATTTGTTAGACACTATAATTCGTATTTATTCTGTCTCGCAAATAAGATATATTGAATGGTTTTCTCTTTGTCTGGAATTAGAGATACTTCTCCTGATGATGATGGCCTAACCTACCATCAAAATGCGCCGAGAAAACTTTCTTGGTATAACAAGTTCTGAGAAAGTGAAGGCTTGAGTAATTTTCGTCAATTAGTGGCTAGGGTTAATATGGGCTTACATCTTTTCAGAACTTATGTGTGCAAAGTTACCGAGAAATGTTATAAATTGTAAAGTTTAGATTATCCTCAATTTTTGACTATCCCCAATTATACAATTTAATTTTACATTTAATTAATATTAATGTAAGTTTAAGTCATTCTCGACAGCGAGGATTAAAGGGCTATCGATTATTACTATATTTACCACTTCTTTTTACACCTCACAGAACTTTTCTTTAGAAAGACCTTGAGGAATGTTCAAAATTTTAGGGTTTTTGACATTAAATCCCCAATTTTACAATTTTAATTTTTATTCTGTTAAGTTACGGCAGTGGTGGCCCTGAAGAAGGTCCAAAATTATAAGGTTTCGACCATAAATCCTCAAATTTGATTTAATTATGTTGAATTTTGATTTGTAAATTGATTTACTTATAATGAATTTTATATTTGTGGCTGTCAGTTTTAAATTTTTTGATTTCAAGCATAAAATGTGACAAAACGTAGTTCTGATTCGATCGGTATACTTTTAGGGATAAATAGGAGACAATTGAAAAATGATCCTTTAACAAATTGTACCTTAACATCCATCTAAAGTGAATTCCAAGAGACGATCGTTTAAGTTTCTGCAGTAGAAGTTATATGGGTTCTGTTCAAAGGTCTTGAGGAAAGTCCAAAATTTTAAAGTTTTGACCATAAATCTCCAACTTTCGGAAACAAAATTGATTTACTTATAATAAATTTTAATTTGTAACTATGAGGGTCAAAATTTAAATTTTTGTCAGGTTAGTTCTGTAGGTAACAATTATTTGATTAGGCTTAAGATGGACAGACAGACAGATGGACGGACATCGTTAAAACCACTCAAAACGTAATTCTGATTAGTACTGTATACTTCTAGCCACAAATGGAAGAAAATTTGAAAGAAGTACCCTAAGGGGTTACCGGGTAAGTTTTATTCCAACCGCTTTAATGGTCATATATGGACTAATACACCCGAAAATCGATATACTAATGTTTATTCCTTTGGTCAATTGTGGCTTTGATGTCGGTAAGTCAATTCGATTGACCCAGACAACCGGATGGACGAACTTCGGTAAAGCTAATCAGAAATTGTTGATTCTTAGTCGATCGGTATGCCTTAAGGTGGGTAAAAGATTAATATTTTTATACGTTACAAGCATCAGCACATCCCACCCTATAGTGGTGTAGGGTGTAAATACAAATTGTTGGTCATTTACATTTTATAACAATAAATATAATATTATAAGCAAAAATCAACAAAAACCTCATTTAAAACTATTAACAAAACAACAACAACTGACGATAGATGAATAGATCGATGAAGTTGATGATGACGGTTCGTTTAATGTAGGGTTTGCAAAAAATCGTGAAAATGAGAAACCGCAGTTTCGGGTTTAAAACACCCAAAACCGGCCGGTTTCGGTTCGGTTTTTTAATAAAACTATTTCAATTTAAATTTGTAGGAAAATTTAGATAACTTCATTAAAACATATTATAATTTAATACTAAAATTCAAGAAAATAATTCAGGTTTTTTAAATATGAGGGATTTCTTAAATAAGTCTTGTTTCTTTTGGAGAAATTGCAGAGTCCCTTTAGCGTGAATAATATTTGCATCCGAGCGACAAATTGCTTCAATAGTAATTTTTACAAATAGCAACGATTTTAAAGAATTTACAATTTCAAAGTCGATAGAATGAAGCAAATCTAAGGTCGACAGCATTTCTAAACTCTCATGAATACTTTGTTTTAAAAGCAGAAATCTAAGAGTAAACTTAATTTACGATTATGATGCTTTTTAACGCTTGTTTGTAAAATATTATAACGAACTGACGAATTTTTGAAATACCGAATAGTTTTCCTCACAGCCTCTAGGTTCAAGTGTATATGGGCAATCGGTTTTAAATGAGTCAAAGTTTCATCGTCGCTGTCTTCAAAATTGATTTGCAGATACAAATTTGATATTGGCTGCTGCTCCATCTATAGTACATGTTACGATGTTTGTATCAAGTGAAATATTAAACTCCATCAGCCTTTTTCTAATGGTTTCTTGCTTTTGCTTGAAATTACACGTTCCTAAAATACGGCGCAGGTTATAAAATTTACCATGAGAATCATGAATATTTACGTTCATATACCGTCTTCCCCTTACACCTGTCCATTCGTCCATTGTAAACACCTTTTGCTTGTTTCATTCTTATGCTTCATTAAATAGACAAATTTCGTGCAAATTTATGATAAGCTAATGTTATTTCTGAATAATACCAACAAAAAATTATGAAAAATAAATAGCTAAAACCGCGGTTTTTTCTACGGTTTTCGGTTTCGGTTTTGAGGCATAAGAAACCGAGGTTTCGGTTTCGGTTAAAACCGAACTGCAAACCCTAGTTTAATGTATGAACTCCAAATAAATTAGCAACAAAAATGACATTATTGTGGCAATTTTATCTGATGATCAAAATAAATAAAATTCAATAACAATCAAAATAAAACACTCAAGAAATTAGTTAAAACCGGCAAATGAAACAAATTATGAATATTAAGCTAAAAAGAAAAAAACCGGTAAAGAAGATTACCACCTCTTGATGTTTTGAAAAGTCCCTTCCCTTTTTGGCAGAAAATTTTTTTAAATCTCTTTAATATCTTCTTCTATTTTTCTCACTTTTAGTCAAGTCAAGTCTTTTGAGTAATTTCATGGGGTGACTCTCTTAAACAACTCGATAACTTGGCAAAAATGCAGCGGGCCATATAACCTTGTCAAACACCTTCCCTTTATTTGTTAAGTTTTCTGTTTGGCTGGATGGATGTCTTGATCTTATGTAGTTTCCATGATAACAATAAAAACCCATTGAAACTTCAAACATTATTTGCATCTTAAACTAAATAAACACTTGATTGAATATTTTGATAAATCGTTAAAGATTAGTTTTGAAAGCAAACCAAAAAAAGTTGTAAAAATATTCATGGTTTTGATCAACAGATGATTGTTTTTATGACAAACACTTTAGAAATACTAATTCAGCATGTAATTAAATTATGTTCCTAAATCTGTATACCCTACGATTAAGAAAAATGTCATAGACTGTACATAGTTTACAAGTACATACTCATATAATCTCTACTCATAGAGTTACTACTACAACTATTTATAGTCAGTCTTGTCCTAGTCTGACAATTTATAGTCATGAAAAGTCATAGTCAAATCTTATTACAGTCACACTAGTCATATTCTTACTAATGATAGTAAAAAGAGATGAGATGGAGACGATTATTTAATGAGAGAAAGCTAAGGCACACATACGTGCTCATAAAATGTATATTTGTTTGTGCGTTTATGTGCTTTTCCTTGTTCTTTATCCACTTTAATTTATTTTTGACATATATATATTACATTGTTTTTGGTCTGACAAATCATAGTATGACTTAACATAGTCCGATTAGTCACAGTCTGACAAATCATAATCGCAAGGACTCATTGTCATACAACTCGTAGCCAGGTCAGTTACAGTCTGATAAATTCCGTCGGGCTAGTCATAGTTAGACTAATCGTAGTCAGGCTAATCATGGATGTACCAGTCAATGTCGGACTAGTCCTAACCTGAGAGTCTTACTAGTCATAGTCAAAAATTTTTCCGTAAAAAATATTTCAGTATTAAGTTCTAAAAAATAAGAAAAATTTTTCATTATAAAATTAAAACAATTTTTAAGTATAAAAATTTTTCTGTATAAAATTTTTCATTAGAAAATTTTTCTATAGAAATTTTTTCAGTAATAAAATTTTTCTATAGAAAAAATTTAAGTATAAAAATTTTTCAGTACAAAAATTTTTCTATAGAAAATTTTTCAGAATAAAATTTTTTCTATACAAAATTTTTCAGTATAAAAATTTTTCTACAGAAAATTTTAAAAGTATAAAAATTTTTCTACAGAAAATTTTAAAAGTATAAAAATTTTTCTTTAAAAAATTTTTTAGTATTAAAATTTGTCTATAGAAAATTTTTCAGTATAAACATTTTTTTATAGAAAATGTTTCAGTATAAAAACTTTTCTATAGAAAATTGTTCAGTATGAAAATTTTTCAGTACAAAAATTTTTCTATAGAAAATTTTTCAGTATAAAAATTTTTTGATAGAAATTTTTCAGTATAAAAAAATTTTTCTATAGAAAACTTTTCAGTATAAAAATTTTTCTATAGAAAATTTGTTAGTGTAAAATTTTGTTTATAGAAAATTTTTCAATATTAAAATTTTTCTACAGAAAATTTTTCAGTGTTAAATTTTTTCTATAGAAAAGTTTTCACATTAAAAATTTTTCTATGGAAAATTTTTCAGTATAAACATTTTTCTATAGAAAATTTTTTAGTATAAACAGTTTTGTATAGAAGATTTTTCAATATCAAATTTTCGAATATAAGAATTTTTCTATATAAATTTTTTAAATACAAAAAATTTTCTATAGAAAATTTTTCAGTATAAAAATTTTTCTATAGAAAATTTTTAAGTATAAAATTTTTAAATTTTCCTATTGAAAATTTATCAGTATACAAATTTTTCTTCAAAAAACTTTTCAGTGTAAAAGTTTTTCTACAGAAAATTTTTCAGTGTAAAAATTTTTCTATAGAAAATTTTTCAGTATAAAAATTTTTTTATAGAAAATTTTTCAGTATAAAAATTTTTTATAGAAAATTTTTCAGAATAAAAATTTTTTAGTAAGAAAATTTTTCAGTATAAACATTTTTTTATAGAAAATTTTTCAGTATAAAATTTTTTCTATAAAAAATTTTTTAATATAAAAATTTTTCTATAGAAAATTTTTCAATATAAAAATTTTTCTATAGAAAATTTTTCAGTATAAAAATGTTTCTATAATACATTTTTCTGTAGAAAAATGTATATTCTATAGAAAATTTTTCAGTATAGAATTTTCTTCTATAGAAAATTTTTCAATATAAAAATTTTTCTATAGAAAATCTTTTTGTTTAAAAATTTTTCTATACAAAATTTTACAGAATAAAAATTTTTCTATAGAACATTTTTCAGTATAAAATTTTTTCTATAGAAAATTTTTGAATAAAAAAATGTTTCAAAAGAAAATTTTTAAATAAAAAAAATGTTTCATAGAAAATTTTTCACTAGTCATAATCAAATCATAGTCTGGCTAATCATAGTATTATTAATAAAAGTCTGAATAGTCGTAGCCTGACTTGTCATAGTCTTATTAGCCATAGTCTAACTGGTCATAGTCTACCTTTTCGTAGTCTGACTATTCATATTATGATTATTTATAGACCTACAAAATATAGTATGACTTGTCATGGTCTGAGTTGTCAAAGTCTGATATTTTATAATCTGAAAAATCATAATCTTACTTATTATAGTCAGACTAGGCATATTCTGATTAGTCGTAGTCTGACTATTTATTGCTGAATTGTTATAGTCTGAAAAGTGGTAGTCTTACTACTTACTTACATACCAACATCTGACTAAGCAGAGTACAACTAGTCGTAGTCTGTATGGTTTTTGCCTGACTTTTCATATTCTGCCAATCACAATATGACAAGTCATAATCTGTCTATCTAATTGTAGTCTGACTTGTTATAGTCTGATGGCCACAGGCCAAAATCTGACTAATCATAGCTCGCCTGCCTTGTTTTTATCTGACTATTCATATTCTGACAGTCACAATATGACAAGTCATAATCTCTCTATCCATAGTCTTAGTCTTAGAAATCATAATCTTATTAAACATAGTCTGACTCGTCAATGTCTACTTAGTTTTTGTCTGTATATTTATGGTCTGAATAGTCATAGTCTGACTATTCATAGTTTGTATGGTCTTTGTCTGACCAGTCACAGTCTGACTGATCATAGTCTGACTTTTCATAGTCTGCGACTTGTTATAGTCTAAAAAGTCGTAATCTTACTACTACTTACAGGCCAAAATCTGAATAAGCACACTCCGACTAGTCATAGTCTGCCTTATTTTTGTCTGACTATTCATATTCTGTATCTGTCTATCTAATAATAGTCTTACTTGTTATAATCTGAGAAGTCGTAGTCTTACTTCTTACTCACAGGCCAAAATCTGACTAATCATAGTCTGCATTGTTTTTGTCTGACTATTCATACTCTGACAATCACAATATGACTAGTCATAATCTGTCTATTTACATAAAGTCTTAAAAATCTTATTTTAACTAAACATAGTCTGACTTACCATAGTCTACCTAGTTTTTGTCAGTATATTTATGGTCTAAAAAGTCATTGTTTGACTAGTCATAATTTGCATGGTCTTTGTCTGACTAGTCACAGTCTGACAGTTTATAGTCTGCTTAGTTTTTGTCTGAACATATATGGTCTGAATAGTCATGGTCTGACTTATCATGGTCTGACTCGTCATAGATTTCCTAGTCTTTGTCTGGCTAGTCATAATCTGACTATTCACAGTCAAAATCTAGTTATTTTTAATTTAAAAGTAGCTCCTTATCAATTCGACCTTATTCGATTAAAATCTTAATTTTTTATATAAACATTAATTTTATTGTTATGACATGAATGAATTTAATTAACATGAGACTGTTGGGTTAAGTAAGTGATGAACTCTGACGAGTTTTGTTAAACATCAAATGCATTTGTTCCGAATTAATTTTATTCAAATCTGAAATGACATATTTAACGGCTATTTAACGATATCTTGAAATACAACTTAATATGAACAAATCCGACTGACTATTTCACAATAAATAGATTTTGCTGAGTTATTTTTGGCGAACTAGTTATTTATTGTTCATGAATTATAAAAGAATAATTATTGTTTAGTAAAAAATTTTAAAGTTGAATTCTATTTTTTATGAAAGCAATTTATTAATGGATGAAGTCAAAATAAATTTTGAATAAGATGATGACTAACTTTATGGTTATAGTACCTGGTTGACCGAGCCTTGCTCGGAGCTTTATAATAAGCATTTTGTGGAAATATTCAGTTAATTTCGAATTATTTTATTTATTTTTTCCGATCAACACATAGTTTGCATAGTTTACAGATTAACTCATTTTGAAAAATTTTGGAAATTGGTCATACCAACTGAAACCTCCTTCGACTCATGCGCAACAACTTTGCTTAATATTATAGCCTGATCAAGTGCACAGTTTACGATTTATTTCATTTTGAGTAATTTTCAGTGGCGCCACCTGCTGTTGTTCATACCAACTAAGAAACCTTCGCCTGCTTATGCGTAACAAGTTTTCTAATGATTACAACATGATCAAATGCACAGTTAACGATTTAATTCATTTTGAGTAATTTGCAGTGGCGCCACCTGTTGGACTTTGGTCATTCCCATTAATAAACCTTCGTCGGCTTATCCGCAACAACTTTGCTAAAGATCATAACATGATTAAATGTACAGCTTACGATTAAATTGACTTTGAGTAAATTTCAGTGGCGCCACCTGTCGAAATTTTTTCATACCAATTAAGAAACCTTCGTCGGCTCATGTGCAGCAACTTTGCAAAAGATTATAGCATGATTAAATGTACAGCTTACGATAAAATTGACTTTAAGTAATTTTCATTAGCGCCACCTGTCGGAAATTATTCACACCAAAAAAAACCTTCGCCGGCTCATGCGCTACAACTTTGCTAAAGATCATAGCATGATCAAATATACAGTTAACGATTTAATTAATTTTTAGTAATTTTCAGTGGCTCCACCTAACGGAAATTAGTCTTACCTACTTAAAAAACTTCGCCGGCTTATCCGCAACATCTTCGCTAAAGAGTATAATATGATCAAATTCACAGTTTACTATTCTATAAAGAACATACATACAAACATTCATTTGTTTAAAAGTTATAACATTACTCATTTTCCCCTCTTTATCCACTTCTATCAAAAAGTACCATATGCTTATTTGGTACTTCTTTGGTACCAAGTGAATTCGGTACATTTTATTAAAACGCAGTTAACATAATTCCTATTCATATTACTTTTGAGATGTTAAGTTATAATTTTATCCCTTTTTTACCCATTTTGGACCCAAAATCAAAAAAGTACCTAGTATGTGTTCAATATTTCTTTTACATCTGTTGACTGCAGTACAAAGTTCCTTTCTATATTCTTTGGTTTAAAATATAAGAGTGGGTTAAAAAAGTACAAAAAAAAACTATTTTCACCCTTTTTTAAAGGTCCCTTCTTCTTCGACCTATACATCAAAAAAATTAAAGCCGTTTTCGAGATAGCCATTCTATATATATACCTATATATATATATATATATATATATATATATATATATATCTTATTATTATTATATTCTTAAACGAGCAATAATTGTATATATATATATATATATATATATATATATATATATATATATATATATATATATATATATATATATATATATATATATATATATATATATATAAGAAAAAGGGACTTTTGGAACTTTTACCTCTAAGAGGGTAAAAACGGGTAAAAAGGGGAAAAAATCGAAAACGCTATGTCTCCTAAAGTAATAGGTATAGAAACAAAATTAAAATTACGTTTTAAACAGCTTCGAAAATAAGCGGACAGGTATTTGGTACTTTTTTAAAACTATGTCCGATAGGGGGTAAAAAAGGTTGAAAATAGTTTTTTTGGCACCTTTTTAACCCACTCTTATATTTTAAACTAAAGAATATAGAAAGAAACTTGGTACTGCAATCAATAGATGTAAAAAACATGAAACACGTATTTGGTACTTTTTTGATTTTGGATCCAAAATGGGTAAAAAAGGGATAAAATGATAACTTAACATCTCCAAAGTAATATGAATAAGAACATTATACATTATGTTAAATGCGTTTTAAAAAACGTACCGAATTCAATTGGCACCAAAAAAGTACCAAATATACTTATGGAACTTTTAGAAATTAGGGAATAAAAAGGGGGAAAATTAGTATTATTTTAAACAAATGAATGTTTGTCTGTATGTATGTTCTTTATAGAATAGTAAACTGTGAATTTGATTGTGTTATGCTCTTTAGCGAAGATGTTGCGGATAAGCCGGCGAAGGTTTTAAAGTTGATAAGACTAATTTCCGACAGATGGCGCCACTGAAAATTACTAAAAATTAATTAAATCGTAAACTGTACATTTGATCATGCTATGATCTTTAGCAAAGTTGTAGCGCATGAGCCGACGAAGGCTTTTTAGTTGGTATGAATAATTTCCGACAGGTGGCGCTACAGAAACTTACTCAAAGTCAATTTAATCGTAATCTAATGCTACAATCTTTAGCAAAGTTGTTGCACATGAGCCGACGAAGGTTTCTTAGTTGGTATGAAGAAATTTCGACAGGTGGCGCTACTGAAATTTACTCAAAGTCAATTTAATCGTATGCTGTACATTTAATCATGCTATAATCTTCAGCAAAGTTGTTACGGATAAGCCGAAGAAGGTTTATAAATTGGAATAAGCAAAGTCCGACAGGTGGCGCCACAGAAAACTACTCAAAATGAATTAAATCGTAAACTGTGCATTTGATCAGACTATAATCTTTAGCAAAGTTGTTACGCATGAGTCGACAGAGGTTTCTGTTGATCTCCAAAATTATTCAAAATGAGTTAAACTGTAAACTATGCAAACTATGTGTTGGTAGGACAAAATAAATCAAATAATTCAAAACTAACTGAATATTTCTACAATGTCTTCCCTCTAAATTTATTTTAGCACTTTATAATATAAAATATATAGAAACTTTAAAATTTTCCTCAAAATGCTTATCATAAAGCTCCGAGCAAGGCTCGGTCTACCAGGTACTATTTACTTAATCTGCATTTCATTTCTTTTCCATTCAAGTCTTGTTTTTTGTTAGCAACAATTCCGAAACCAGGTGACATTCTGCCTGCAGCTTCTCCAGACACTTGTGTTCATTTCTCATTAATTTTTGTTTTCATCTTAATTATTACATCACAATACCAATAACATACAACATTGTTAATGTTGTATTGTTAATTATTGTTGTAGTCATTTTTGAAGTTAATAAATAAAGCGAATTAAAAACACGATTCTTTTCTTGGACACTTTAACCATAAAAAAGTCTTTTTCCATTTACCATAAAGTACGTGAATTTATTTATGCTCTCACGTGTTACTGATCGTGAACTTGAACAGAGAAGATGTTGTTGCTTGTGTATACTTGACTGGTTTCGTTTGTGTATTACAGATTACAGTGGGGATTATTTAAATAGGGTATCATTGTTTAACAAATTTACAAACACCAGGTCGTAACTTTAAAGACAATTTAATTAAATTTGGCGCAGGCACATATTTTGGTCCAAGTACGATTTCTATACTTTTGGGGCAAAATCGGATTATTATTTCGGGTACCTCCCATAGGGATGTCTTTCTGGAATAGAGTTTTTGGTCTTTTACAGTCACAACTTTAGTTGTATTTTAATAATATTCATCTCAATTATTGCTAATGATAACACAGCACAACAAAATAACAAAAATTTCATGTGCTCTTAAAACCACTATACAATTTTGATGTATCATGACTACCTTTGTACAAAAATGGTAAAATTTTTAAATTCTATGGCAAGATTTTTTTTACAAAAATTTTTTTTTTTTAATTTGCAATTTTTTTTAGACGTTTCTTCAAATAATTAATGATAACTCAAAAACTACTAGTCCGATATTATTAAAATAAAATTAGAAAAATTAAGATTTACATAGCCTTTAATTCGTCTATATATCGCGTTTCAATCGGATCAATAGTATCGGAGTTATAATAAAAAACTTAAGAAAAAAATATATTTTTAACGTAAAAATGGCAAAAATGTTCGTTTTAAAAAAATCATGAAAAATCGAAAACCGAAAAAAACTTCCAGATTTATTATTTTATCGCATAGCAACATATAATAGCAACAAAATGAGATATCGACCATAAAAATCAATTGTTTTTTTTTTTTAATTTATTCACAATTTAGTGAATTCGCTCATTTTCACAAAATTTTATTTTTTTGCTTGATATAAGCATTATAGCGGGTTCTCAAATGTATGACAAAAATAAATTTTCCAATTTCAAGGGGTGCATGTCGGATTATTGTGAGATTTGGTGAGAAACTTCCACCCACAAAATTTTAGTCGAATTGGACAACGTTAACACGTTGGGGCGCATAGGCCCCAAATCTGAAAAATAGCGTTTAAATTGAAAAAAATTGACAAATTTTAAGTTTTTGCAAAATTAACGCTATTTATTCCCTCTTTTACAAAAAAGTGGATCCTGGTCCTTAGGACAAACACAATGAGATTTCCAATAAGCTACATATCTTTAAAATCGGTTATACAGTTTTCGAGTTACTACAATTTGAAAATGAGCGAGTTCACTAAATTGTGAATAAAGTCGAAAAAAATCAATCGATGTTTATGGTCGATATCTCATTTTGTTGCTATTATATGTCGCTATGCGATAAAATAATAAATCTGGAAGTTTTTTGTCGTTTTCAATTTTTCATGATTTTTTTAAAACGAAAATTTTTGCCATTTTTACGTAAAAAATATATTTTTTTCTTAAGTTTTTTATTATAACTCCGATACTATTGATCCGATTGAAACGCGATATATAGACGAATTAAAGGCTATGTAAATCTTAATTTTTTTTATTTTATTTTAATAACATCGGACTAGTAGTTTTTGAGTTATAATTAATTATTTAAAGAAACGTCTAAAAAAAATTGCATTTAAAAAAAAAATTAAAAAAAAAAAATATTGCTATAGAATTTAAAAATTTTACCATTTTTGTACTAAGGTAGCCATCAAATGTATATAGTGGTTACTCGAGCACATTTTTGCTGTTGCCCTGTGTAATCTTTATCAGTGAACCGAATTTTGTAGGAATCGGCCAATATTTGACCATACCTCTCATACAAGAAACATTCTCAAAAGTAGTTTAAATACGAGTACCCATAAAAGCACAAAAACGCTTATAAATCTAAAAATAAATGTATTTTGTTACTGAAACTTTGCACAGATAATTATGGGCCTGTTCGGAAATGCATCACTGCGCTGCATCACGACTTTTAGCGCTTCATATAAGAAGCTAACTGTTTCATTTTACCCCAAATTTTTTACGCAAGTAGAAATCAGTGCTGCACAAAAATATGTACGCCTAAACAGCGCATCATAGTATTTCATGGTGCAAAGTTTGCAATCGTGATGCAGTGCAGTGGTGCATTTCCGAACACGCCCTATTTTGTAACTATAAACCAACAATAAAAATTTGGTAACAATAGATCTACAATTGACCCTAGCTCCTATATCGGGTTCTTAGTCGGGAATGACATAAATCTACTTAAATATATATATACGTATGTATGTCTACAAGGCTTAAGGAAAACTTATAAAATTGCTGGTCTATATTTGACCTTAGTAGTGAAGGGTATCATATAGTCGGCTATAGTCGGGCTTGACCCACTATAGCTTTTCCTACTTTATTTTTTATTCCATATGAGATTTTTTTTAACTCAGCAATTTCTAAACTTCTGAACGGATCTTGATGAAATTTGGAACATCAGTAGAAAAGGAGTTAGTCTTTTAGATCAATATTTAAGGAAGTAGCTATCGGCTGGGCTCTACGGTGTACCAAAGTAACCCACCTCGGCTATAGAAAACATTAGGGTCAGTATAACTTTCGCCAATTTGGTCAGATCCGAAAGATTTCTACATTTTTGAAAACTTCTTAAAAAAATAATGAAAAAATATGTTTACTGTACTATCTTTACTCTTCTAGTTTAAAAGATATTTGACTCCAAACATTTTTTTGCGTTTTTTGGTATAACTTCTGGCCTTATTTGGCTTATAAATCTTTTTTGGTAAGAAGAAATTTTTTTTAAGAAATACTATAAAATTGTATTTTGAAAAATTTTAGTGGTCGAAAATCAGCAATTTTTAGTGTTTAGAGTTGTGTCCGTAAAAAAATTGAATTTTTGAAAATGACTTGGCACCCAATGATTTCTTCTTGTTCCTGAATATTAAAGGTAAACCGAATGATTAACAGTTTAGTGCCGAAGAAGCAAAAGCGTTTTGGGGGTGTCTCAAGAGCACGGGCCGGCGGAAAGAGAACAGCACGAAAAAATAGTAGGCAAAGTTTCCGTTTTTTATATCTTTTAACTAAAATCGGTATTTTTTTCAATGCGTAGTTCTAAAGTTTTTAAAAGAAAACGTTTTCTACTCCAATTTTTTTTATATTTTTATCCAAAATTTTTCTATAGAAAATTATTTTATCCAAAATTTTTCTATAGAAAATTATTTTATCCAAAATTTTTCTATAGAAAATTTTTTTATCAAAAATTTTTGTATAGAAAATTCTTTTATCAAAAATTTTTCTATAGAAAATTTTATCAAAAATTTTTCTATAGAAAATTTTATCAAAAATTTTTCTATAGAAAATTTTTTTATCAAAAATTTTTCTATAGAAAATTTTATCAAAAATTTTTCTATAGAAAATTTTTTTATCAAAAATTTTTCTATAGAAAATTTTTTTATCAAACATTTTTCTATAGAAAATTTTTTTATCAAAAATTTTTCTATAGAAAATTTTATCAAAAATTTTTCTATAGAAAATTTTATCAAAAATTTTTCTATAGAAAATTTTATCAAAAATTTTTCTATAGAAAATTTTTTTTATCAAAAATTTTTCTATAGAAAATTTTTTTATCAAAAATTTTTCTATAGAAAATTTTTTATCAAAAATTTTTCTATAGAAAATTTTTCTAAAGAAAATTTTTTTATCAAAAATTTTTCTATTGAAAATTTTTTTATCAAAAATTTTTCTATAGAAAATTTTTTATCAAAAATTTTTCTATAGAAAATTTTTTTATCAAAAATTTTTTTATAGAAAATTTTTCTATCATAAATTTTTTTATCAAAAATTTTTTTATAGTAAATTTTTTTATTAAAAATTTTTCTATAGAAAATTTTTTTATCGAAAATTTTTCTATAGAAAATTTTTTTATCAAAAATTTTTCTATATTTTTTATCAAATATTGTTTTAAAGAAAATTTTTTTATCAAAAATTTTCTATAGAAAATTTTTTATAGAAAATTTTTCTATAGAAAATTTTTTTATCAAAAATTTTTCTATAGAAAATTTTTTTATCAAAAATTTTTCGATAGAAAATTTTTTATCGAAAATTTTTCTATAGAAAATTTTTTTATGAAAAGTTTTTTATAGAAAATTTTTTTATCAAAAATTTTTCTTTAGAAAATTTTTTATCAAAAATTTTTCTATAGAAAATTTTTTATCAAAAATTTTTCTATAGAAAATTTTTTGATCCAAAAGTTTTCTGTAGAAAATTATTTTATCAAAAACTTTTCTATAGAAAATTTTTTTATGAAAAATTTTTTTATACAAAATTTTTTTATCAAAAATTTTTCTATAGAAAATTTTTTTATCAAAAGTTTTTCTATAGAAAATTTTTTATCAAGAATTTTTCTATAGAAAATTGTTTTATCACAAATTTTTTATAGAAAATTTTTTTATCAAAAGTTTTTCTATAGAAAATTTTTTTATCAAAAATTTTTTTTATAGAAAATTTTTCTATCATAAATTTTTTTATCAAAAATTTTTTTATAGAAAATTTTTTTATTAAAAATTTTTCTATAGAAAATTTTTTTATCGAAAATTTTTCTATAGAAAATTTTTTTATCAAAAATTTTTCTATATTTTTTATCAAATATTGTTTTAAAGAAAATTTTTTTATCAAAAATTTTCTATAGAAAATTTTTTATAGAAAATTTTTCTATAGAAAATTTTTTTATCAAAAATTTTTCTATAGAAAATTTTATCAAAAATTTTTCTATAGAAAATTTTTTTATCAAAAATTTTTCTATAGAAAATTTTTTTATCAAACATTTTTCTATAGAAAATTTTTTTATCAAAAATTTTTCTATAGAAAATTTTATCAAAAATTTTTCTATAGAAAATTTTATCAAAAATTTTTCTATAGAAAATTTTTTTTATCAAAAATTTTTCTATAGAAAATTTTTTTATCAAAAATTTTTCTATAGAAAATTTTTTATCAAAAATTTTTCTATAGAAAATTATTCTAAAGAAAATTTTTTTATCAAAAATTTTTCTATTGAAAATTTTTTTATCAAAAATTTTTCTATAGAAAATTTTTTATCAAAAATTTTTCTATAGAAAATTTTTTTATCAAAAATTTTTCTATAGAAAATTTTTTTATCAAAAATATTTCTTTAGAAAATTTTTTATCAAAAATTTTTCTATAGAAAATTTTTTATCAAAAATTTTTCTATAGAAAATTTTTTGATCCAAAAGTTTTCTGTAGAAAATTATTTTATCAAAAACTTTTCTATAGAAAATTTTTTTATGAAAAATTTTTTTATACAAAATTTTTTTATCAAAAATTTTTCTATAGAAAATTTTTCTAAAGAAAATTTTTTTATCAAAAATTTTTCTATTGAAAATTTTTTTATCAAAAATTTTTCTATAGAAAATTTTTTATCAAAAATTTTTCTATAGAAAATTTTTTTATCAAAAATTTTTCTATAGAAAATTTTTTTATCAAAAATATTTCTTTAGAAAATTTTTTATCAAAAATTTTTCTATAGAAAATTTTTTATCAAAAATTTTTCTATAGAAAATTTTTTGATCCAAAAGTTTTCTGTAGAAAATTATTTTATCAAAAACTTTTCTATAGAAAATTTTTTTATGAAAAATTTTTTTATACAAAATTTTTTTATCAAAAATTTTTCTATAGAAAATTTTTTTATCAAAAGTTTTTGTATAGAAAATTTTTTATCAAGAATTTTTCTATAGAAAATTGTTTTATCACAAATTTTTTATAGAAAATTTTTTTATCAAAAGTTTTTCTATAGAAAATTTTTTTATCAAAAATTTTTTTATAGAAAATTTTTCTATCATAAATTTTTTTATCAAAAATTTTTTTATAGTAAATTTTTTTATTAAAAATTTTTCTATAGAAAATTTTTTTATCGAAAATTTTTCTATAGAAAATTTTTTTATCAAAAATTTTTCTATATTTTTTATCAAATATTGTTTTAAAGAAAATTTTTTTATCAAAAATTTTCTATAGAAAATTTTTTATAGAAAATTTTTCTATAGAAAATTTTTTTATCAAAAATTTTTCTATAGAAAATTTTTTTATCAAAAATTTTTCGATAGAAAATTTTTTATCGAAAATTTTTCTATAGAAAATTTTTTTATGAAAAGTTTTTTATAGAAAATTTTTTTATCAAAAATTTTTCTTTAGAAAATTTTTTATCAAAAATTTTTCTATAGAAAATTTTTTATCAAAAATTTTTCTATAGAAAATTTTTTGATCCAAAAGTTTTCTGTAGAAAATTATTTTATCAAAAACTTTTCTATAGAAAATTTTTTTATGAAAAATTTTTTTATACAAAATTTTTTTATCAAAAATTTTTCTATAGAAAATTTTTTTATCAAAAGTTTTTCTATAGAAAATTTTTTATCAAGAATTTTTCTATAGAAAATTGTTTTATCACAAATTTTTTATAGAAAATTTTTTTATCAAAAGTTTTTCTATAGAAAATTTTTTTATCAAAAATTTTTTTTATAGAAAATTTTTCTATCATAAATTTTTTTATCAAAAATTTTTTTATAGAAAATTTTTTTATTAAAAATTTTTCTATAGAAAATTTTTTTATCGAAAATTTTTCTATAGAAAATTTTTTTATCAAAAATTTTTCTATATTTTTTATCAAATATTGTTTTAAAGAAAATTTTTTTATAGAAAATTTTTTTATCAAAAATTTTCTATAGAAAATTTTTTATCGAAAATTTTTCTATAGAAAATTTTTTTATCAAAAATTTTTCTATAGAAAATTTTTTTATCAAAAATTTTTCGATAGAAAATTTTTTATCGAAAATTTTTCTGTAGAAAATTTTTTTATGAAAAGTTTTTTATAGAAAATTTTTTTATCAAAAAATTTTTATAGAAAATTTGTTTATCAAAAATTTTTTATAGAAAATTTTTTTATCAAAAATTTTTCTATAGAAAATTTTTTTATTAACAATTTTTCTATAGAAAATTATTTTATCGAAAATTTTTCTATAGAAAATGTTTTTTAAAAAAATAACAAAATAGTCGGGATGTAAATATTATTCAAAAAGAAGTGTATTTGCATTTGATCCCAAATCTGTTACATTTATTTATTAATGTTACAGACCAATTTATTGATAAAAAGCCAAAAAATGTTTGCGGAGAAACCAAATTCCTCGATGCGTTTCGATGGTTGGTTAAGCCATATCTTCAGGAGGATTATCCCCAATTTAGACAGATCGAAAAGCTCGAGGAATTTGGTTTCTCCGCAAACATTTTTTGGCTTTTTATCAATAAATTGGTCTGTAACATTAATAAATAAATGTAACAGATTTGGGATCAAATGCAAATACACTTCTTTTTGGAAAATGTTTTTATCAAAAATTTTTTTTATAGAAAATTTTTTAATCAAAAATTTTTTTTATCAAAAATTTTTCTATAGAAATTTTTTTATCAAGAATTTTTCTATAGAAAATTTTTTTATCACAAATTCTTTATAGAAAATTTTTTTATCAAATATTTTTTTCAAAAAAATAGTAGGCAGAGCTTCCGTTTTTTATACTTTTAACTAAAATCGGTATTTTTTCAATGTGTAGTTAAAAAGTTTTTAAAAGACAACGTTTTCTACTCCAATTTTCTATAGAAAATTTTTTTATCAAAAATTTTTCTATAGAAAATATTTTCTATCAAAAATTTTTCTATAGAAAATTCTTTTATCAAAAAGTTTTCTATAGAAAATTTTTTATCAAGAATTTTTCTATGGAAAATTTTTTCATCAAAAATTTTTCTATAGAAATTTTTTTTTTTTTTTAATTTTTCTATAGAAAATTTGTTCATCAAAAATTGTTCAATAGAAAAATTTTTCATCAAAAATTTTTCTATAGAAAATTTTTTCATCAAAATTTTTTCTATAGAAAATTTTTTCATCAAAATTTTTTCTATAGAAAATTTTTTATCAAAAGTTTTTCTAGAGACGATTTGAAAATTTTTTGTCATAAAAATATTTTTATCGAAAATTTTTACGGAAAAATATTTTTATCGAAAAATTTGCTCTAAAATATAAATTTTTATCGAACAATTTTCCAAAGAAAAATATTTTTATAAAAAATTGTTCTATCAAAAATTTTTTGATCGAGAATATTTAAAAGAAAAATAAAATATCTAAAATAAAAATATCTAAAAATATTAGAATTATTTCTGTTTGGAAAAATATTCCCAATATTTACAAAATTTTTTCCAATGTTTACAAAATTTTCCCAATGTTTACAAAAATAATAGTGTCGTGGCAACAATGTTCGAGATTATATTTCTTTGTTCTCTTGCATCATGTATTTTGTTGCTATAAATTGGATTTTGATTTGTTTCTTGCCTAAGTTGTTTTTGTCTCTTCTTTTTAAAAAAGCGGCACCAACCAATTCTGTTTACAACCAAATTCCAACTGAATGATTTTAATGCTAATTTTTACGATATTTATTAATGATCGTGGTATTTACGTAAATTAAAAAAAAATCATCGGCTACTGGTGGTATGGGCTGCCTGCTTCTGCTCAAGAGGAATGGAAGCATTTCAACGACAAATGGTTTAACGAATTCATAAGTTCATCAAGTGGAATATTTATACAATAAAACCACTTTAATTTGAAAATGTTTCTTAAACCAGCCATCGTACCAGCAAATAACTGAAAAATTTCGAAATCGGACTATTAATGTCCATATTCATTACTTTTTATTAAAACGCCTTCCCAAAAACGTCTTTTAGCTACGCCCATTGTTGTTTTGCTACTTTGGTAAAAGTATAGAAATATTGAAAATAATTTGCATACCGACTTAATCAGATCATAAAGAATTTTAGCATTTTTTAAAGATGACGTTCGGAATCTGGTTATTATGTTTATTTTAAAAATAAAATACATATTTTTACCGGTTTCATTATAACTATTAAGATTTCACTGATTTTTTGAACCCCGAGTTTATATTCTTTAAATCGAATAAAATATTTTATTATTATAACAAAACCGGTAAAAACAACATTAAATTGAACATATGGAAACTTCCTCTATTCCATTTAACTTGAGTGTAAAGTTGAACAATTTGCAAGATCAGTTTTAGGATCAGAAAACAGTAGTGGCTTCTTTGATTTAAAGTTAATTTTAGGTTAATGGAGGTGTGTTTTGGGGAAGAAAATCAGGTTTCGTAATGAAGAGTCTGCAGCAATCGAAAGGTAATTTTGAAGTGCCAGTCAGTTGCCAAGCAGTTAACAAATGTTGGCTTTTGTTCAATGAAAACGAAAGGTATTTCCTGTGGCCAATGTAAAGAGGCTTTTTTTATATGTTGCCAAAATAGGTCAAGGCTAATACCTAAACTGGATTCAATTTGAAAACATAAGTTAAGAGGATAATTTTTTATGTTTTATAATATTTTTTTTTCTATATTTTAAAGTTTTTTGGTTTTGGATTTAATTCTATTTTATCAGGTATAAAAAGGAAACTTAGGGCTAAATTTAATAAACATAACCACCATCGGCAGCATATTGGGTTTCAACACCGGAGGAAACAGGAGCTGAAGCTTGTTGATAGTAGTCAGCTTGTGGTTCTTCGTGGTGAGAGAACTCTTGGGCAACAGGGGCAGCAACAACTTCTTCAACTTGTTCAACAGCGGCGGGAGCAGCAGCAAATTCTTCAACTTGTTGTTCTACTTGCTCTTGTGGAGCAGCAACTTCTTCAACTGCAGCAGAGTAGGAGATTTCTTCTGGTTCTGCTACTTGTTCTTCTTGTTGTTGGCTGGCTTGGGTGTGGTAAATGGTTTGTTCATGGGTTGAAGTATATTCAGGGGAGCCAGGAGCGGGAACAGCAGCATTCACAACTTGTTGGACATGGGTTTCAACGTGATGAGCAATACCACCGGCGTTTTGAACCTGTTGGGAGACAGAGGCAGAAACATGGCCACCGAATGAAGCATCACCAAAAGTAGCACCACCAAATTTGACTTGTTCTTCTGGTTGACTAGCAACATCAACTGAATTATCAACAACTTCTTGTATACTGGCTTGGGGGATTTCTTGAGCTTCCTGGTTATAGGAGACTTGTTCGTGATGGTGGTGATGATGATTGTTGGTGGACAAACCAGAGAGTACGGGAGGCAAGTACATGTTGTTCAAGTGGGAGACATCGGCGGCTACAACACCCAAAAGGGCCAAAGCAATAATGGTGAATTTCTGAAAGATGATAAAAGGAGATAATTTTTAAGTAAAACTGGGAAAGAATTGAAGTAAGAGACTAAATATATGCTACTGACGTAAATTCCGTGAAAATCACAAAAATTTTTATATTGAAATTTTTTTTAAGTGTCACCTAGTTTTTTCAGTATTCCTAAAAATTATTAATCTAATTTAAAAATCATAAAAAATTATTACAAATTAAAAAATAAAAATTTATGATATGAACCTGAGCCCGGATTCGAACCCACAACCTCTTAACATAAATTCTTGGTTCAACTAAAAATTAATTTCTTTCAACGAAATTTTTTCTATCGAAAAATTTTAATAATAAAATTTTTTCTATATAAAAAATTTATATTGAAATTTTTTCTACAGAAAAATTTTCATATTGACATTTTTTCTACAGAAAAATTTTCATATTGACATTTTTTCTACAGAAAAATGTTCATATTGAAATTTTTTATATAGCTAAATTTTTATATTGAAATTTTTTCTATAGAAAAATTTTCATTTTGAAATTTTTCTATAGAAAAATTTTACAGACCAATTTATTGATAAAAAGCGTTTCGATGGTTGGTTAGGCCATCCCTTCAGGAGGATTATACCCAATTTAGACAGATCGAAAACCTCGCATTAATACTTCTTTACAAACAAAACTTTTTAGAATTGTGTTCATAAACCATAAGTAAAAGCGTAGATCATCGAATGAACAAAAACACAAATAATTTTCAGTTTTCATCTTCCTTCACCTCCCACATTCTAGCTGCAGCCGTAAATAAGTATTAATGCGAGCTTTTCGATCTGTCTAAATTGGGAATAATCCTCCTGAAGAGATGGCCTAACCAACCATCGAAACGCGTCGAGGAATTTTGGTTTCTCCGCAAACAATTTTTGTCTTTTTATCAATAAATTGGTCTGTTACATTAATAAATAAATGTAACAGATTTGGGATCAAATGCGAATAGTCATTCTTTTTGAATAATATTTACATCCCATTGTTATTTTTTGAAAAATTTTAATATTAAAATTTTTTCTATAGAAACATTTTCATAATGAAATTTTTTCTACAGAAAAATTTTCATATTTAAATTTTCGCTCTGTCTAGAATTAGGGATAATCCTCCTGATGAGATGGTCTAACCAACCATCGAAACGCGTCGAGGAAAGGTTTCCCCACCAACATTTTTTGGTTTTATCAAAAAACTATTTATTACAATAAAAAATAATTGTAATAAATTGGGATTCTTAGTGCAATACACTACAGTAAAACTTTTTAATTAAAAATTTTCATATTGAAATTTTTTCTATAAAAAAATTTCATATTGAAATTTTTTACATAGAAAATTTTTCATATTGAAATTTTTTCCATAGAAAAATTTTCATATCGAAATTTTTTCTATAGAAAATTTTCATATTGAAATTTTTTCTATATGAAAATTTTTCTATAGAAAAATTTCAATATGAAAATTTTTCTATAGATAAAATTTCAATATGAAATTTTTTTATAGAAAAATTTTCATATTGAAATTTTTTCTATAGAAAAATTTTCATATTGAAATTTTTTCTATAGAAAAATTTTCATATTGAAATTTTTTCTATAGAAAAATTTTCATATTGAAATTTTTTCTATAGAAAAATTTTCAATATGAAATTTTTTTATAGAAAAATTTTCATATTGAAATTTTTTCTATAGAAAAATTTTCATATTGAAATTTTTTCTATAGAAAAATTTTCATATTGAAATTTTTTCTATGGAAAAATTTTCATATTGAAATTTTTTCTATAGAAAAATTTTCAAATTGAAATTTTTTCTATAGAAAAATTTTCTTATTGAAATTTTTTCTATAGAAAAATTTTCATATTGAAATTTTTTCTATAGAAAAATTTTCATATTGAAATTTTTTCTATAGAAAAATTTTCATATTGAAATTTTTTGTATAGAAAAATTTTCATATTGAAATTTTTTCTATAGAAAAATTTTCATATTGAAATTTTTTCTATAGAAAAATTTTCATATTGAAATTTTTTCTATAGAAAAATTTTCATATTGAAATTTTTTCTATAGAAAAATTTTCATATTAAAATTTTTTTTACAGATAAATTTTCATATATAAATTTTTTTTATAGAAAAATTTTCATATTAAAATTTTTTTATAGAAAAATTTTCATATTGAAATTTTTTCTATAGATAGACTTTCATATTTAAATTTTTTGTATAAAAAAATTTCATATTTATATGTTTTCTATAGAAAAATTTGTATATTTAGCAATTTCTATAGAAATTTCAGTTTTTCTATAGAAAATATATGAAAGTACATATATTAAAGCCAAAGCTTTCTAAGCGAATAAACCCTCTGGGTTCTTTAAATCATTTAAAGGATTAACATTATTTATAGGATCTTGAATTTAACATTTTGAATCCACATTCAGATCTCGATCTCGATCTAAACATTTTCAATTCATTAGTTATCCATTTCGGTTCCAAAGTCTTATTGATCTGCTTCATATCACAATAATTCCAGTTATAAAAATACGGCTTATAAGTATTTTTTTCTAAAGGTCAATTAAACCCGATTTATCCACAATCGATATTTGTAGATTCACTTCATTATTTCACTGGAGGAAAACTTGTTCTCCAAATTCCCTTTATATGTATCTCACAAACTCACCATTTTTATATATTTTTTTAATTTTTTCTGCGACTTAATCCCAAGACTTAGAATCCCGAACTGATATTCTGAAACGTTCTTGACCAAACTATTTATACCAGATGCAAGATGCGTAGATCAAATATCTGCTCAAAATCTCTCAATAATTATTCATAATTTCATTAGAGTCAATATAACAAAATACAAAATTAAGTTTTCGCAGGCAAAAGCTGCTGGAAAAAAGAAACTCAACTCTAAAAAATCACACAAAATTAAAAATTCATAAATCTCTATTTAATTAAGAATATTCTTTTATGTTAAAAGTAATCGAATGGCAAAAAGTTTAACACTCAATATTTAATTACAGTTATCCCTACTATAACGCAGTATATGGGTTCATACATTAAGTCGGGTTGTTTAAAATCATGTTGTAGGAGACTCAGAGCTAATTCAAAAAGGGCTATCATTCCTACATATAAATAACAACAAAGTTATTTTTATTAACAAAATTTCAATATGAAAATTTTTCTAAAGAAAAAATTTCAAAATGAAAATTTTTCCAAAGAAAAAATTAAAATATGAAAATTTTTCTACAAAAAAAATTTTGATAGGAAAAGATTATATATAAAAATTTTTCTATAGAAAAAATTTCAATATGAAAATTCTTCTAAAGAAAAAATTTCAATATGAAAATTTTTTAAAGAAAAAATTTCAATATAAAAATGTTTCTATAGAAAAAATTTCAATATAAAAATTTTTCTATAGAAAAAATTTCAATATGAAAATTTTTCTAAAGAAAAAATTTCAATATGAAAATTTTTCTAAAGAAAAAATTTCAATATGAAAATTTTTCTAAAGAAAAAATTTCATTATGAAAATTTTTCTAAAGAAAAAATTTCAAAATTTTTCTAAAGAAAAAATTTCAATATGAAAATGTTTCTAAAGAAAAAATTTCAATATGAAAATTTTTCTAAAGAAAAAATTTCAATATAAAAATTTTTCTATAGAAAAAATTTCAATATGAAAATTTTTCTATAGAAAAAATTTCAATATGAAAATCTTTCCAAAGAAAAAATTTCAATATGAAAATCGTTCTAAAGAAATAATTTCATTACGAAAATTTTTCTACAGAAAAAATTTCAATATAAACATTTTTCTATAGAAAAAATTTTAATATGAAAATTTTTCATAAAAAAAATTTCAATATGAAAATTTATCATAAGAAAAAATTTCAATATGAAAATTTTTCTAAAGAAAAAATTTCAATATGAAAATTTTTCTATAGAAAAATTTCAATATGAAAATTTTTCTATATCACACAATTTTTCTATAGAAAATATTTTAATATGAAAATTTTTTTATAGGAAAAAAATCAATATGAAAATTTTTCTATAGAAAAAATTTCAATTTGAAAATTTTTCTAAAGGAAAAATTTCAATATGAAAATTTTTCTAAAGGAAAAATTTTAGTATGAAAATTTTTCTTTAGAAAAAGTTTCGATATAAAAACTTTTCTAAAGGAAAAATTTCAATATGAAAATTTTTATATAGAAAAAATTTCAATATGAAAATTTTTCTAAAGAAAAAATTTCAATATAAAAATTTTTCTAACAAAAAATTTCAATGTGAAAATTTTTCTATAGAAAAAATTTCAATATGAAATTTTTTTCAATATTTCAATAATTTTTTCTGTATCAAAATTTTCATTTTGAAAGTTTTTCTTTAGAAAAATTTTTATATTGAAATTTTTTCTTTTGAAAAATTTTCATATTGAAATATTTTCTTTAGAAAAATTTTCATATAGAAATTTTTTCTTTAGAAAAATTTTCATATTGAAATTTTTTCTTTACAGAAATTTTCGTATTGAAATTTTTTCCTTTAGAAAAAAAATCATATTGAAATTATTTCATTAGAAAAATTTTCATATTGAAATTTTTTCTTTAGAAAAATTATCATATTGAAATTTTTGCTTTACAAAAATTTTCCTATTGAAAATTTTTTCTTTAGAAAAAATTTCATATTGAAATTTTTTCTTTAGAGAAATTTTCATATTCAAATTTTTTCTTTAGAAAAATTTTCATATTGAAATTTTTTCTTTAGAAAAATTTTCATATTGGAATTTTTTCTTTTGAAAATTTTTCATATTTAAATTTTTTCTTTAGAAAAATTTTCATATTGAAATTTTTTCTTTTAGAAATAAATTTCATATTGAAATTTTTTCTTTAGAAAAATTTTCATATTGAAATTTTTTCTATAGAAAAATTTTCATATTGAAATTTTTTCTATAGAAAAATTTTCATATTGAAATTTTTTCTTTAGAAAAATTTTCATATTGAAATTTTTCTTTAGAAAAATTTTCATATTGAAATTTTTTCTTTAGAAAAATTTTCATATTGAAATTTTTTCTTTAGAAAAATTTTCATATTGAAATTTTTTCTTCAGAAAAATTTTCATATTGAAATTTTTTCTTTAGAAAAATTTTCATATTGAAATTTGTTCTTAAGAAAAATTTTCGTATTGAAATTTTTTCTTTAGAAATATTTTCATATTGAAATTTTTTCTTTAGAAAAATTTTCATATTGACATTTTTCTAAAGAAATATTAAGTTTATTTAAACTTTTGTCTCATAACGTAGTTTAAGTTGTATATTATCTAAAATTTTATCGCGTAATTGGAGGGAGACCTCTACTCGAATATTTTTGTTTTAAAACTCTTTGTTTTGAAAAGATTCTTGTTTTCGAAAACTAAAGTCTCTTATATTTTAAAATCCATGACGCATTTTTTAATTAACTTTAAAGCCTAAGAACTAATGAAATTTCAAAATAACATATCACACAAATCCATAAAACCTGTTGTAAAAATTAAGAACCAACTTTAAACTATTAAAAATCAATAGGAAAATAAATCTTTATTAGCATCATTAAATTGTTCAAATCTATTTGAACTTTTAGTAAAACTAATCAACAAGATTTGAAACATTAATCCATTCCCTTTCTCTTTAATCTTTTTAAGGCACGTTTTAAAGTGTGTTCACGGAATAAGTTGAACACACTTATGTAATATTGCTTTATATTATTTGGAAAACCTCTTCTTTCCCTTTATATCGGAGCAAATCGAAATCTGAGTAAAATATCGAAATTAAATATTGTTACGACCCTATTTTGTGTTTTTTTAGAACCATAAGATTTTTCATTATAAACTCAATTCTTGAAGAAATGAATTGTTACGTTTTGTTGCGAACGTCTGCAAAAATAGATTGTGACTAAACACCTTCGAATTGTATACAAAATTGCAAAACTGACTAAATAGTTTAAGAATAAACAGCACCACAATATTTGTGCTTGCCTATTGAACAAGTAAGAAAGTGCTATAGTCGGTCAAGCCCGATCATGCGATACCCTTCACCACTATGGTCAAAGGTGTTATTTTTCCTGTATAAAGACAAATATTTGCTAAATTTTGCCATCATACAAACATTTTCTCAAAACCTATATATTTAAGCTGTTTCCGTCATTTGGACTTATATGAGAGCTAAGGTCAAATGTGGACCGATTATCTCGAAATTTGGCAAATTGATTACAGTTGTTACAAAAATTATGTATGCAAAAAATGAACTTAAAATTCTCATTACCTTTAGATTTACGAGCGTTTTAGTGATTTTTGTCTTATTTAGTGCGTTTTTAAAGAAAAGTTTGTATGGGAGCTATGGTCAAATGTGGACCGATTTTAACAAAATTTTAGTTTACAAAAGCAGTATCTGACTTAAATTTAATGAAAAAATTTTGATATTTGTGGCCAATATATCAATTCCGGAAAGTGGGACCTATGGGAGGTACCATAAACAATGGACCGATTTTGAGGAATTTCAATAGCCATGGTCCCATTATCAAAAAAATGATCTGTGCCAAATTTTATCTTTATAATTGCGACCTGTAGTTTGATTAAAAGGTTTACATGGGGGTTCAGCCAGCCAGCCAGACGGACGGAAGGATATCGCTAAATCGGCTCAGAAAGTGATTCTTAGCCTATTGGTATACTAAAAGGTGGGTCTAAGACAAATATTTCTATGCGTTACAAACATCAGCACAAACTTATAATACCCTTTCCACCTATAGTGGTGAAGGGTATAAAAAGTCGATATACCTGTTTATGTCTTCTTCATATGCTTTTTCATAAGATTTATTACCGAACAGAAGTTACATAATAATGATTTATTATTAAGATACATTTTATAAGATTTATAGTTAAAACATTTACATAAAAAAATTCTCTAATAAAATTACTACATTAAGAACCCTACAAGAAATGAATGACCGAAACTAACACATAGCCAATTTTTTATACCCTTCACCACCATAGGTGGAAAGGGTATTATAAGTTTGTGCTGATGTTTGTAACGCATAGAAATATTTGTCTTAGACCCACCTTTTAGTATACCAATAGACTAAGAATCACTTTCTGAGTCGATTTAGCGATGTCCGTCCGTCCGTCCGTCCGTCCGTCTGGCTGGCTGGACGGCTGGCTGGCTGGCTGGCTGGACCCCCATGTAAACCTTGTAATCAAACTACAGGTCGCAATTCTAAAGATAATTTGATGAAATTTGGCACAGATAATTGTTTTGATAATGGGACCATGGCTGTTGAAATTGGTCAAAATCGGTCCATTATTTATGGTACCTCCCATAGGTCCCACTTCCCGGAATTGCTATATTGGCCACAAATATCAATATTTTTTCATGCAATTTAAAACGGATACTGCTTATGTAAACCTAAATCACTGTACCAAATTTCGTTGAAATCGGTCCACATTTGACCATAGCTCCCATACAAACTCTTCTTCAAAAACGCACTAAATGAGACAAAAAATCACTAAAACGCTCGTAAATCTAAAGATAATGAAAATTTTGAGTTTATTTTTTGCATACATAATTTTTGTAACAACTGTAATCAATTTGCCAAATTTCGAGATAATCGGTCCACATTTGACCCTAGCTCTCATATAAGTTCAAATGACGGAAACAGGTTGAATATATACGTTTTGAGAAAATGTTTGTATGATGGCAAAATTTAGCAAATATTTGTCTTTATACAGGAAAAATAACACCTTTGACCTTAGTGGTGAAGGGTATCGTATGGTCGGCTTGACCGACTATAGCGCTTTCTTACTTGTTTACTAATATATTTAAATAATTTTGGTATGGAAGAGTGAAACAACTGCAGATATCTGCAATTATTTGACAACTCGTAAATCGTATATGAAAATTTTATTGTCGTCGAAATTATTTTAATAAAAATAAAATAAAATTATTGTTTATATTTAATTATCAAACATTTCAAGGTAAATGGTTTAATAATCGGTGGAACTTATGGGGCAGAAACTTTACGTTTTATTGCAGGCTTTCGGGAAATATTTATTAAAATTCTCTAGTATGCAAAATGCTCAACCTGAATAGGAAAAATTTACTGAATATCTTGTTAAAAAAGATAAGTTTTCTAAAATAGATTATAATTCTAAATCTAATTTTTGTATTCCAGTTTATGCAAAATTATCATGAAGTGCTGTGTCAAATAAGAAAGTGTCACCTATAACTATTCCTATGAATTGGATTTGTACCAAATAGTTTCTTTAATATTTATCTAAACGATAAATGTTTTTAAATATAATACAATAAATAAATTAAAATAAATGTATTTTCCTTTGTTGTTTTCTGTCTAGACAATTTGGGCCGATATATACATCAAGACTGACTAGTCACCTGTGACCGATATTTACATCAAGAGTGACTAGTCACCTGTAATCGATATATACATCACCATTGACAAGTAAAAAGTATTAGAGTGAACGGTTCGGATATACATATCTGGAGCCCGAACAATACATGTGTTAGAAAGAGATGCAAAATCACATGTATACAAAAGTTTCGGTCAGCTTTTTCATATTTGCCTTAATAAAATGATAGAAACTGCTGAATGATATAGCAGTCAACACTACCAGTCAGTTGATCGGTCAAATGACTGGTCATGTTCTTGTAGGGAAGCTTTCAACTTCCCCGTAATACATCAACCAAATTTTTACAACCCAAACGGGTTTAATACAACATTTGAGATTCTTTAATTAACACATCGACTTTAAAGAAGATTTAAAAAAATGTAACAGATTAATCTAATTATTTATTAATTAATCTTAATAATTTTTGAAGGCAATGTTTTATATGATACCCTACGGCACTGAGTTAAGAAATTAAAGTTTGCTAAGAAATTAAGGGTTTGTTAAAAATTTGAGAAATATTTTGTCATATCTTCGGGAAAGCACCGAACACTAGTATTATATTTTTTTAATAAATCGATGGTGGTAAGGAATATTAAAAAAACTAATTTTGACCTTTGATCCCGGAAAAAAATGTTAAACATTTATAATCTTAACAAAACATTACCGCAAACATTCTCCACAGACTGAGCAAAAATATTCATTAATACTTTTATTAAAATTGAACTTAGGTACAATTTAACAAACATATCGCTGGCTTAACATGAAAAGGCACTAAGTCCACTTTTTCTAGAAATGTAGTTTTTGATATAGAAATGTACAAAAAGTTGCTGTTTTGCAGTGATGAGCAAAAGCACTAAGTCCATTTTTACAAGAAAAAAGAATATGTCCCTCGAAAAATTACATTTCAAAACCAAAATTCAAAAATTTTTAAACAAAAAAGTTTGATTGTTTTTGTCTCTACTGAACATTTTTAAAATATGGACTTATTGCCTTTGCATGTTAAGCCAGAGATATACTCAAATTATGATCGAAAAATTAAATTTTTGCGAAATTCTAAGATTTCAAATCGTAGGTACAGCGAAACAGTTTAAGATATAGTTTTAGGATGAGTCAGCAGTTTAAGGATGACCCAGTAGTTTTAGTATGAGTCATCACGTTTTGGATGACTCGACAGTTATTTATGATGACTCAGTCGTTTTGGAATGAGTCAATAGTTTTAAGATGACTCAGCAGTTTTGAAATAGAAAACCGCTTGTTTCGTTTTTTTCATATTTATTGATTCCGGTTTAAAAATTATTTATCCAATTCCCAAAAAAAAGTTCTGAGCACGGGTCCCATTATTTTATAGCTAGTGACTTTTAGTTTCAAAGATAGGTTAGGTTGGGTAAGGTAAGGCAGGCAGCCGAAGATAGGAAATTTGTCCACAGTGGAGTTACCAGGTATGTTGTTGTACCCGAGTGCCCAAAAAAGTTTAATATTGCAATGTTTCGCTATCACGTTAAGAGTAAGAACAGATGACGGGTGGATATTAGATAGTGATTTTATGGCTGCCTGACTTTCGATGCAGAAAGGTATATTCCTTTTAAATAATCAGTGGTATTTTATACAATTATTAACTGTTTTGTATATGGCCGTTATCTCGGCTTGAAGAATACTACATAAATCAGGAAGCCTGAAGCATATTTTCTTTCCCTAATATCGAGATGAAGAACAAAACCATCCCCCCACATCTTTCTTTGACTTATATCCGTCCATATATACCTCCAAACATCCGTCATTATTGAATAAGGGGTCCCCAGAGATAGTTACAGTAAAGGATCTATCAAAGAAAGGGGTAGATATATTTATGTACAATTGTCAATGTAGTCAGGGATATTACTCATTTCTTTAAAAATAGTGGAGTGTCCTATTGGTAAGTGGGACCAGGTTTCAATGGTACTTAGGGGACAGCCGAGCTAAGAGCAATTTGTTGTGCCATAAGTTTCACTGGGAACCAGTTAAGCATGACAAAGAGAGCTTTAGATGCTACTGTTATTAAGACAACACTAATCATTAGAGCGGACGATCATACAAATTTTAGTAAAAAAAATCCCTTTGGTTTGCCTTGGTAAGTGCAGGACACCAAACCAGTGCACCATACTTTAGTACAGGTTTGACAACCATGTCGAAGAGCCAGGCGGTATTGGTAGGGTTAACTACCCAAGTTTTGCCTATAGCGCCTCTATATGAGTAGAGTGCAATAAATGCTTTGAACATCCTTAATTGGGTAATTGGGCTCCAGGACAGTTTTGAGCCCAGAAAGACCCCAAGATATTTGGCATGGTCAGTGAGCGCAAATTCTATCTTTTTTAATTTTGAAAATGTAAAAATGGGTAGTTTCGGAGATATAAAGTTACTGATAATTCCCCCTTTTTACCCCCTAAAATACAGAATTTTAATAAAGTACCGAATATCTATAATTTTATTTTCAATTATAATCTCAATGTGGTTTCACTATCACTTTTGGTTTAGAGATATAATGTTACCGAGTTTTCCCTTTTTCACCCCCAAAATTTTAAGAGTTCCTTATACATGTTTCATGTTTGTTTTATGTCAATTTTTCTATAAATATGTTGTTCCAGTACTCTAACGGAACTACCCAAAACAGTCCGAAGTTGTCAGAAATTACTCAAAAAACAAGTAAGAAAGTGCTATAGTCGATCAAGCCCGACCATACGATACCCTTCGCCACTAAGGTCAAAGGTGTTCTTTTTCCTGTATAAAAACGAATATTTGCAAAATTTTGCCATCATACGAACATATTCCCAAAACTTATACATTTAAGCTGTTTCTGCCATTTGGACTTATATGAGAGCTAGGGTCAAATGTGGATCGATTATCTCAAAATTTGGCAAATTGATTGAAGTTGTTACAAAAATTATGTATGCAAAAAACAAACTCAAATTCTCATTTTCTTCGGATTTACGAGCGTTTAAGTCAATTTTGTCTCCTTTAGTGCGTTTTGAGAAAAGAGTTTGTATGGGAGCTATGGTCAAATGTGGACCGACTTCAAATTTCCCTTCACCACCATAGGAAAGGGTATTATAAGTTTGTGCTGATGTATGTAACGCATAGAAATATCTGTCTTAGACCCACCTTTTAGTATACCAATAGGCTTAGAATCACTTTCTGAGTCGATTTAGCGATGTCCGTCCGTCCGTCTGGCTGGCTGGACCCCCATGTAAACCTTGTAATCAAACTACAGGTCGTACTTCTAAAGATAATTTGATGAAATTTGGCACAGATCATTTTTTTGACAATGGGACCATGGCTATTGGTCAAAATCGGTCCACTATTTATGGTACCTCCCATAGGTCCCACTTCCCGGAATTGACATATTGGCCACAAATATCAATATTTTTTCATGAAATTTAAAATAAATACTGCTTATGTAAACTAAAATCACTGTACCAAATTTCGTTGAAATCGGTCCACATTTGACCATAGCTCCTATACAAACTTTTCTTTAAAAACGCACTAAATGAGACAAAAATTCACTAAAACGCTCGTAAATCTAAAGATAATGAAAATTTTGAGCATATTTTTTGCATACATAATTTTTGTAACAACTGTAATCAATTTGCCAAATTTCGAGATAATCGGTCCACATTTGACCCTAGCTCTCATATAAGTCCAAATGACGGAAACAGGTTGAATATATACGTTTTGAGAAAATGTTTGTATGATGGCAAAATTTAGCTAATATTTGTCTTTATATGGGAAAAATAACACCTTTGACCTTAGTGGTGAAGGGTATCGTATGGTCGGTCTTGACCGACTATAGCGCTTTCTTACTTGTTCTTTATAAAATTTGTTTTGAAGAAAAGTTGAGAAAGTGTGAAAACTTTTTATATAAACATAGAAAAGGCTTTCAAATCTGACTGTAGATCAAATTCGTTGCAGATATTTAACAATGAGTAAGAAGATGTTAAATGGGCTGTGGCTTGGTATTAGTTTTATAAGGAAAAAGTTGTAATGTTGGGAACAGTTTTCATAATAATACAAGTATTTTTAACCTAAAATGTCCATTGATCGTTTAAAGTAGCAGTTAATTACTTGCTTTAATATAAGTATTTATATAACTTCTCTTTTCAAGTTCACCTTGTACTAGTTTCTTTAAATCATTATCGACCAAATGATTTAATCAATTATTTGTTAAAGAGAAGGTGGTTTGATTAAGCGAAATTTAATGGGATCTTCAGCGACTTTTGCAAGTAGAAAACATGAAGTGTCTACTTACGTTAAACTTTATTTGATTTAGTTCTTCAAATATGCCAAAATGTTGTGGTTTTAATGTTTATTTTTAAGTAGCCAATAAAAACTATTTGTTTTGAGTAAATATGTACTTATGTTTAACAAAAAAAAAAAACAAAAAAAAAAACGAAATTATTAAACAAATATTTGAAATCATTTTGAAAAGAAAACAATTTGTACTCGTACAACAAAGTATGATTTCAATAAATGGGTAAATAATATTTTTATGTAGACAAGATTTGTTAGCAAATAAAAATATGTACATCATTATACCCTTCACCACCATAGGTGGCGAGGGTATTATAAGTTTGTGCTGATGTTTGTAACGCATAGAAATATTTGTCTTAGACCCACCTTTTAGTATACCAATAGGCTTAGAATCACTTTCTGAGTCGATTTAGCGATGTCCGTTCGTCCGTCCGTCCGTCTGGCTGGCTGGCTGGCTGGACCCCCATGTAAACCTTGTAATCAAACTACAGGTCGCAATTCTAAAGATAATTTGATGAAATTTGGCACAGATCATTTTTTTGACAATAGGACTATGGCTATTGAAATTGGTCAAAATCGGTCCATTATTTATGGTACCTCCCATAGGTCCCACTTCCCGGAATTGATATATTGGCCACAAATATCAATATCTTTTCATTAAATTTAAAACATATACTGCTTATGTGAACCTAAATCACTGTATCAAATTTCGTTGAAATCGGTCCACATAGCTCCCATACAAACTCTTCTTTAAAAACGCACTAAATGAGACAAAAAATCACTAAAAGCTCGTAAATCTAAAGATAATGAAAATTTTGAGTTTATTTTTCGCATACATAATTTTTGCAACTGTAGTCAACTTTCCAAATTTCGAAATAATCGGTCCACATTTGACTCTAGCTCTCATATAAGTGCAAATGACGGAAACAGGTTGAATATATAAGTTTTGAGAAAATGTTTGTATGATGGCAAAATTTAGCAAATATTTGTCTTTATACAGGAAAAATAAAACCTTTGACCTTAGTGGTGAAGGGTATCGTATGGTCGGCTTGACCGACTATAGCGCTTTCTTACTTGTTCTTGTTTGTTTTTTGGTTAAATTATATTTGTTTGGAGGTATTTTTTTTATAAAAGCGGATATTTGCCTGCTTTAGATGTATCGAGGGTATTTCCACTATGATTAATATCTGAAATTATTCATTAGGAAATTTTAGTACTTACTCACAAATGACTTTCAACAAAACCTATCACTGATCCTTTAAGAGAAAATAATCATCTTATTAGAAAAAATTTGAAAATAAAAAATCTTATATAAAATAAAAGTATTTGCCCTGTTCCATTTTATATCTGTACAGCTTTTGATATTCGTTTCGACTAACAAAATTTTGAAAAATATACACATTTTAACTGTTTTGAATTTTTGCGATCAGTTGGTCAGTATTACAAAAATTACACATGACAAGCCCCTTTAAAATATGTTAACGCACTTTGTTTGATTATTGTCTTATGATTGCAATATCTTTTGTTTAAATTTTATATTTATTTAAAATAATTTTTGAATAAACTATACAGATATTAATAAATATAAGGGATACCAAAAATATTAGGGATACCACAAATATTAGGAATTATACAAATATTAGGAATACCACAAATATTAGGGATCGCACTTCGGTTAGAGCACATCCTTTTGTGATCGATTGGCCATAAGATCGCACAGTACAGGAAAAATTAATTATTTAGACGAACTGTTCGTATATAGAATAAACTCCCCGCGGAAGACTTTTCCAACAATAATCATATAAAAAATCAAATATTCATAAACACTACTCCTTCCCATATCTTATTTTTCTAGTTCAAATACAAAGCTTTGCATATGTAGGGGTCATCCTTAAGTCCTTGTCCTACATAAAAAAAAGTACCAGGTTGACCGAGCCTTGCTCGGATCTTTAGGATAAGCATTTCAAGGCAAATTTTAAAAATTTTATTACATAAAGTATTATATAAAATATTGGCCAAATATTCAATTAATTTTAAATCATTTTATTTATTTTGTCCGATCAACAGATGATCAAATACATAGTTCAAAGTTCAATTCATTTTGAATAACTTTTGGGAATCATACCATCTTAGAAACTCTCGTCGGCTCTTGGGCAACAACTTTGGTAAAGATCATAGTATGACCAAATGCACAGTTTACGATTTAATTAACTTTGAGTAATTTTAAGTGGCGCCACCTGTCGGAAATCGTTTATACCAACTAAGAAACTCTCGTCGGCTCATCCGCAATAACTTTGTTAAAGATCACAGCATGATGAAATGTCCAGATTACGATTTAACTCACTTTGAGTAATTTTCAGTGGCGCCACCTGCTGGAAATTGGTCATACAAATTAAGAAACCTTCGTCGCCTCATGCGTAACAACTTTTCTTAAGATCGTAGCATGATCAAATACACAGTTTACGATTTAATTTACTTTGAGTAATTTTCAGTGGCGCCACATGTCGGTAATTGGTTATACAAACTACGAAACCTTCGTGGGCTCATGCGCTACAACTTTTCTAATGATCAAATACACAGTTTACGATCTAAATAATTTTGAGTAATTTTTAGTGGCGCCACCTGTCGGAAATTAGTCATGTCAACTTAAAAACCTTCGATGGCTCATGCGCAACAATTTTGCTGAGCTATAAAGTACATACAGACAGACAAACTTTCATTTGTTTAAAAGTTATAACATTACCAACTTGTTCCCCTTTTTATCCCCTAATCTTAAAAAAGTTCAATCTGCATATTTGGTACTTCTTTGGTACCAATTGAAATTAGTACATTTTTTAAAAACACAGTTAATATATCGTTCCTACTCATATTACCCTTTGAGATTTTCAAAAAAGTACCAAATACGTGTTAAATATTTTTTTCACATTTATTGATTCCACTACAAAGTTAATTTCTGTATTCTTTGGTTCAAAAGATAAGTGTGGGTTAAAAACAGTACAAAAAAACTACTTTCACCACTTTTTACCCCCTATCGGGCATAGTTTCAAAAAAGTACCAAACACCTGTTCACTTATTTTTATAGTTGTTCGAAACGTAATATTAATTTTATTTGTGTCTATTACTTTACGAGTTCTAACGTTTTCGATTTTTTCTCTTTTTACCCGTTTACCCCCTTAGAGGCAAAAAAATACCAAAAAGATACCCACCGTTCAAATTTAATCAAAATCGTTAGAGCCGTTTTCGAGATAGTCATATATATATATATATATATATATATATATATATATATGCATATATATAGACATACAATTATTGCTCGTTTAAGAATATAAGATAATAAAGAAGTTACTTGACAGTACCTAAAAAAAAGTACCAACATCACAATACTTGAAACAAGTGCTGAAGATGTATCTTCTTTTTCCATTCTTATCAATTTTCAGTTTAAGGATGATGTCTCAGCAGTTAAAGGATGACTCAGTAGTTTAAGGATTAGTCAGCAGTTTAAGGATTAGTCAGCAGTTTTAAGAATGACTTTGGAATTTTGGGATGAATTAACTGTTTTAGGATGACTCAGTTGTTTTAGAATGACCCAGTAGTTTTAGGATAACTCAGTTGTTTTAGGGTGAGTCAACAGTTTGAAGATGACCTGGGAATTTTGGGATGAATAAACGGGCTTAGGATGACTCAGTTGTTTTAGGATAACTTAGTTGTTGTAGGGTGAAGATGACTTCAAATGAAGCAGTTTTAGGATGAGTAACAAGTTCAATAGTTTAAGAATGACTCAGCAGTCTTAGGATGAGTTAGAAGAGTTTAAAGATGACTCAGTTGTTTTAGAATGACTCACTAATTTAAGGATAACTCAGTTGTGTTAGGGTGAGTTTGCAGTTTGAAGATGACCTGGTAATTTTGGAATGAATTAACGGATGACTAAGTTGTTTTAGGATGAGTCTACAATTTTAGGAGTTCGAAGTTGTTATCACGTTTTGGTCGTTCTGACCCCGGAATCGAAAACCAAGTATTTTTTGAATTTATTGATTCCGGTATACATTTTGGGGGGTATGTTCGTTGGTTAAAAGGATGCACATGGGTTACAAGATGTGCCAACAATTTGTTTTGAACCCCATTTGTTCCATTTTCGAAAAAGTTGTAAACAATAGTCACTTTATTTTTATGTCTGATTCAAATTCGATTTTGTTCCTGTCACTTTTAGTTTCAGAGATATAATTTTTTTTCTATTTTACCCCATAAACGGCTTTATTTGATCTCAACGGAGTGTAATTTTTATTTATATTTCTTTTGGTTTGGGAGATATAATGTATAAATTGCAAAACGTATTAGGTGTGCTACTTTGCTTCCGCTGTTTTTTCAAAGTATTGTTCATCGCTGGCTGCTACTTTCTCCTATATTTCGGGCAGCTTACAAATTCTGATAATAAGTGGACTGCACGGAATAAACCGACTTCAAGCGGGGAGGGTTTAAAAATCTGCGAAAATAGCGTTACATAATATGTGAACAGCCCCCAAATAGCGTAACATATTTTTCGAATAAGGCTCACATTTTTCGTAGATATACGAGGTATGTTTCTAAATTTAACACAACTTGATGGTGGGTATATCAGATTCGGCACAGCCGAATATAACACTCTTACTTGTTTTTATAATCGGTTCATCTTTGTCGTCTGTGGTGTAGAGTATCATTTGGACTATAATATTTTAATGTTAGTTTTTCTCAGTAGTTTTTAATATACTATACCGCTCTGACCTGGCATTTTGGGGCATCCAGAAAATTTTTCAAAAAGTTATACCTCTAATATACATAAGACTTTTTTGAAAAGTGTTATGTATAGTAACTGTAATACCTTTCCCCGCATCCTTCTGGTCACTCTGTCATTTGTAATTTTACCCATTTTTTAATCGTTAAGCATCTCTGTCTTTAACTAATTTTATGGGTAAACTCATGCTTCCGTATTTGTTTATTTAATGTCTGAAATTGTTGAAACCATCATTTATTGTTGACATAATTGGTGTTGACAAAATAGTTAACAAATAAATCAAGACAACCCTCTAATATTATTTAAAAAGATAAATTCCCTAAGGCGAAATATTTTAATTAAACTTTACAAAAGATTGAGAATCAAATATATTAGACACTTATTTAAAGCAAAATAAAGTTAAAGAAAATAAAATAAATTACACTTAAAAAGTTTTATCTGTCTAAGATTCAGTTAGCCCCATGGAGAGATCGTACATGGTAGCATCGGAACAAGAACTGATTCTCAGTCGATCGATATACTTTAAGTCAAATAATTTTTCTTCTATATTGGTATTCGGTATAAATATCAAGTTATAGTTTTAATTTAATTTAAATTTTTTTAAGAAAGCTGTTCCCTCTAGATAGAACTTGATTTTCTCCTCAACTAAAACATTTTTTAAAAAAAAGTTTTCAATAAAAAATATTAAAAATATCTAATTCTAAAATATATTAAATCTGTTTAAACATTTGTGTTTTATTTTAAATTTAACAATGAAATCTTTATATTTTAAATTGGAATATTTAAAGAAATAATTAATACAAAATAAAAATAAAATCCCAATCCCATAAAAAAATGTTAAATTTTATTGAAAACAAATAAAATATCAATAAAAATGGAAAATTATGCAATTTTGATTTCTTCACGTAAATAAACTAGGATTATCTTCCAACTGAACTCATTAGTATGCAAATGGTTAAATTAAGTTTTACACGTTTTTGCGGAATTTAGAATATTCCCCAACAAAATTAAGTTGTTTATTTTAGAAAAGAAAACAAAATTTAAAAAAAGAAATATTCAAATAATCAACTTATCAATATGTATTTATAAATAACATTTTTGCTAAACAATAGATCCAAAAATAAAACAATTTAAATAAGTATAACGGCTTAAGTTGGATCATAAAATCAACATATAACACCTGTCTTTCACTAGAATGTGACTAGACTATGACTAGACTATGACTAGACTATGACTAGACTATGACTAGACTATGACTAGACTATGACTAGACTATGACTAGACTATGACTAGACTATGACTAGACTATGACTAGACTATGACTAGACTATGACTAGACTATGACTAGACTATGACTAGACTATGACTAGACTATGACTAGACTATGACTAGACTATGACTAGACTATGACTAGACTATGACTAGACTATGACTAGACTATGACTAGACTATGACTAGACTATGACTAGACTATGACTAGACTATGACTAGACTATGACTAGACTATGACTAGACTATGACTAGACTATGACTAGACTATGACTAGACTATGACTAGACTATGACTAGACTATGACTAGACTATGACTAGACTATGACTAGACTATGACTAGACTATGACTAGACTATGACTAGACTATGACTAGACTATGACTAGACTATGACTAGACTATGACTAGACTATGACTAGACTATGACTAGACTATGACTAGACTATGACTAGACTATGACTAGACTATGACTAGACTATGACTAGACTATGACTAGACTATGACTAGACTATGACTAGACTATGACTAGACTATGACTAGACTATGACTAGACTATGACTAGACTATGACTAGACTATGACTAGACTATGACTAGACTATGACTAGACTATGACTAGACTATGACTAGACTATGACTAGACTATGACTAGACTATGACTAGACTATGACTAGACTATGACTAGACTATGACTAGACTATGACTAGACTATGACTAGACTATGACTAGACTATGACTAGACTATGACTAGACTATGACTAGACTATGACTAGACTATGACTAGACTATGACTAGACTATGACTAGACTATGACTAGACTATGACTAGACTATGACTAGACTATGACTAGACTATGACTAGACTATGACTAGACTATGACTAGACTATGACTAGACTATGACTAGACTATGACTAGACTATGACTAGACTATGACTAGACTATGACTAGACTATGACTAGACTATGACTAGACTATGACTAGACTATGACTAGACTATGACTAGACTATGACTAGACTATGACTAGACTATGACTAGACTATGACTAGACTATGACTAGACTATGACTAGACTATGACTAGACTATGACTAGACTATGACTAGACTATGACTAGACTATGACTAGACTATGACTAGACTATGACTAGACTATGACTAGACTATGACTAGACTATGACTAGACTATGACTAGACTATGACTAGACTATGACTAGACTATGACTAGACTATGACTAGACTATGACTAGACTATGACTAGACTATGACTAGACTATGACTAGACTATGACTAGACTATGACTAGACTATGACTAGACTATGACTAGACTATGACTAGACTATGACTAGACTATGACTAGACTATGACTAGACTATGACTAGACTATGACTAGACTATGACTAGACTATGACTAGACTATGACTAGACTATGACTAGACTATGACTAGACTATGACTAGACTATGACTAGACTATGACTAGACTATGACTAGACTATGACTAGACTATGACTAGACTATGACTAGACTATGACTAGACTATGACTAGACTATGACTAGACTATGACTAGACTATGACTAGACTATGACTAGACTATGACTAGACTATGACTAGACTATGACTAGACTATGACTAGACTATGACTAGACTATGACTAGACTATGACTAGACTATGACTAGACTATGACTAGACTATGACTAGACTATGACTAGACTATGACTAGACTATGACTAGACTATGACTAGACTATGACTAGACTATGACTAGACTATGACTAGACTATGACTAGACTATGACTAGACTATGACTAGACTATGACTAGACTATGACTAGACTATGACTAGACTATGACTAGACTATGACTAGACTATGACTAGACTATGACTAGACTATGACTAGACTATGACTAGACTATGACTAGACTATGACTAGACTATGACTAGACTATGACTAGACTATGACTAGACTATGACTAGACTATGACTAGACTATGACTAGACTATGACTAGACTATGACTAGACTATGACTAGACTATGACTAGACTATGACTAGACTATGACTAGACTATGACTAGACTATGACTAGACTATGACTAGACTATGACTAGACTATGACTAGACTATGACTAGACTATGACTAGACTATGACTAGACTATGACTAGACTATGACTAGACTATGACTAGACTATGACTAGACTATGACTAGACTATGACTAGACTATGACTAGACTATGACTAGACTATGACTAGACTATGACTAGACTATGACTAGACTATGACTAGACTATGACTAGACTATGACTAGACTATGACTAGACTATGACTAGACTATGACTAGACTATGACTAGACTATGACTAGACTATGACTAGACTATGACTAGACTATGACTAGACTATGACTAGACTATGACTAGACTATGACTAGACTATGACTAGACTATGACTAGACTATGACTAGACTATGACTAGACTATGACTAGACTATGACTAGACTATGACTAGACTATGACTAGACTATGACTAGACTATGACTAGACTATGACTAGACTATGACTAGACTATGACTAGACTATGACTAGACTATGACTAGACTATGACTAGACTATGACTAGACTATGACTAGACTATGACTAGACTATGACTAGACTATGACTAGACTATGACTAGACTATGACTAGACTATGACTAGACTATGACTAGACTATGACTAGACTATGACTAGACTATGACTAGACTATGACTAGACTATGACTAGACTATGACTAGACTATGACTAGACTATGACTAGACTATGACTAGACTATGACTAGACTATGACTAGACTATGACTAGACTATGACTAGACTATGACTAGACTATGACTAGACTATGACTAGACTATGACTAGACTATGACTAGACTATGACTAGACTATGACTAGACTATGACTAGACTATGACTAGACTATGACTAGACTATGACTAGACTATGACTAGACTATGACTAGACTATGACTAGACTATGACTAGACTATGACTAGACTATGACTAGACTATGACTAGACTATGACTAGACTATGACTAGACTATGACTAGACTATGACTAGACTATGACTAGACTATGACTAGACTATGACTAGACTATGACTAGACTATGACTAGACTATGACTAGACTATGACTAGACTATGACTAGACTATGACTAGACTATGACTAGACTATGACTAGACTATGACTAGACTATGACTAGACTATGACTAGACTATGACTAGACTATGACTAGACTATGACTAGACTATGACTAGACTATGACTAGACTATGACTAGACTATGACTAGACTATGACTAGACTATGACTAGACTATGACTAGACTATGACTAGACTATGACTAGACTATGACTAGACTATGACTAGACTATGACTAGACTATGACTAGACTATGACTAGACTATGACTAGACTATGACTAGACTATGACTAGACTATGACTAGACTATGACTAGACTATGACTAGACTATGACTAGACTATGACTAGACTATGACTAGACTATGACTAGACTATGACTAGACTATGACTAGACTATGACTAGACTATGACTAGACTATGACTAGACTATGACTAGACTATGACTAGACTATGACTAGACTATGACTAGACTATGACTAGACTATGACTAGACTATGACTAGACTATGACTAGACTATGACTAGACTATGACTAGACTATGACTAGACTATGACTAGACTATGACTAGACTATGACTAGACTATGACTAGACTATGACTAGACTATGACTAGACTATGACTAGACTATGACTAGACTATGACTAGACTATGACTAGACTATGACTAGACTATGACTAGACTATGACTAGACTATGACTAGACTATGACTAGACTATGACTAGACTATGACTAGACTATGACTAGACTATGACTAGACTATGACTAGACTATGACTAGACTATGACTAGACTATGACTAGACTATGACTAGACTATGACTAGACTATGACTAGACTATGACTAGACTATGACTAGACTATGACTAGACTATGACTAGACTATGACTAGACTATGACTAGACTATGACTAGACTATGACTAGACTATGACTAGACTATGACTAGACTATGACTAGACTATGACTAGACTATGACTAGACTATGACTAGACTATGACTAGACTATGACTAGACTATGACTAGACTATGACTAGACTATGACTAGACTATGACTAGACTATGACTAGACTATGACTAGACTATGACTAGACTATGACTAGACTATGACTAGACTATGACTAGACTATGACTAGACTATGACTAGACTATGACTAGACTATGACTAGACTATGACTAGACTATGACTAGACTATGACTAGACTATGACTAGACTATGACTAGACTATGACTAGACTATGACTAGACTATGACTAGACTATGACTAGACTATGACTAGACTATGACTAGACTATGACTAGACTATGACTAGACTATGACTAGACTATGACTAGACTATGACTAGACTATGACTAGACTATGACTAGACTATGACTAGACTATGACTAGACTATGACTAGACTATGACTAGACTATGACTAGACTATGACTAGACTATGACTAGACTATGACTAGACTATGACTAGACTATGACTAGACTATGACTAGACTATGACTAGACTATGACTAGACTATGACTAGACTATGACTAGACTATGACTAGACTATGACTAGACTATGACTAGACTATGACTAGACTATGACTAGACTATGACTAGACTATGACTAGACTATGACTAGACTATGACTAGACTATGACTAGACTATGACTAGACTATGACTAGACTATGACTAGACTATGACTAGACTATGACTAGACTATGACTAGACTATGACTAGACTATGACTAGACTATGACTAGACTATGACTAGACTATGACTAGACTATGACTAGACTATGACTAGACTATGACTAGACTATGACTAGACTATGACTAGACTATGACTAGACTATGACTAGACTATGACTAGACTATGACTAGACTATGACTAGACTATGACTAGACTATGACTAGACTATGACTAGACTATGACTAGACTATGACTAGACTATGACTAGACTATGACTAGACTATGACTAGACTATGACTAGACTATGACTAGACTATGACTAGACTATGACTAGACTATGACTAGACTATGACTAGACTATGACTAGACTATGACTAGACTATGACTAGACTATGACTAGACTATGACTAGACTATGACTAGACTATGACTAGACTATGACTAGACTATGACTAGACTATGACTAGACTATGACTAGACTATGACTAGACTATGACTAGACTATGACTAGACTATGACTAGACTATGACTAGACTATGACTAGACTATGACTAGACTATGACTAGACTATGACTAGACTATGACTAGACTATGACTAGACTATGACTAGACTATGACTAGACTATGACTAGACTATGACTAGACTATGACTAGACTATGACTAGACTATGACTAGACTATGACTAGACTATGACTAGACTATGACTAGACTATGACTAGACTATGACTAGACTATGACTAGACTATGACTAGACTATGACTAGACTATGACTAGACTATGACTAGACTATGACTAGACTATGACTAGACTATGACTAGACTATGACTAGACTATGACTAGACTATGACTAGACTATGACTAGACTATGACTAGACTATGACTAGACTATGACTAGACTATGACTAGACTATGACTAGACTATGACTAGACTATGACTAGACTATGACTAGACTATGACTAGACTATGACTAGACTATGACTAGACTATGACTAGACTATGACTAGACTATGACTAGACTATGACTAGACTATGACTAGACTATGACTAGACTATGACTAGACTATGACTAGACTATGACTAGACTATGACTAGACTATGACTAGACTATGACTAGACTATGACTAGACTATGACTAGACTATGACTAGACTATGACTAGACTATGACTAGACTATGACTAGACTATGACTAGACTATGACTAGACTATGACTAGACTATGACTAGACTATGACTAGACTATGACTAGACTATGACTAGACTATGACTAGACTATGACTAGACTATGACTAGACTATGACTAGACTATGACTAGACTATGACTAGACTATGACTAGACTATGACTAGACTATGACTAGACTATGACTAGACTATGACTAGACTATGACTAGACTATGACTAGACTATGACTAGACTATGACTAGACTATGACTAGACTATGACTAGACTATGACTAGACTATGACTAGACTATGACTAGACTATGACTAGACTATGACTAGACTATGACTAGACTATGACTAGACTATGACTAGACTATGACTAGACTATGACTAGACTATGACTAGACTATGACTAGACTATGACTAGACTATGACTAGACTATGACTAGACTATGACTAGACTATGACTAGACTATGACTAGACTATGACTAGACTATGACTAGACTATGACTAGACTATGACTAGACTATGACTAGACTATGACTAGACTATGACTAGACTATGACTAGACTATGACTAGACTATGACTAGACTATGACTAGACTATGACTAGACTATGACTAGACTATGACTAGACTATGACTAGACTATGACTAGACTATGACTAGACTATGACTAGACTATGACTAGACTATGACTAGACTATGACTAGACTATGACTAGACTATGACTAGACTATGACTAGACTATGACTAGACTATGACTAGACTATGACTAGACTATGACTAGACTATGACTAGACTATGACTAGACTATGACTAGACTATGACTAGACTATGACTAGACTATGACTAGACTATGACTAGACTATGACTAGACTATGACTAGACTATGACTAGACTATGACTAGACTATGACTAGACTATGACTAGACTATGACTAGACTATGACTAGACTATGACTAGACTATGACTAGACTATGACTAGACTATGACTAGACTATGACTAGACTATGACTAGACTATGACTAGACTATGACTAGACTATGACTAGACTATGACTAGACTATGACTAGACTATGACTAGACTATGACTAGACTATGACTAGACTATGACTAGACTATGACTAGACTATGACTAGACTATGACTAGACTATGACTAGACTATGACTAGACTATGACTAGACTATGACTAGACTATGACTAGACTATGACTAGACTATGACTAGACTATGACTAGACTATGACTAGACTATGACTAGACTATGACTAGACTATGACTAGACTATGACTAGACTATGACTAGACTATGACTAGACTATGACTAGACTATGACTAGACTATGACTAGACTATGACTAGACTATGACTAGACTATGACTAGACTATGACTAGACTATGACTAGACTATGACTAGACTATGACTAGACTATGACTAGACTATGACTAGACTATGACTAGACTATGACTAGACTATGACTAGACTATGACTAGACTATGACTAGACTATGACTAGACTATGACTAGACTATGACTAGACTATGACTAGACTATGACTAGACTATGACTAGACTATGACTAGACTATGACTAGACTATGACTAGACTATGACTAGACTATGACTAGACTATGACTAGACTATGACTAGACTATGACTAGACTATGACTAGACTATGACTAGACTATGACTAGACTATGACTAGACTATGACTAGACTATGACTAGACTATGACTAGACTATGACTAGACTATGACTAGACTATGACTAGACTATGACTAGACTATGACTAGACTATGACTAGACTATGACTAGACTATGACTAGACTATGACTAGACTATGACTAGACTATGACTAGACTATGACTAGACTATGACTAGACTATGACTAGACTATGACTAGACTATGACTAGACTATGACTAGACTATGACTAGACTATGACTAGACTATGACTAGACTATGACTAGACTATGACTAGACTATGACTAGACTATGACTAGACTATGACTAGACTATGACTAGACTATGACTAGACTATGACTAGACTATGACTAGACTATGACTAGACTATGACTAGACTATGACTAGACTATGACTAGACTATGACTAGACTATGACTAGACTATGACTAGACTATGACTAGACTATGACTAGACTATGACTAGACTATGACTAGACTATGACTAGACTATGACTAGACTATGACTAGACTATGACTAGACTATGACTAGACTATGACTAGACTATGACTAGACTATGACTAGACTATGACTAGACTATGACTAGACTATGACTAGACTATGACTAGACTATGACTAGACTATGACTAGACTATGACTAGACTATGACTAGACTATGACTAGACTATGACTAGACTATGACTAGACTATGACTAGACTATGACTAGACTATGACTAGACTATGACTAGACTATGACTAGACTATGACTAGACTATGACTAGACTATGACTAGACTATGACTAGACTATGACTAGACTATGACTAGACTATGACTAGACTATGACTAGACTATGACTAGACTATGACTAGACTATGACTAGACTATGACTAGACTATGACTAGACTATGACTAGACTATGACTAGACTATGACTAGACTATGACTAGACTATGACTAGACTATGACTAGACTATGACTAGACTATGACTAGACTATGACTAGACTATGACTAGACTATGACTAGACTATGACTAGACTATGACTAGACTATGACTAGACTATGACTAGACTATGACTAGACTATGACTAGACTATGACTAGACTATGACTAGACTATGACTAGACTATGACTAGACTATGACTAGACTATGACTAGACTATGACTAGACTATGACTAGACTATGACTAGACTATGACTAGACTATGACTAGACTATGACTAGACTATGACTAGACTATGACTAGACTATGACTAGACTATGACTAGACTATGACTAGACTATGACTAGACTATGACTAGACTATGACTAGACTATGACTAGACTATGACTAGACTATGACTAGACTATGACTAGACTATGACTAGACTATGACTAGACTATGACTAGACTATGACTAGACTATGACTAGACTATGACTAGACTATGACTAGACTATGACTAGACTATGACTAGACTATGACTAGACTATGACTAGACTATGACTAGACTATGACTAGACTATGACTAGACTATGACTAGACTATGACTTGTGACTAGATTATGGCAAAATTATAAATCTGCTTAAACCTAATGTTTCCGCGACCTTCCTTTGATAAAATTTTCCATTTCTTATCTTAACGCACGCGCTTCCATACTAACCCACTTCTATCGCGGCCAACTACAAAATACTGGTAGCTAGCTCTTAAGGCGATTAACTTAAAGTTCACATATGATTTTTTCTTACACCTTTATAACTTTAAGCCGTAAATGTCATCTACCTTTAAATCTCTTGAATGTTTTTGAAGACGAATGCATAAATATTCATATTTTTTAATTATTTGTTTAAAATATGCAAAATTTCGAAAAAGTCACACACTAGCAAAATAATTTGCATATTCGTTTGTTTTTTTGCTGAACTTTTACAAAAAACGGTATAATTTTACTTCAACAAGTAAAAAAAGCTTTTTGGTCGGTTAAGACCGAAGCGAAGCTGATGTAGACCATATTTTAATACTTTTTTTAATATAACTCAAATTATCACTTCCCCTGGTGTAGGGTATAAATATTTCCATTTCTACCTTAAAACAAAATAAAAGAATAATTTCAGATTTACGTCAACTTGACATATATTTTTCAAAAAAAAAAAAATAATTTATTTTGTTGAAAATTAAAAAAAATAAATGCCTTTAACGTGTCTTTTCAGCAACATCCGGCCTTTCGGGACCAAAATTAATAGATCGAAATACGTATTAAAGCTCATGTTTCATGGGTTCGAAAAAACACAATTAAATCTTCTATCGAAAAAAAAGATGAATACATTCAATGCCTAATAATAAGTATTCAAACCTATAATTTTCGTTAATTAATTAAATAAAACTTGTAAAGTTTTGAGGCATGATCATGACAACAAATTGTCATCATAACACGCACGATCGATATTTTGGCAAATGTCATTCAAGACAATTTGAAAAATGGTTATTTAAACTGAATTTACACCTTTTGAAAACTAAACCATTTACTCGTTTATGAATATGTTAATTTAGTCATTATTCAATATTAAATCTCTAAGTGTATAAATAAATGACCTTTAAGTCGTCTAATGTCAAATTAGCACTTTTTTAAAAGATATTGATCATAAATTAACAACTTTGAAAAAAATCTCATAAGAATCATTTACGGGTCCATAAATTATTCACAAGATTTTTATTTGACATTTTTATACAAAATTTATAGTTTTTGCAGTCAAAGATTTGAAGCGATCATTTAGGATTAAGTACTTAAATAATTCTTAGTACCCAAAATAAAATTCAAAATAAATTTAATTTGAGACTTTCAAAAACTTTTCTAAAAATAATAAAAAAAAAAAAATTTCCCATAAATACAATGTATTTATAAGAAATTTTTAAAAAATTTTATATAACAAAATAAATTTTTTAAAAATTTCTTAATAATAAGAAATTTTTGAAAAATTTTCTGTAAAAATAGGAAATTTGTAAAAAAAATTGTATATTAAATTTCATATAAAAATATAAAATTTTTGAAAAATTTCATATAAAAATATAAAATTTTTGAAAAATTTCCTATTTTTATAGGAAATTTTTGAAAAATTTCCTATAAAAATAGGAAATTTTTGAAAAATTTCCTATAAAAATAGAAAATTTTTGAAAAATTTCCTATAAAAATAGGAAATTTTTAAAAAATTTCCTATAAAAATAGGAAATTTTTGAAAAATTTCCTATAAAAATAGGAAATTTTTGAAAAATTTCCTATAAAAATAGGAAATTTTTGAAAAATTTCCTATAAAAATAGGAAATTTTTGAAAAATTTCCTATAAAAATAGGAAATTTTTGAAAAATTTCCTATAAAAATAGGAAATTTTTGAAAAATTTCCTATAAAAATAGGAAATTTTTGAAAAATTTCCTATAAAAATACGAAATTTTTGAAAAATTTCCTATAAAAATAGGAAATTTTTGAAAAATTTCCTATAAAAATAGGAAATTTTTGAAAAATTTCCTATAAAAATAGGAAATTTTTGAAAAATTTCCTATAAAAATAGGAAATTTTTGAAAAATTTCCTATAAAAATAGGAAATTTTTGAAAAATTTCCTATAAAAATAGGAAATTTTTGAAAAATTTCCTATAAAAATAGGAAATTTTTGAAAAATTTCCTATAAAAATAGGAAATTTTTGAAAAATTTCCTATAAAAATAGGAAATTTTTGAAAAATTTCCTATAAAAATAGGAAATTTTTGAAAAATTACCTATAAAAATAGGAAATTTTTGAAAAATTACCTATAAAAATAGGAAATTTTTGAAAAATTTCCTATAAAAATAGGAAATTTTTGAAAAATTTCCTAGAAAATTTTTGAAAAATTTCCTATAAAAAAAATAGAAAATTTTTGAAAAATTTCCTTTAAAAAAATAGGAAATTTTTGAAAAATTTCCTATAAAAAAATAGTAAATTTTTGAAAAATTTCCTATAAAAAAATAGGAAATTTTTGAAAAATTCCCTATCAAAAATAGGAAATTTTTGAAAAATTTCTTATAAAAAAATAGGAAATTTTTGAAAAATTTCCTATAAAAAAATAGGAAATTTTTGAAAAATTTCCTATAAAAAAATAGGAAATTTTTGAAAAATTTCCTATAAAAAAATAGGAAATTTTTGAAAAATTTCCTATAAAAAAATAGGAAATTTTTGAAAAATTTCCTATAAAAAAATAGGAAATTTTTGAAAAATTTCCTATAAAAAAATAGGAAATTTTTGAAAAATTTCCTATAAAAAATAGGAAATTTTTGAAAAATTTCCTATAAAAAAATAGGAAATTTTTGAAAAATTTCCTATAAAAAAATAGGAAATTTTTGAAAAATTTCCTATAAAAAAATAGGAAATTTTTGAAAAATTTCCTATAAAAAAATAGGAAATTTTTGAAAAATTTCCTATAAAAAAATAGGAAATTTTTGAAAAATTTCCTATAAAAAAATAGGAAATTTTTGAAAAATTTCCTATAAAAAAATAGGAAATTTTTGAAAAATTTCCTATAAAAAAATAGGAAATTTTTGAAAAATTTCCTATAAAAAAATAGGAAATTTTTGAAAAATTTCCTATAAAAAAATAGGAAATTTTTGAAAAATTTCCTATAAAAAATAGGAAATTTTTGAAAAATTTCCTATAAAAAAATAGGAAATTTTTGAAAAATTTCCTATAAAAAAATAGGAAATTTTTGAAAAATTTCCTATAAAAAAATAGGAAATTTTTAAAAAATTTCCTATAAAAATAGTAAGTTTTTGAAAATTTTCCTATTTTTATAAAAATTTTTGAAAAATTTCTTATAAAAATTTTTGAAAAATTTCCTAAAAAAATTTTTGAAAAATTTTTTTAAAAAATTTCCTATAAAAATTTTTTAAAAATTTCCTATAAAAATTTTTGAAAAATTTCCTATAAAAATTTTTGAAAAATTTCCTATAAAAATGTTTGAAAAATTTCCTATAAAAATTTTTGGAAAATTTCCTATAAAAATTTTTGGAAAATTTCCTATAAAAATTTTTGAAAAATTTCCTATACAAATTTTTAAAAAATTTCCTATAAAAATTTTCTATAAAAAAAGTAAATTTTTAAAAAATTTCCTATAAAAAAATGATAAATTTTTGAAAAATTTCCTATGAAAATATAGGAAATTATTATTTTTTTTTTTATTTTTAACATCTTGTTTATTCAATTAATAATATTCGCATCTTAATGAAGTCAATGTTCCCATTTGCTAAACGTGTTCTGCTCTATTTTGGGGAATACCTGGATCCTATTCGTCCAAAAAACAATTTTAATAGATTCATGTCTTGTTTATTAAGATTCTGTTAATATTTAAATATTATTGTATTTTTTTATAACCATTTATGACCATTAGATTGCAAAACAAAAGCTTGGCTTTCATTAGATTAATTTCTTTTTTCTATAGCTTGAAACATAGAATTTAGCAGCAAAAATATAATTACCCTCATATTTTTGGAAGATTGATTAATACATTTTAAACAGGATTGACAACTTGATAGACAAGAAGTGTTTAAAATTAGGTAACTTTTATGGTTTGATGTGTTAATTAATTTTGAAAAGAACCCAGTTACAAATTTGGTTAGATCGGAAGTGATAAATAACGCTAAAAATTTTAAACTTTTTGTCTATTTTTGGAAAGAATATGTTAATGAATGTGTGGTATTTTCAAATAGAAAAAATAATAAAATCAATTTTTCATCTTTTTATAGGAAATTTTTTTAAAGAAATATAAAAAAATTATTTGGAGATGCCGGGGATTGAACCCGGGGCCTCTCACATGCAAAGCGAGCGCTCTACCACTGAGCTACATCCCCTCATACTTACCCTGTGGCAAATGTTTTAATTTAAGCCAATTGTAACTTAATGATCATTAATAAAGCTCATTATGAAGTAACGATGTTAAAATTACTTTCCCTCCCTAAAGTATGCTGTAGTTATATTTAGAAATATCCCAATATAACAAAAACTAATCAGAGATTGGAGTATGTCTTTTCCAACAGATTAGCAAACAATTTAATGCCAACTCAATTGCTTTTAAGGCAAATTTGAGCAGAAAATTAAAAAAAAAATGTTCCCAGATTTTTTGTCAATGAAGAAAGCACTGTCTTATTTTCAAATGTCGTTTTTAATAATTTTAACTCTTCTTTTTATTTAACTTATTTGCATCATCTGTAACACTTGTACACTCGTACTCAAAATATCTTCTTCATATACCCCAAAGGTTTTCTAGCTTCTGTTATCCCTTTAATTTTTTTTTTGGTAGCACTTATTCTGCACTTAAAATTTTTATTTTTTTGGTACAGTTGAATGAATTGTTTTCATTCATATAAATCCTTTATAAATATGTCGCCTTTTCAATTTCTTGATTTTTATTGCTGAATTTTTTACTAGGGTCCCCCCAAGTTGAAGAACATTTATGGCTTAAGGGCATTTAAAACATTAATGCAGAAGAATGATGATTATTTGGGAAATTGAAGGGTTTGAAATGAAATGAAGTGAGAGTAAAATAAAAATTGTTTCTTAAATTAATAGAACAAAATAATTTAAAAGGAATTTTGAAGAAAAAATGCATTACATTAAAATCCTCTTAGTAATCTTTAATTACAAAACAGTTTTTTTAAGTTTTATACAAAAGTACTTATTTTTGCACTTTAACCCCATTTATTTAACCCTTGACCAAAATACGACGAAAGGGAATAATAAGTTTGTACTAAAGTATATATAGACTTAGAATTACTCTGTAGGGCTATTTGTTAGATCGTTTTATAAAATTTGAACCAGACTTATTTTTTTGGCTGGGTCCATTGAAAGTTGTAATTAAAGTAGCGAATATCGGCCCATTATTTCTTGTACTTAATATAGAAATTAATTCCCGGAACTTAGATCTGAACCCTAGCTTATAGATACCCCATGACGAAAATCACTTAAATATATGAGTCTTAAAAAATGTTTGTATGATGACAACATTTTGCACAGTATTTTACACTTTTCCAAGTAATGCAAAGCATGATTAACTATTAAATATCTATTAAATATTTAGTGAATTATTTTTTCCCATTCAAACGCCTTTTAAAGAAGTTTCAGAGGCTTAAAGTTTTTTTTTCTCAAAAAATTTATTTCAATTTTGATTTTACATGAAAAAACTTTTGTGATTTCAAATTGGCATCCTTTTTCATACAAATCAATTTTTTTTTTAAATTGATTTTATATGAAAAAATATTTTTGATTCTAATTGACATTCTTTTTCCATAAAAACGCCTTTTAAAGAAGATACTGAGGTATAAAGTTTTCCTTCTCAACAAATTGATTTTATATGAATATCTTTGGTGTTATATAAATATATTTAACCACTTTTTAAAGAAGTTATAAAGGCTTCATGTTTTCTTTATCGAAAAATTTATTTTATATGAAAATTTTTAATTTCGTTTTAAAAATGTTAGTTATTCCAAATTAAAGTCCTTTTTCCATTCAAACGCTTTTTAAAGAAATTACAGAGGTTTAAATCTTTTATCTAAAAAAACAATGCTTTCGGAAAATATTGTTCGCTCTATAGACCTATTGTTACCAATTTTGCGGAAGATAGAAACTTTTATCTTTGGTATCCATTCAGTTACAGTCTAAGGCTGGTAGGCCGAATGAAAGTCTTGATTTGAATGCCAGAAAAACGCAATGTTATACGTTAAGGTCCCAAAATAGAATACAAATCTCATAATCAATACAAAGACTATTTCGGGCATTCTCAACCGTGTACAGAAAAAGGCCGAAGGAGATTATTTGTGACAGAAAGTTAATAAAAATCTATGGGTATACTGGATTATCGTCGCAATGTAGGTTTATCAATATTAGGTCCGAAACTTAAACTTTTGTATGTAATACTCAAATGTCTGGAATTATTCATCTTATTTCCGATCGATAAATTTTACTTTACGAGTGTTATTGTTATTTTCGTTCCATTTAGGTGATTTTTGGCGTAGAGGATGAATAGAAGCTGTGAAGAGATTTCTGTTTTTAAAAAATACTTTTGCTCTATAATGCTTTCAAAATATTCACATAATCACAGGAAAAAAATGACAATTCCTCTAAGAAATTATCAAACTTTCAGCCCAATGAAAGACATTTGAGAACTATAGCCAAATGTGAACCGACTACTTAAGTACTTTTCCTGGCATTTTATAAATTTTCGTTGCTGATGATTCTTATTTTAATATCGGCTAAGAATTCCATAATGACCGAGAATAAAAATATTTAATAAGCCTTACGTAATTATTTTAGGAACTACAAAATGAATGTCAATGAAAAGCTCAGATTATTTTTTATGATAAATTTAAGAAGGAGGTTGTATATTCAAATAGTGACCGATTATCACAAATTTGGTACCCTGGCTGGTATTCATATGACAAAATTTAAAGGCCATAGGTATTATAGCTATTTTTTATTTATAAGTGTCCATGGTACATAATTTGTGTTCTATAATTGGTTTTATATTAAAGCTACACATGTAAGGATGGACCGATTCCCTTTAAATTATACATGCTGACTGATAGTCATATAAAACTTATCTGTACTAACTTTTTTTTATTACGATAGCTATTATAAGTGGATATTTATCAGCAGTTTCAAAGAGAAGAATTTTATGTTCTTTAGTTAAATCTTTAAATTTCAAATCAAATTTTCAAGTCAAATTTCTCGTAAAATTGCTGACCTCTTGCTGTACAAACCTTATCTGTTGCAAATTGTATAGTATTAGGTGTGTAATAGCATTTAAGTGGGAGCTATGGTAAAATATTGACCGATTTAGAATAGATTTAGAATACCAAGAAATGTGAATTACTTTTACCAATTTTTTTTTTTTTTAAGTTGAGTTTAAAAATCATTTCGTGTGTATTACGACCAAATTTGTTACACATGTTGGTAAAGGTAGTTTTACTATCTATCCAAATTGTTGTTTCATTGTCCCTATTTTTCATTTTCCATAAATCTTAAGATCAATCTATAAAATAAAATGGTTACATAAAAAATAGTATTTTTATTTTTTTGGTAGCAGTTTTTTTTATTTAAGACATTTAAGACAGATTAATAGCCTTTATTTATGGTTTATTTCCCAGCAAAACTTTGGTAATGGCAAGTACTTTGATAACTGATTACCTTGTAATGACAACAACATACCCTCCGAATAAATAATAAGTTATTACAGAAGTACTTATTTGTAATTAAGATGGTAATTTAAGCTGAATGGCCCTGGTTGCCCCACCAAGGGCAACAATTTTTTTTACTTTTTTTTTAGTAAAAGAGTCTTTTTAAATGTTTTTTGAATTTTAAGAACTTAAATATTACCTTCCGTAAAAAAAAATTGGAAAACTAACTCACGGTAATGAAAAAATACCATCATGAGTTAATTTTGGTTATGTAGGGGATGTTGGATACCAAACACGATTCTAATTAGTCTTAACTTGGTAAGCCCAACTTATCTGGGTCATCCTTCATCTCAACTTTGAACAGAGACCTCCTCGTGGTATCACCCCGGGAGCTAGTTCAACAACAATTAATATAGTGAGCTAACATGTATCGAGAGTTGTCCCATAAGATCGATAAAAAATGGGTTAGGATTACGCGGTAGTAACCCTCTCTTGAAAGAAAATGCAATGAAGAGGATAAAATTAGAATTAAAATGTCCCACCACCTAATGATAGAGGAGGATGTCCGAAACTTCGATAGAAAGACCATGTAGAGGAACATTTTTCAAAGCTTGGCCTATAAAATTGGAGAATATTCTCACAAGATCGAAATCCATGGAATTCTAAAATATGCTCGGACTTTGACCTTAACAGGTTGTAACTATAGGCCATTTAAGTAAGTAAGAGTCAATCTTATGTAAAAACTTATACAAAAAAGAAGATTTAAATTGTTTAAGTTTTAAAATAACTGAAAAAAAACTTCTTTATTGTTTATTAAATGCATTAAACATTTACAAAAAATCGTATAAAAATATTTTTCCAAAAATTACAACAAATCAAAAAAAGCAGGGACCCCTTGGGGTCATAAAAAAAATTGTATTTCGTTTCAAAATATATTTCTTTAAATACAGCAACAAAAAAGTTTTTGTTGTTGTTTTCCAATTGCTTACCCAAGTCATTATTTTTGTGCAATTGGTAAGTACTTACCTCCAATGACATCCCCATGTTAATGTAATGACTTAAACAGTGAATGTGTAAGTAGTTCGTGTTCAATAGTTTAGCTGTTTAACTCATTATTTGGTAATGAACAGTTTTGCTGGGTTGGTTTCGTTATCTTAAAATAAAAGTCTTGTACCGAAAGAATTTAAATTTTTAATCAAAATATAACAAAAAGTCATTTTGAGGAGGTAACAGAAAAGTGCAGCTATTCACATTTATATTAATCCCTAAAATATGCTTTAATTATTCTAGTAAATTAAAGCAGACATTTGCAAACACAAAAAATATTGCTGTAACAAGTTTAACTTAAACTTTTTGTAGCATATGCTGGGGCACTTATTTTGCTCCTCAAAATTGCCCAGTGGTGTTTAATTTTAACAGTTACTTAAATGTAATCATGGTATTAACATAAACATTAACAGAAAGTTGTTCTGTTAATTTAGTAATGCTCGTAATTCTAATGATGTATCTGCTAAAAATAAAAAAATGTGTTTCATATTTATAGATAATTTTAAATCCAAGTCATTTACTTAGGATATATGTATCATATGTGGATATAAGTATTTTCTACGTTTTCTAGATCTAATATCTATGATATTTCCGACAAAGAAACTGTTAGTAATAAATGCAAACTAATGGTAGCAATAAAATAGATTTAATAAACACAATCGTTTATTACTATTTTATTATAATTTACATACATGTATAACCTGTTTATTCATATATAATAACAAGCTAAATTTTAGTCACATCACAGTCTCCTTAAACCCTACTTCTCTACCAACATTGATCTTACAAATATCTTACAAATTAGTCAAAACAAGACACATATTTTCTTAATTTTACTACCGCAACAACAACCGGCAATTTTTCGCAACTAATAGAGTAATTTTTATTTCATATAAAATTAAAATTCAATAAAAATAACTTGTTGCATGTTAATTCCACTTAACTTTTAACTGCTAAAACGTCATATCAAAACCTAAACATCTCAATAAAGATTTTAAGCAACGAAATATGGCTTCAGATTTAAGGCAATATTTTCCTAAACAATACAAAAAAGAAAAAGAATTGAACAACATGTTCAGGCATAAAACAACACCAACAGCTACAACAGCAATATGCAGCAACACTACCAACAACTACATACATACATATATTCATACATGCAACAATATCAATAAACATGCCTCATTATAAATTCAGCGCCGATTTGTTTTGTTGTCCCCTCTATTTGACTTGCAACTAAAACAACAACATCCCAATAACAGCAACAACAATAATCCATAGAAATCTAAGTAATCGCCTTCTATTAAAACTCAACTTTACATTTTTTTCCTCCAACTTGTCTATTTTACTGTTGTTGTTGCTTTTTTTTGTAAATTTGGCTTCAAGGGTCGTGATTTTTATGTATATTCTATAATATAGAAAATCGGGAGAGCAAAAAATATGGTTTAACAATAAAAAACGCTTAAGCGGCTATGACAACAATAACAACTACAGCAACATCAGCTGAAAGAGCTACAAATAACATTTGAATTGTGTTCTAAGCGCATGCTCATGTGCATGGCGTAAATATTTAACATTCGCATAAATTTAGAGAACTGAACTTTTTCCGGTGGATTTGGATTGGGGGTGGGTAGGTGACGACTAAGAAATAGGCTATGAGCCTCAAATATTGTGCAAGAACTCATAGTCAGAGACTGTATGACTCTTTGATGCTTTTAGTCATACACTATATAGTCAGAGACTATATAGTCGGAGACTATATAGTCGGAGACTTTCTGGTCAGAGACTGTATAGTCAGAGACTACAGTCAGACTTTATATAATCAGATACTATATGGTTAGAGACTATATGGTCAGAGACTATATGGACAGAGACTATATGGACAGAGACTATATAGTTAGAGACTATGTAGTCAGGCACAATATAGTCAGAAACTATATAGTCAGAAAATACAAAGTCAGAGACTATACAGTCTGAGACTATGTAGTCAGAGACTATATAGTTAGATACTATATAGTCAGAGACTATAAAGTCAGAGACTATATAGTCAGAGACTACAATGTCAGAGACTATACCGTCTGAGACTATATAGACTATATAGTTAGAGACTATGCAGTCAGAGACAATATAGTCAGAGGCTTTATAGTCAGAATCTGCAAAATCACAGACTATACAGTCTGGGACTATATAGTCAGAGATTATATAGTTAGAGACTATATAGTCAGAGACATTAAAGTCAGAGACTTTGTAGTCAGAAACTAAAAAGTCAGAGACTGTACAGTCTGAGACTATATAGTCAGAGACTATAAAGTCAGAGACTATATAGTCAGAGACTATATAGTCAGAGAATTTATAGTCAGAAACTATATAGTCATACACTACATAGTCAGAGACTATATAGTCAAAGACCATAGATACTACAAACTATATAGTCTTTTACTATATAGTCAAAGACTATATAGTCAGACACTATAAAGTCAGAGACTATATAGTCAAAGACTATATAGTCAGAGACTATATAGACAGAGACTATATAGTCAGAGGCTATATAGCCAGAGACTATAATGTCAGGTACTATATGGTTAAAAAATATATATTCATAGACTATATAATCGGAGACTATATAGTCAGAGACTATATAGTCAGAGACTATATAGTCAGAGACTATACAGTCAGAGACTATAAAGTCAGAGGCTATATGGTCAGAGACTATATAGTCAGAGACTATATAGTCAAAGACTGTAAAGTCAGAGACTATATAGTCAGACACTATATAGGCAGAGACTATATAGCCAGGGACTATAAAGTCAGGTACTATATGGTTAGAGACTATATGATCATAGATTATATATTCAGAGACTACAAAATCAGAGACTATGTAGTTAGAGAATATATAGTCAGAGACTATATAGTCAGAGACTATATATTCAGAGACTTTATAGTCAGAGACTATATAGTCAGAGACTATATAGTCACAGACTATATAGTCAGAGACTATATTGTCAAAGACTACATAGTCAGAGACTATATATGTAGTCAGCGACTATATAGTCAGAGACTATATATTCAGAAACTATATAGTCAAAGACTATATAGTCAGAGACTATAAAGTCAGAGACTATATAGTCATAGACTATATATTCAGAGACTATATAGTCAGAGACTATAAAGTCAGAGACTATAAAGTCAGAGACTATAAAGTCAGAGACTATAAAGTCATAGACTATAAAGTCAGAGACTATATAGTCAGAGACTATATAGTCAGAGACTATATAGTCAGAGACTTTATAGTCAAAGACTACATATTCAGAGACTATATAGTCAGCGACTATATAGTCAGATACTATATATTCAGAGACTATATAGTCAGAGACTATATAGTCAGAGACTATAAAGTCAGAGGCTATATAGTCAGAGACTATATATTCAGAGACTATATAGTCAGAGACTATAAAGTCAGAGACTATAAAGTCAGAGACTATTAAGTCAGAGACTATATAGTCAGAGACTATATATTCAGAGACTATATAGTCAGAGACTATAAACTCAGAGACTATAAAGTCAGAGACTATAAAGTCAGAGACTATAAAGTCAGAGACTATAAAGTCAGAGACTATAAAGTCAGAGACTATATAGTCAGAGATTTTATATTCAGAGACTATATAGTCAGAGACTATATAGTCAGAGACTATATAGTCAGAGTCTATATAGTCAGAGACTATATAGTCAGAGATTATATAGTCAGAAACTATATAGTCGGAGACTATATAGTTAGAGACTATAAAGCCAGGTACCATATCATTAGAGACTATATGATCAGAGACTATAAAATCAGAGGCTATATAGTCAGAGACCATATAATCAGAGACTATGTAGTCCGACACTTTATAGTCAGACACTATATAGTCAGATACTATATAGTCAGAGACTATATAGTCAGACACTATATAGTCTCTGACTATATAGTCAGATACTATATAGTCAGAGACTATATAGTCAAAGACTACATAGTCAGAGACTATATAGTCAAAGACTACATAGTCAAAGACTATATAGTCAGAGACTATTAAGTCAGGTACTATATGGTTAGAGACTATATGATCAGAGACTATATTCAGAGACTATATGGTCAGAGACTATAAAGTCAGAGACTATATAGTCAGAGATTATATAGTCAGAGACTACATAGTCAGACACTATATAGTCAGACACTCTATAGTCAGATACTATATAGTCAGAGACTATGTTGTCAAAGACTATAAAGTCATAGACTATATATATTTGCTTTTACTATACAAGGCGTTATATATATATTAATTTGGACTCGTTACAAACTTCTCGACAAACCCCAAATGAATCCTAATTCCTTCAATTGCGTACATTATTGCTGTTGGAGTTTTGTTTGAGTCTTGTTTTCTTTTGTTTCGTGAATAATTTTATTTAAAAAGTTGACTAGTTTTGCTTAAACGCCTTTAAATATTTTGACCGATTTTGTCTTAAAGAGATTTTTCCTTAAACATTTTAGTCACACAAACACATACAAACTTTGTATCACTGACAAACATAAAAGCTTGTAGTCACACGTAACTCGCGCAGTATGTTAATGTTGCAAGTTGACCAGCTCAGCCTTGTGGCAGTTTTATGTATTGTGTGGCATGTTATTTTTATTTAATACTGATGCTAAAATGTTGTTGCTGTTGCTTTGTTCTTGTTGTTGTTTTCTTTTAATGTTGTAGTTGTTATTGTCTTTAAAATGTTGTATTAACATATCATTTAAAATTCATGTAAAACACATGTAAAATAAAACAACCAAGATACGGAGCCATAGATACACCGAGATATTGTTTGGCTGATAATGTAAGATATAACTGAATGAAGCGCAAAAAATAGAATCATGTGTAGTACTACCAGGGGCCTACTACAATGACTTCTAGCTCTTTAGCATTTAGAAGATGAATTCTTAAGTATTTAGGTGCATATGGATGAGGTTAGAAGAACAGTAACATAAAATCATATGTTACAATATTTCAACAAGAAAAAAAAAAAAACAAAAATAAGTAAACAGGAGTCTTAGATAGACGCTAGAGTCTTAGAGTGTGTAGTTTTTAAAAGGTTATTGGATTTAAGATTTTAGCATTTTCTGGTCAGCAGCATCTTAATCTGCATGCCACAATGTTTTTGAATATCAAAGACATTTACAGCAGCAGCAGAAGTTTTCAAACTAGAGAAAAAAGGACTTAGAATTAGAATTTAGGTGCAACCAGAAAAGTGTGGGCAAAAAAAGGGGTTTAAGCTAAAATATAGCACTAAACGACATAACTCTTCAATGAATATATAATTTGACTAGAACAAAAACTAAAGCAGAAAAAAGTTGGTGAGAACGGTCTTAAAGTCTACTACAAACTAATGATTATCACCCTAATTCATAATAAAAAATTAAACTATAGCAAGTTTATAATTCAAATTTTCCATACAAATTTTAAATTATACGAATTTGATAATTTTAAAATTTGCTTATGAATTGGGGGGTATATATATAACGAATATATACTTAGAGCCTATATAGTCAGCGGCTATAAGAAAAGTTTTTTATAGCAATTTTCCATATAAAAAATATCTATAGAAAGTTTTAATATAAAAAATTTTCTACAGAAATTTTTCATAAAAGAACTAAAGAAATTTTTCATTTAAAAATTTTTGTATAGAAATTTTTCATAAAAGAAATTTTTTATATAAAAAATGGTTTATTAAAAAAATTTCATATAGAAAATTTTCTACAAAAATTTTTAATATCAAAAATTTTCTATAGAAATATTTTATGTCAAAAATTTTCTATAGAAATTTTTTTAGAAATTTTACTTATAAAAAATTTTCTATAAAAATTTTTCATGTAAAACATTTTCTCTAGAAATTTTTTCATATAAAAAATTTTTTATAGAAATTTTTGGTATTAAACAATTTTTATAGAAATTTTTCATATAAAAACATTTTCCATAGAAATTTTTCATATAAAAAATTTTCCATAAAAGTTTTTCATATAAAAAACTTTCCTTAGAAATTTTTCATATAAAAAATTTCCTAAGAAATTTTTCATTAAAAAATTTTCTATAGAAATTTTTTATAAACAAAATTTTGTATAAAAATTTATCATATAACAAATTTTCCAAGGAAGTTTTTTCATATAAGAAATTTTACTCAAAAAGAATGACTATTCGCATTTGATCCCAAATCTGTTACATTTATTTATTAATGTAAACCATAATTTTTTCACATATAAAATTTGCCATAAAAAAATTTTTATAGAAATTTTTCATATAAAAAATTTTTTATGGAAATTTTTCATAAACAAAATTTTCTATAGAACTTTTTCATATAAATATTTTCTATAGAAATTTTTCATATACAAAAATTTTCTATAGAAATTTTTCATATAAAAATTGTCTATAGAAATTTTTCATATAAAAAAAATTTCGATAGAAATTTTTCATATAAAATATTTTCTATAGAAATTTTTCACATAAAAAATGTTTGCAGAAATTTTTTAAATAAAAATTTTGCTATAGAAATTTTTCATATAAAATATTTTCTATAGAAATTTTTCACATAAAGAATTTTTTATAAAAATTTTTCATATTGAAAATTTCCAATAGGAATTTTTGATCGATAAAATATTTCTATAGAAATTTTTTATATAAAAATATTTCTATACAAATTTTTCATACAAAAGGATATTAAAGACATTTTTCATATAAAAAATTTCCTTTAGAAATTTTTGTTTTAAAAAATTGTTTGTAGAAATTTTTCATATAAAAAATTTTCTATACAAATTTTTCATATAAAAAATTTTCTATACAAATTTTTCATATAAAAAATTTTCTGTATAAAATTTTTTATATAAGGAATTTTCTATAGAAATTTTTCATATAAAAAATTTTCAATAGAAATTTTTTATATATAAAATTTTCAATAAAAATTTTTGGTATAAAAAATTTTCTATAGAATTTATATAAAAATTTTTAAAAATTTCTTATAGAAATGTTCTATAGAAATTTTTTATATAAATTTTTTTTATAGAAATTAGTTTATATAAAAAATTTTCTATCGAAATTATTTTATATAAAAAAATTTTCAACAGAGGGTTTTTATATAAAAATTTTCTATAGAAATTTTTTATATAAAAAAATTTTTATACAAAAAATTTTTATACAAAAAATTTTTTAAAGAAATTTTTCATATACAAAATTTTCAATAGAAATTTTTCCTTTACAAAATTTGTTATAGAAATTTTTCACATAAAAAATTTTCTATAGAAATTTTTTTTATATAAAAAATTTTCTATAGAAATTCTGTGCAAATTTTTGAGATAAAAAATTTTCTATAGAAATTTTTCATATAAAAAATTTTCTATAGAAATTTTTCATATAAAAAATTTTTTACAGAAATTTTTCATATAAAAAAAATTTTTGTAAAAATTTTTTATATAAAAAATTTTCTGAAGAAATATTTCATATAAAAACTTTTCTATAAAAATTTTTTTATGGATATTTTCATATAAAAAATAAAATCCCAAAAATTTTAAAAACTTTTCTATAGAAATTTTTCAAATAAAAAATTTTTATAGAAATTTTTCATATAAAAAATTTTCTTTAGAAATTTTTGTTATAAAAAATTTTCTGTAAACATTTTTCACATAAATAATTTTCTATAGAAATTTTTTCATATTAAAAATTTTCTATAGAAATTTTTCATTTAAAAATTTTCTATAAAAATTTTTCACATAAAGAATTTTCTATAGAAATTTTTCAAATAAAAAATTTTCTACAGAAATTTTTCATATAAAAAATTTTCTATAGAAATTTTTCATATAAAAAATTTTCTATAGAAATTTTTTATGTAAAAAATTTTATATAGAAATTTTTTATATAAAAAATTTTATATAGAAATTTTTTATATAAAAAATTTTATATAGTAATTTTTTATATAAAAAAAATTTTTGTAAAAATTTTTCATATAAAAAATTTTCTGAAGAAATTTTTCATATAAAAACTTTTCTATAAAAATTTTTTTATGGATATTTTCATATAAAAAATAAAATCCCAAAAATTTTAAAAACTTTTCTATAGAAATTTTTCAAATAAAAAATTTTTATAGAAATTTTTCATATAAAAAATTTTCTTTAGAAATTTTTGTTATAAAAAATTTTCTGTAAACATTTTTCACATAAATAATTTTCTATAGAAATTTTTTCATATTAAAAATTTTCTATAGAAATTTTTCATTTAAAAATTTTCTATAAAAATTTTTCACATAAAGAATATTCTATAGAAATTTTTCAAATAAAAAATTTTCTATAAAAATTTTTGAATAGAAATTTTTTATTTAAAAATTGTTTTATAGAAATTTTTAATATAAAAAATTTTCTATAGGAATTTTTTATTGAAATTTTTCATAGAAAGTATTTTTTTTTTTTTAAATTGTTCAAAAAATTTTCTATAGAAATTTTTCATATAAAAAATTTTCTATAGAAATTCAAAAATAATTTTCTATAAAAATTTTTCGTATAAAAAATTTTCTATAGAAATTCAAAAATAATTTTCTATAGAAATTTTTTATATAAAAAAATTTATATTGAAATATTTTCATACATAAAATTTTCTATTGAAATTTTTCATATAAAAAAATTGTCGATAGAAATTTTTCATATAAAAATTTTTTAAAGAAATTTTTCTTATAAGAAATTTTCTATAGAAATTTTTCATATAAAAAATTTTCTACAGAAATTTTTCATAGAATTTTTTTTTTAAATTATTCAAAAATTTTCTATATAAATTTTTCTTATAACAATTTTCTATACCAAACTCCATTATCAACTTAATATACTTCCCTTTTCTAAAATTTCGCATAATTTAGCCTATTTTTTAGTATTTCTTTTTCTTTGTTCTTTTTTTTGGTTAAACAAATCTCAGTTGCCATTATTTGTATATTAAAACTATTTTGCATATCTGTTGTAGGCCCTCGTATTCATATGTAAAAGTTCATGTAAGGCATAGATCACCAGTTGCTTAACAGCAGCAGCAACAGCAACAACACTAGCAACAATTGCAGTCTTTAAAACAAAAGCAACAACATGTGCATTCAAATCTTTTTCTTTTTGGTTTTTAAACACTTTATGAATAAATCCCACAATAAACTTTAAAAGATATTTACTACTTGTACTAACATTAAACCAGAATGAACCAAGAATGAAGATGTCTTTTGGGTTGAATTTAATTTGTAAACAAAAACCCCTCTTTAGTTTATGACTTTAATACTTCCTACTTGTTGTAGTGGAGTTTTATTTTTTTGGGTCTGTCTGTATTGATAGTTAATACCCTACCGAGGTGGTAAAGTTATTTAAAGATCGGCATTAGATCAGAACTTTTTGGTGAATTAATGGGATTTCATGCACGAAACCTAACTTAAGTGATATTATATCAATCTCTAAATGCAGAAAAGCTAACTATTATCACAAAACGATTGCAAAAAATATACCATTGTCTACTTTGAGCACCACGAAGGGGTCGAATAGTAGATACATATCATATTTGTATCTAAATTTCAAATGCTTTCTCTCAAAAAGTACTTTTTTTTGAAAAATGTTTGAAAATTAAGAGAACTGTAGGGTCTTACAATATCTTCCTTTATGCCCCCAAAGTTTCCCAAAATTTGGCGCTGTCTTAATTCGTGTTTACCGCTGCTTATCCACATATTTAGTATAACTTGCTTCGAGTATTGATGACTTTTTTTCATAAATAAATTTTAAATAAAAGAAAATTTGTATACAATTGCAATCTTGGCACGCATCTTTTCTTTGTCCACCTTTGGACAATCAATGCTTTCCAAATGTTTGGTAATTTGCATGTTCCTGCATGTTAAATCAAGCATTTCATCATTATGTTTCTTGGATTTATTTGTGGTAGAAAATACTGTAAGACCATGGTCGGGTTTTGTTTAAAGGATATTCATCAGTTGGACACAAAAACTCTTAAATCTCCTTGATGATGGTAGCTTATGCACTACAGATGCTTCCAACATTTATTTATTGTTATTGTAACACTAGAGGCCATCACTGATGGGCGTTTTGCAGGGAAAATATGGGTAAGTTATGGATTTAAATGAAATTTATATGATGTCTTTGTTAATGCAGATAAATGGATCAAAGTAGGACAGATGTAATCCGAAAATGGGGAGAAATTTAAAAATAAATAGAAATTCTTTAAAAAAAATTTTAAATGAAAAATTCCTATATAAAATTTTTAATATGAAAAATTTCTATAAGAAATTTTATAAATTTTTATAAGAAATTTTATAAATTTCTATATTAATTTTTTATATAAAAAATTATATAGGAAATCATTTATTCAAAAAGATCCCAAATCTCTTACATTTATTTATTAATGTAACAGACCAATTTATTGATAAAAATCCAAAAATTGTTTGTGATCAAATGCGAATAGTCATTCTTTTTGAATAATATTTACATCCCGACAATTTTGTTATTTTTTGAAATCATTTATGTGAACAATTTTTATATAAAAATGTTTATATGAAAAATTTCTATAGAAAATTTTTATAAGAAAAACTATAAAAATTTCCATAGAAAAATTTTAAAATTTAAATAAAATCTTGAAAAATTTTTATAGAAAATTTTGTATATGAAAAATTTCTATGGAAAAAAATGTATACAAAAAATTTTCAAAGAAAATTTCTTATAACCAAAATTTCCTAGAAAATAGTTTTAAAAAAAAATTTATAAAAAAATTTTTATATAAAAAACTATAAAAAATTCTATAGAAAAATTTTTAAAATTTAAATAAAATTTTGAAAATTTTTTATAAAAAATGTTGTATATGAAAAATTTCTATAGAAAATTTTTAACGAAGATTTTTTAAATGAAACAATTTAAAAAAGCATTTTTTATGTAAAAAATTTCTAAAGATATAATTTTAAACATACATTTTCTATACATAATTTTTTACATGAAAAATTTCTATAAATAATTTTTTATATGAAAAATTTGTATGAAAAATTTTCTGAGAAAAATTTTTTTAGAAAAATGTTTACAAAAAAAAATTCTACAGAAAATTTTTTATATGAAAAATTTCGATAGAAAATTTTTTATATAAAAAATTTTTTATAGGAAAAAGATTTTTCATATAGAAAATTTTCTATATGAAAAACTTACAGAAAATTTTTATGTAATTTTTCAAATGAAAAATTTCACTAGAAAATTTTTTATACGAAAAATTTCAATAAAAACAATTTTTAAATTAAGAATTTCTATAAAACATTTTTTATTTGATGAATTTCTATAGAAATTTTTTATATGAGAAACTTTCTATAGAAAAATTTTGATACGAAAAAATTCTATAGAAAATTTTTTAAAGAAAATTTCTTTAGAAATATTTTATTTAAAGAATTTCTATAAGAAAAATTTCTATAAAAATATAGAAAATTGTATATATGAAAAATTTCTATAGAAAATTTTTTTTTATGAAAAATTTCAGTAGAAAATTTTTCATATAAAAAATTTCAATGGAAAATTTTTTATATGAAGAATTTTCATAAAATATTTTTTATATGAAAAATTTCTACAGAAAATTTTTCATATGAAAAAATTCTATAGAAAATTTTTTTTATGAAAAATTTCAGTAGAAAATATTTCATATAAAAAATTTCAATCGAAAATTTTTTATATGAAGAATTTTCATAGAATATTTTTTATATGAAAAATTTCTATAAAAAAATTTTTATATAAAAAAATTTTTATATAAAAAAATTCCATAGAAAATTTTTTATATGATGATTTTTATATGAAATATATAAAAATTTTTACAGAAATATTTTAAAAATTTCTATTGAATTTTTTTTTGATATATTTTAACTTCTATAAAAAATATTTTGTATGAAAAATTTCTATAGAAAATTTTTTATATAAAAAATTACTATAGAAAATTTTTTATATGAAAAATTTCTATGGAAAATTTTTTATATGAAAAAATTCTAAAGAAAATTTTTATATGAAAAACTCCTATTAATAATTTTTTATTAGAAAAAATTTCTATAGAAAATTTTTTATATAAAAATTTTCTTTAAAAAATTTTTTATATAAAAATTTTTATAGAAAATTCTTTCTATGAATAATTTCTATAGAAAATTTTTTATAATGAAAATTTCTATAGAAAATTTTTTATATGAAAAATTTCTATAGAAAATTTTTTATATGAAAAATTTCTATAGAAAATTTTTTATATGAAAAATTTCTATAGAAAATTTTTTATATGAAAAATTTCTATAGAAAATTTTTTATATGAAAAATTTCTATAGAAAATTTTTTATATGAAAAATTTCTATAGAAAATTTTTTATATGAAAAATTTCTATAGAAAATTTTTTATATGAAAAATTTCTATAGAAAACTTTTTATATGAAAAATTTCTATAGAAAAATTTTTTATATGAAAAATTTCTATAGAAAACTTTTTATATGAAAAATTTCTATAGGAAAATGTTTTATATGAAAAATTTCTATAAAAAATTTCTTTAGAAAATTTTTTATATGGAAAATTCTATAGAAAATTTCTTTAGAAAATTTTTAGTATGAAAAATTTCTATAGAACATTTTTTGTATGAAAAATTTCAATAGAAAATTTTTTATATGAAAAATTTCTATAGTTAATTTTTTTTATTTGATAAATTTCTTTAGAAAATTTTTTATTTGATAAATTTCTATAGAAAATTTTTATTATGAAAATTTTCTATATAAAAAATTTTTTAAATGAAAAATTTCTATATAAAATTTTTTATATAAAAAATTTCTATAGAAAATTTTTTATATAAAAAATTTCTATAGAAAATAGATATAGAAAAACTTCTATACAAAATGTTTTAATATCAAAAATTTATATAGAAAATTTTTATATGAAAAATTTCTGTAGAAAAATTTTTATATGAAAAATTTCTATTGAAAATTTTTAATATCAAAAATTTCTATTGATAATTTTTAATATCAAAAATTTCTATATAAAAAGAGAAATTAGAAAATTTTTTGTATGAAAAATTCTATAGAAAATTTCTTTAGACATTTTTTTATATGAAAAATTTCTATAGAAAATTTTTTATTTGAAAAATTTCTATAGAAGAGTTTTTTTATGAAAAATTTCTATACAAAATTTTTTAAATGAAAAATTTCTATAGACCATTTTTTGTATGAAAAATTTCAATAGAAATTTTTTTATATGAAAAATGTCTATAGTTAAATTTTTTATTTGATAAATTTCTTTAGAACATTTTTTATTTGATAAATTTCTATAGAGAACTTTTTATTTAAAAAATTTCTATAGAAAATTTTTATTATGAAAAATTTTTATATAAAATTTTTTAAATGAAAAATTTCTATAGAAAATTTGTTATATGAAAAATTTCTATAGAAAATTTTTTATATGAATTTTTTATATGAGAAAATTTCTATAGAAAATTTTTGATATGAAAATATGTTATAGAAAATTTCTATAGAAAATTTTTTGTTTAAAGAACTTCTATAGGAAATTTTTTATATGAAAAATTTCTATAAATAATTTTTTATAAGAAAAATTTCTATAAAAAAGGTAGATGAAAACTGAAAAATGTTTGTTTTTGTTCAGTCGATAATCTACGCTTTTACTTTTGGTTTATGAACATAATTCTTAATAGTTATGTTTGTAAATTTAGTAATAATGCGAGGTTTTCGATCTGTCTAAATTGGGGATAATCCTCCTGAAGAGATGGCTTAACCAACCATCGAAGCGCGTCGAGGAATTTGGTTTCTCCGCAAACATTTTTTGGCTTTTTATCAATAAATTGATCTGTTACATTAATAAATAAATGTAACATATTTGGGATCAAATGCAAATACACTTCTTTTTGAAAAATTTTTTATATGAAAAATTTCTTTAGAAAGTTTTTTGTATAAAAAATTTCTATAGAAAACTGTTTATATGAAAAATTTCTATAAAAAATTTGTATATGAAAAATTTGATATATCTATAACCAGCGATTGTTTATTTTGGGTGTAACTACAACTTAGAACATATACTTAGAATGTAGTTAAGCATAGGAATATTTTACCATAGTTAACCTTTTGTATAGCAGAATAAGTGCGGGTGTAATTTAAACACTTATGGATAACTACCAGAACAGCTACATAAATCGCTCACGATCAAAGCTGTTTTCGTAAGGATCAATTTTCCTCTAAAACATTTCAAATAAAAATAAAATAGATGATAAAAAACCAAATGTGTGTAACCAATCAGTTAGAGCAGAAACGTAGCATAAAAAAAATCCTAATATTTACTCCAATTCTGATTAAGCTTCACTAAAACTCTAAGATTTTCGATTATTTATATCCACGCCCCTGTTCTCTCTACGTTTTTCTAACTGTGTAAATTTTTCAAATTAAATCTTCCCCCGTAAATGTAAGTGAATTGAGTACTCATGATTCCCAATCATGAGTCTAATAAAATTCGTTTACAGCCATAAACAACTTCTAGAGGAATCTCTTAAAACATCTTTTAAGTAGGAAAATGTCTGTTGGACTAAGTATTAGGCTAAGGAAGCAGCTTTTGGAAATTTACAAACCCATCGTAACATATGAGAAGATTTGTTCATCGTAAACATATAATCTTATCTAAGTGCGTTCAATTTTCCAGCTATTTTAGGATTTCCTTGTTAGTCTTAAAGTAAAATCTATGATTTGTTTGTTGTTTTCAGAGTTAGAATAAGACAAGAAAAACAATAGGATTTTATTCTAAAGTGGTAAGATTAGGAAGTCACTTTGTTTTTAAGAGTGTTAAAAAGTTAATCGTAATGTTTGTAGACACTTCAATTTTTTGTATGAAAAATTTCTATTGAAAATTTTTTGTATGAAAAATTTTTATAGAAAATTTTTGATATGAAAAATTTTTATATGAAAAATTTCTATAGAAAATTTTTTATATGATATGTTCTATAGAAAAATTTTAATATTAAAAATTTCTATAGAAAATTTTTATGTGAAAAATTTCTATAGAAAATTTTTTATATGAAAAATTTTTATAGAAAATTTTTATATGAAAAATTTCTATAGAAAATTTTTATGTGAAAAATTTCTATAGAAAATTTTTTATATGAAAAATTTCTATAGAAAATTTTTTATATGAAAAATTTCTATAGAAAATTTTTTATATGAAAAATTTCTATAGAAAATTTTTTACATGAAAAATTTCTATAGAAAATTTTTTATATGAAAAATTTCTATAGAAAATTTTGTATATGAACAATTTCTATAGAAAATTTTTTATTTGAAAAATTTCTATAGAAAATTTTTTATATGAAAAACTTCTATAGAAAATTTTTTATATAAAAAATTTCTATAGAAAATTTTTTATATAAAAAATTTCTATAAAAAATTTTTATATGAAAAATTTCTATAGAAAATTTTTTATATGAAAAATTTTTGTGGATAATTTTTTATATAAAAAATTTCTGTAGAAAATTGTTTATATCAAAAATTTCTCTAGATAATTTTTCATATGAAAAATTTTTATAGAAAATTTTTCATATGAAAAATTTTTATAGAAAATTTTTCATATGCAAAATTTCTATAGACAATTTTTTATAAGAAAAATTTCTTAGAAATTTTTTTTTATCAAAAATGAATCAAGATTAAATCTTTTTTATATGAAAAATTTGTAAAAAAAAATTTATATGAAAAAACCTTATAAAAAAAATTTTTGTATAAAAAATTTCCATAGGAAATTTTTTATATGAAAAATTTATCTAGAAAATTTTTTATACAAAAAATTTTGATCAAAAATTTTTTATACGAAAAATTTTGATAGAAAATTTTTTAAAAGAAAAATCTCGATAGCAAATTTTTTATATAAATAATTTCTATAGAAAATTTTTTGTATGAAAAATTTCTATAGAAAATATTTTATATGAAAAATTTCTATAGAAAATTTTTTACATGAAAAATTTCTATAATAAATTTTTATATGAAAAATTTCCATAGAAAAGTTTTTATATGAAAAATTTCTATAGAAAATTTGTATATGAAAAATTAAAAAAAAATCTCTAGAAAATGTTTATAGAAAAAATTTCTATAGAAAATTTTGTATATGAAAAATTTCTATAAAAAAAATTTTCTATGCAAAATTTCTAAAGAAAATTTTGTATACGGAAAATTTTCATAGACAATTTTTTATATGATTTTTCTATAGCAACTTTTTTATATGAAAAATTTCTAAAGAAAATTTTTTTATAAAAAATTTCTAAAGAAAATTTTTTTACAAATAATTTCTGCAGAAAATTTTTTATATGAAAAATTTCTATAGAAAATTTTTTATATGAAAAATTTTTAACATCGTGGGTCTTTATATAGATCCATATTGTCCAATCGTGGGTCTTAATATTGATCCAATCATGGGTCTTTATATAGATGCAATCGTGGGTCTTAATATAGATCCAATCGTGGATCTTTATATAGATCCAAGCGATGGTCTTTATATAGATCCAATCGTGGGCCTTTATATAGATCCAATCGTGGCTCCTTATGTAGATCCAATCGTGGGTCTTTATATTTATATATATCTAATCGTGGCTCTTTATACAGATCCAATCGTGGCTTTTTATATAGACCCAATCGTGGCGCTTTATGTAGATCTAATCGTGGCTCTTTATATAGATGAAATCGTGGCTCTTTATATAGATCCAATCGTGGCTTTTTATATAGAACCAATCCTGGGTTTTTATATAGATCCAATCGTGGCTCTTTTTATAGTTCCAATCGTGCGTTTTTATATAGATCCAATCGTGGCTCGTTATATAGATCCAATCGTGGCTCTTTATATAGTTCCAATCGTGGCTCTTTATATAGATCCAAACTTCGCTCTTTATATAGATCCAATCGTGGCTCTTTATATAGATCCGATCTTAGCTCTTTATATAGATCCAATCGTGGCATTTTATATAGATCCAATCGTGGCTCTTTATATAGTTCCATTCGTGGCTCTTTATATAGATCCAATCTTGGCTCTTTATATAGATCCAATCGTGAATATTTATATAGGTCCAATCGTGGCTCTTTATATAGATCCAATCTTGGCTCTTTATATAGATCCAATTGTGAATATTTATATAGATCTGATCGTGGGTCTTAATATAGATCCAATCGCATAAATTTATATAGATCTAATCGAGGCTTTTTATATAGATCCAATAGTGAGTCTTTATATTGTTCATTCGTGGGTCGTTATATAGATCCAATCGTGGGTCTTTATATAGATCCAATCGTGGCTTTTTATATAGAACCAATCCTGGGTTTTTATATAGATCCAATCGTGGCTCTTTTTATAGTTCCAATCGTGCGTTTTTATATAGATCCAATGGTGGCTCGTTATATAGATCTAATCGTGGCTCTTTATATAGTTCCAATCGTGGCTCTTTATATAGATCCAAACTTCGCTCTTTATATAGATCCAATCGTGGCTCTTTATATAGATCCAATCTTGGCTCTTTATATAGATCCAATCGTGGCTCTTTATATAGATCCAATCGTGGCTCTTTATATAGTTCCATTCGTGGCTCTTTATATAGATCCAATCGTGAATATTTATATAGATCTGATCGTGGGTCTTAATATAGATCCAATCGCATGTATTTATATAGATCTAATCGTGGCTTTTTATATAGATCCAATAGTGAGTCTTTACATTGTTCATTCGTGGTTCGTTATATAGATCCAATCGTAAGTCTTTATATAGATACAATCGTGGGTCGATATATAGATATAATTGTGGCTTTTTATACAGATAACATCGTGAGTCTTTATATAGATACAATCGTGGCTTTTTATACAGATAAAATCGTGAGTCTTTATATAGATCTAATCGTGGGTTTTATATAAGTTTATCTAATCGTGACCCTTTATATAGAACCAATCGTGGCTCTTTATGTAGATCTAATCGTGGGTCTTTATATAGATGCAATCGTGGCTCTTTGTATTGTTGAATCGTGGTATTTTTAACTATCTTCTTATAGCCCTATTTTTTAACTATAAGTGCCTTAAGTAATTGTCAAACAGCCCACGTCTGCCTCAATTTAAGTACTTAAACTATCTTGGACTTACTGTAATAATGTCAAGATAAAAATTTCTTATAATTTTTATCGTGTGAGAATATATTTCGTTTCGATTTTTCTAGAATTAAAAATTCAGCTTAAAATAAATTTAGCCAGCTAAAATAATTATTTATATGCAGTTGAGGTGTTAACAGTTTTGTAGGTTTCATTTCTCAAGTCCAATTACTGGTGGCTAGAAATTTGAGACCATTTTGAAAAAGTGGCTGGCTTTTTGTTTTGGCCAACAAACACTTGCCGAAAATTATAATTGAATATTTTATATGAACTGAAAACGAATTCGGAAATACCCTAAAAATTAACTTTTCTAAATATTAGGGGGAAGATAGCTAAAGTTGTATCTCTAGAAAAGATATTGTAGCTCTTAACGTTTTTAGCTTTTGAAAATACTTCTTTAGTTTTAGTAGAGCTTAGGATTTAATACCAAACAAATACATAATATTCTTTTTTTTTAACTTTTGGTGTGCCAAACTCCTAAAATATCTTTTTGCTGGAAGTTTTGAAAATTATTAGTTTTTCTTATTACAAGTCATAAAAAAGGTGGCATAAATTTCTGGTGGCAGCCTGTGGTTAGGCATTGGTTATTTTTCCTGTCGGTTATTTCTCTTTTTGTTTTTGGTTTGATTTTCCTTCGGTTTAAACGGTTTTTGTGGCCATGTGGATGATGATGGCGATGACGATGACGTTGTTTGCTCGAGCATTGGCGTTTAAAATAGTTTATGGTAATCCAAGAAGGTGTTAAAGTATATTGTTATTCTTTTCCTAAGCCAATTTTCGCTTATGAAGTTTATGAGACATTATGATTTCGAGTGGAAATCGTGTTGCACGAATTATCATTTATTTAGTAGAGGGTGTTTAATTTAATTTGTTTTTTTTCAAATTTTTTTTTGTGTTTTTTATTGGGATTTTGAAATTTTTAAATCAATTTTCTGTTGTTTTTTTTTTCTAGTGCATAATTTCTTGGCCATTTGATAGGAGTGATTTGTGGTTGTTTGGTGACCCATAAAATATGTTTGCGGAGATATGTATGTAATGTAATTCGGTGTTATAATTTTTCTTTAATATATGGATTTTTTGGTAAAGTGTTGAAAGTTAAAAAAAGTATTAACTACAGACATTTTTTGAATTAATTTATACAGATACTAAATTTATAAAATTCAATAGATTGGGATTTAAGCTGAAAGAGATTAACCCATAAGTGCTCAACTTTTTGTTTAATTAAAACTTGCTCCTGTTTTTTATATAGAAAAAACAAAAGCCCCATTCTATATTTACAATAAAAAATATTTTTTGTACTTACAATTGGACAAAACTTTAAGGGTTTTAAAGTTGGGCACTGAGCACACAAGGGTTAAAGCTGTAGGAAATTCAAGTACGGAGAGATTTTAGATATATAAATATTTACAATATGATAACATGTTTAAAGAAATAGAAAAATTTTCCGAAGAAATATTTTTACATAGAAAAATTTTCGGAGAAATATTTTTTATAGAAATATTTTTCTATAGAAAAATTTTCGTAAGAAATATTTTTCTATAGAAAAATTTCCGTAAGAAATATTCTTCTATAGAATAATTTTCATAAGAAATATTTTTCTATAGAAAAATTTTCGTAAGAAATATTTTTCTAGAGAAAAATTTTCGTAAGAAATATTTTTCTAGAGAAAAATTTTCGTAAGAAATATTTTTCTAGAGAAAAATTTTCGTAAGAAATATTTTTCTAGAGAAAAATTTTCGTAAGAAATATTTTTCTAGAGAAAAATTTTCGTAAGAAATATTTTTCTAGAGAAAAATTTTCGTAAGAAATATTTTTCTAGAGAAAAATTTTCGTAAGAAATATTTTTCTAGAGAAAAATTTTCGTAAGAAATATTTTTCTAAAGAAAAATTTTCGTAAGAAATATTTTTCTATAGAAAAATTTTCGTACGAAATATTTTTCTAGAGAAAAATTTTCGTAAGAAATATTTTTCTAGAGAAAATTTTTCGTAAGAAATATTTTTCTATAGAAAAATTTTCGTAAGAAATATTTTTCTATAGAAAAATTTTCGTAAGAAATATTTTTCTATAGAAAAATTTTCGTAAGAAATATTTTTCTATAGAAATATTTTCGTAAGAAATATTTTTCTATAGAAAAATTTTCGTAAGAAATATTTTTCTATAGAAAAATTTTCTTAAGAAATATTTTTCTAGAGAAAAATTTTTGGAAGAAATATTTTTCTAAAGAAAAATTTTTGGAAGAAATATTTTGCTATAGAAAAAGTTTCGGAAGAAATATTTTTCTATAGAAAAATTTTCGTAAGAAATATTTTTCTATAGAAAAATTTTCATAAGAAATATTTTTCTATAGAAAAATTTTCGTAAGAAATATTTTTCTATAGAAAAATTTTCGTAAGAAATATTTTTCTATAGAAAAATTTTCGTAAGAAATATTTTTCTATAGAAAAATTTTCGTAAGAAATATTTTTCTATAGAAAAATTTTCGTAAGAAATATTTTTCTATAGAAAATTTTTCGTAAGAAATATTTTTCTATAGAAAAATTTTCGTAAGAAATATTTTTCTATAGAAAAATTTTTTGTAAGAAATATTTTTCGTAAGAAAAATTTTTGTAAGAAATATATTTCTATAGAAAAATTTTCGTAAGAAATATTTTTTTATAGAAAAATTTTCGTAAGAAATAGTTTTCTATAGAAAAATTTTCGTAAGAAATATTTTTCTATAGAAAAATTTTCGTAAGAAATATTTTTCTATAGAAAAATTTTCGTAAGAAATATTTTTCTATAGAAAAATTTTCGTAAGAAATATTTTTCTATAGAAAAATTTTCGTAAGAAATATTTTTCTATAGAAAAATTTTCGTAAGAAATATTTTTCTATAGAAAAATTTTCGTAAGAAATATTTTTCTATAGAAAAATTTTCGTAAGAAATATTTTTCTATAGAAAAATTTTCGTAAGAAATATTTTTCTATAGAAAAATTTTCGTAAGAAATATTTTTCTATAGAAAAATTTTCGTAAGAAATATTTTTCTATAGAAAAATTTTCGTAAGAAATATTTTTCTATAGAAAAATTTTCGTAAGAAATATTTTTCTATAGAAAAATTTTCGTAAGAAATATTTTTCTATAGAAAAATTTTCGTAAGAAATATTTTTCTATAGAAAAATTTTCGTAAGAAATATTTTTCTATAGAAAAATTTTCGTAAGAAATATTTTTCTATAGAAAAATTTTCGTAAGAAATATTTTTCTATAGAAAAATTTTCGTAAGAAATATTTTTCTATAGAAAAATTTTCGTAAGAAATATTTTTCTATAGAAAAATTTTCGTAAGAAATATTTTTCTATAGAAAAATTTTCGTAAGAAATATTTTTCTATAGAAAAATTTTCGTAAGAAATATTTTTCTATAGAAAAATTTTCGTAAGAAATATTTTTCTATAGAAAAATTTTCGTAAGAAATATTTTTCTATAGAAAAATTTTCGTAAGAAATATTTTTCTATAGAAAAATTTTCGTAAGAAATATTTTTCTATAGAAAAATTTTCGTAAGAAATATTTTTCTATAGAAAAATTTTCGTAAGAAATATTTTTCTATAGAAAAATTTTCGTAAGAAATATTTTTCTATAGAAAAATTTTCGTAAGAAATATTTTTCTATAGAAAAATTTTCGTAAGAAATATTTTTCTATAGAAAAATTTTCGTAAGAAATATTTTTCTATAGAAAAATTTTCGTAAGAAATATTTTTCTATAGAAAAATTTTCGTAAGAAATATTTTTCTATAGAAAAATTTTCGTAAGAAATATTTTTCTATAGAAAAATTTTCGTAAGAAATATTTTTCTATAGAAAAATTTTCGTAAGAAATATTTTTCTAGAGAAAAATTTTCTTAAGAAATATTTTTCTATAGAAAAATTTTCGTAAGAAATATTTTTCTATAGAAAAATTTTCGTAAGAAATATTTTTCTAGAGAAAAATTTTCGTAAGAAATATTTTTCTATAGAAAAATTTTCGTAAGAAATATTTTTCTAGAGAAAAATTTTCGTAAGAAATATTTTTCTAAAGAAAAATTTTTGGAAGAAATATTTTTCTGAAGAAAAGTTTTTGGAAGAAATATTTTTCTATAGAAAAATTTTCGTAAGAAATATTTTTCTATACAAAAATTTTCGTAAGAAATATTTTTCTATAGAAAAATTTTCGTAAGAAATATTTTTCTATAGAAAAATTTTCGTAAGAAATATTTTTCTAGAGAAAAATTTTCTTAAGAAATATTTTTCTATAGAAAAATTTTCGTAAGAAATATTTTTCTATAGAAAAATTTTCGTAAGAAATATTTTTCTATAGAAAAATTTTCGTAAGAATTATTTTTCTATAGAAACATTTTCGTAAGAAATATTTTTCTATAGAAAATTTTTCGTAAGAAATATTTTTCTATAGAAAATTTTTCGTAAGAAATATTTTTCTATAGAAAAATTTTCGTAAGAAATATTTTTCTATAGAAAAAAGGGGTTCAATTTTCGTAAGAAATATTTTTCTATAGAAAAATTTTCGTAAGAAATATTTTTCTATAGAAAAATTTTCGTAAGAAATATTTTTCTATAAAAAAATTTTCGTAAGAAATATTTTTCTATAGAAAAATTTTCGTAAGAAATATTTTGCTATAGAAAAAAGGGGTTCAATTTTCGTAAGAAATATTTTTCTTTAGAAAAATTTTCGTAAGAAATATTTTTCTATAGAAAAAAGGGGTTCAATTTTCGTAAGAAATATTTTTCTTTAGAAAAATTTTCGTAAGAAATATTTTTCTATAGAAAAATTTTCGTAAGAAATATTTTTCTATAGAAAAATTTTTGTAAGAAATATTTTTCTATAGAAAAATTTTCGTAAGAAATATTTTTCTATAGAAAAATTTTCGTAAGAAATATTTTTCTATAGAAAAATTTTCGTAAGAAATATTTTTCTATAGAAAAATATTTCTTACGAAAATTTTTCTATAGAAAAATTTTCGTAAGAAATATTTTTCTATAGAAAAATTTTCGTAAGAAATATTTTTCTATAGAAAAATTTTCGTAAGAAATATTTTTCTATAGAAAAATTTTCGTAAGAAATATTTTTCTATAGAAAAATTTTCGTAAGAAATATTTTTCTATAGAAAAATTTTCGTAAGAAATATTTTTCTATAGAAAAATTTTCGTAAGAAATATTTTTCTATAGAAAAATTTTCGTAAGAAATATTTTTCTATAGAAAAATTTTCGAAAGAAATATTTTTGTATAGAAAAATGTTCGTAAGAAATATTCTTCTATAGAAAAATTTTTGTAAGAAATATTTTTACATAAAAAAAAATTTCGTAAGAAATTTTTGAAAAAAATATTTCTTACGAAAATTTTCATAAAACCACTCTACTTTATTTAATTCAATACCTCACTTTTTGCAAAACTCTTTATCAAACCTGCCAACTCTAACCCTCCCTTTTAATGTTTCCTCCATGCGACTTAATACTCCTATTATTGGCTAAATTAAAAGGCTTTTCCATCTACCACCACCGACTGTATCATTACAATTAAAAAATCAACAAAATAACACTTCAAATAAAGAATAAAAAAGGCAACAAAGTAGACATTAAAAACAATGAAACATTTTAAAAATAATGTTAATAAATATTTTCGCTACTCCTCCTCCCTTCTTCCTTTCGTCCCCTAAGACGATATTTAACAAATCGTATGTTATATTCAAAATATGTGGCATAAAGCTAAAATATGTTGTAGCCAAAAACAATTCAAGTTTAAAACCATGAAGCATAAAATTTTTGTTGAAGCACAAAAAAATATATATATACGAGTCAAGCTGATTGATTGCGGTAACGCGTTTGAAAAAAAGGGGTTCAAAGACAATTTAAAATGGCTTATGTTAGGTCAGTTACTGGGGGAATACATTTTATAAGGAAATATTTGAAAAAAAGGTTTTGTTATACAAAAATGAAGTTGTTTTCATTTGAGAATGAAAACTAAAAATTTGTTTAGTTCTTGGGTTGCTTTTTATGTTTTAAGAATGGGAAACACTGGAAACTGTGTTCCAATAAAAATTTCTACAGAAAATTTTTTTATGAAAAATTTCTATAAAAAATTTTTTAAATGAAAAATTTTTATCGAAAATTTTTTATATGAAAAATTCTATAGAATATTTTTAATATAATAAATTTCTAAAAACAATTTTTTATATGAAAAATTTCAATAGAAAGTTTTTGATATAAAAAATTTCTACAAAAAATTTTTTTTCGAAAAATTTCTAAAGAAAATTTTTTATATCAAAAACTTCTACAGAAAATTTTTGATATAGAAAAATTTCTATATAATATTTTTGATATGACAAAATTTCTATAGAAAATTTTTCACATGAAAAATTTATATAAAAATGTTTTGATATGAAAAATTTCTATAGAAAATTTTAGATGTGCAAAAATTCTATGGAGAACTTTTGATGCGAATTTCTATAAAACAAAAAATTTATATAAAAAATTTTTAATGTGAAAAATTTCTATAGAAAATTTTTTATATCAAAAATGTTTATAGAAAAAATCAGAAAAAATTCCTTAAAAAATTTTTTATATGAAAAATTTCTGTAAAAAATTTCGATAGAATATTTTTTTGTATGAAAAATTTCTATTGAAAACTTTTTATATGAAAAAATTTCTATAGAAAATTTTTGATATAACAAAATCTCTTCAAAAAATTTGTGTTGTGAAAAAATTTCTATAGAAAATTTTTGATATGAAAAAATTTTTATACAAAATTTTTGATACGAAAATTATTGATATAAAAGAAGTTCTACAGAAAATTTTTGGTATGAAAAAATTTCTATAGAAAATTTTTGATATGAAAAAATTTCTACAGAAAATTTTTGATATGAAAAAATTTCTATAGAAAATTTTTATATCAAACATTTTTATTAAATAAATCAGAAAAAGTTCCTCAAAAAATTTTTTATAAGAAAAATTTCTATAAAAAATTTCTATAGAACATTTTTTGTAAGAAAAATTTCTATTGAAAATTGTTTTGATATGAAAAAATTTCTATAGAAAATTTTTGATACGAAAAAATTTCTATAGAAAATTTTTGATATGAAAAAATGTCTATAGAAAATTTTTGATATTAAAAAATTTCTACAGAAAATTTTTGATATGAAAAATTTTTTATAGAAAATTATTTGTATGAAAAATTTCTACACAAAATTTTTTTGTATGAAAAATTTCTATACAAAATTTTCTAAATGAAAAATTTCTATAGAAAATTTTTTAAAGAAAAATTTCTATAAATAATTTTTTAAATGAAAAATTTCTTAGAAAATTATTTATATGAAAAATTTCTATTAAAAATTTTGATAGAACATTTTTTTGTATGAAAAATTTCTTGATATGATAAAATTTCTATAGAAAATTTTTGATATGAAAAAATTTCTATAGAAAATTTTTGATATGAAAAATTTCTATAGAAATTTTTTGATATGAAAGTTTTCTAAAGAAAATTTTTTATATCAAAAATGTTTATAGAAAATTTTTTATCTGAAAAATTTCTATAGAAAATTTTTGATATGAAAAAAAAAATTCTATAGAAAATTTTGTATGTGAAAAATTTCTAAAGAAATTTTTTTATATGAAAAACTTCTATAGAAAATTTTTTATATGAAAAAATTTCTATAGAAAATTTTTGATATGAAAAATTTCTATAGAAATTTTTTTTTATAAAAAATTTCTATAAAAAATTTTTCATATGAAAAATTTATATAGAAAATTTTTTATATTAAAAATTTTTATAGAAAATTTTTTGTATGAAAAATTTCTGTAAAAAAATTTTGGTATGAAAAATTTCTATAGAAAATTTTTTATATGAAAAATTTCTATAGAAAATTTTTTATATGAAAAAAGTTCTATTGAAAATTTTTGATATGAAAAATTTGTATAGAGAATTTTTAATATGAAAAATTTCTATAGAGTTTTTTTACAAAAAATTTATTTAGAAAATTTTTTGTATGAAAAATTTCTGTAAAAAAATTTTTGTATGAAAAATTTCTATAGAAAATTTTTAAAACGAAAAATTTCTATAGAAAATTTTTTATATGAAAAATTTCTATAGAAAATTTTTTATATGAAAAATTTCTATAGAAAATTTTGTATATGAAAAATTTCTATAGAAAATTTTTTATATGAAAATTTTTATAGAAAATTTTTGATACAAAAAAATCTTTGATATGACTTTCTATAGAAAATTTTTTATATGAAAAAATTCTAAGGAAAATTTTGTATAGAAAATATTTTCTATTTAAAATTTCTTTTTTATATGAAAAATTTCTATAGAAATTTTTGTATGAAAAATTTCTGTAAAAAATTTTTTGTGTCAAAAATTTCCTAAAAAAAAAATTTTGTATGAAAAATTCCTATAAAAAAATTTGTAAATGAAATATTTTGACAGAAAATTTTTTATATGAAAGGTTTCTATAGAATTTTTTTACAGAAAAATATAAGGCCACTCTCGCTTAATGAAGTTATATTTATTTTGGAATGGAATCTAAATATTTGTTTAAGAAATTTGTATGCTTTTTAAAAAAATTTAAAATTTTAGTTTTGAAATGAAAAATAAATTCTATAAATGATTTAAATGATTTTTTCTGTTAGAATATCTAAATTTAGACATCACTACTTTTTAAAGATTTAGCTATTCAAAAGCTCTAAAGATTCTTCATGGAAATTCTTTTTTTTTTTTTGTGTAAAAAAATCAACAAAATTTGAAATTACAAAAAAAAAACTACAACAATTAAAATTTAATTCTGTAACAATTTTCTTATCCTCTCCTAAGATTCCTTAGAAAAAATTCATACTCTAATCGAAAATGGTAAATCAGGAAACAAGCTCAAGCTTAAGACCGAAAAAGACGAACGACCCCTTTTAAAACAGCCACAAGAACCGCAACAAATCGGGCATGACTAGAAGCAATCAGTACAAATTCCATGTAAAACAAAATCAAAACTTAAAAATTCTAAAGCAGCAGCAACATCTCCAAAAATACAAAAGAAAAACGAAATAGATAGAAAATTCAAAAAAAAAGAAGTCAAACAGTAGTAACAAATGAAATTCGTTCTTCAAGATCGATTGCTGTTGGCCAAAAAGTATAACAACATTTGTTTTTCTAAATTTTCCAGCATTTAGTAAAACGTTTAAATATTTTCCAAAATAACAAAAGAAATAAATCCCAACTTTTTTTAAGCTACAAGTTAAAAATCTTCAAAAAAGAATCTCAAAAAAGGTCAACTGCAAAAGTCAAGTGCGCTTAAATCAAGAACAGCTTCCAATGAATTAAAAAGGGCAACATGATTTTATTTTTTTGGCTCTAAAACTTGTACTCGTATACTCTACTCTTAGATTTTGGCTGCCTTCGAAGTATTATTTGATGTTAGCTTCCACATGGATCATGTGGCTGCTGGAGGAATATGGCATGTACTCGTAATGTCAGGCTAGAGCTAAATGAGTGTTATGATATTGATCTAGAAAATTAGGAAAAGAATTAAGAATTGAAACTTGAAGAGAATGTTGGCAATGAATTTTTTATACGAAAAATTTTCTATAGTAAGTTTTGTATTTGAAAAACTTCTATCGAAAATTTTTTATATGAAAAATTTCTATAGAAAATTTTCTATATAAAAAAAATTTCTATGGATTTTTATACCCTTCACCAACATAGGTGGAAAGGGTATTATAAGTTTGTGCTGATGTTTGTAACGCATAGAAATATTTGTCTTAGACCCACCTTTTAGTATACCAATAGACTTAGAATCACATTCTGAGTCGATTTAGCGATGTCCGTCCGTCCGTCCGTCTGGCTGGCTGGCTGGACCACCATGTAAACCTTGTAATCAAACTACAGGTCGCAATTCTAAATATAATTTGATGAAATTTGGCACAGATAATGGGACCATGGCTATTGAAATTGGTCAAAATTGGTCCATTATTTATGGTACCTCCCGTAGGTCCCACTTCCCGGAATTGTTATATTGACCACAAATATCAATATTTTTTCATGAAATTTAAAACAGATACTGCTTATGTAAACTTAAATCACTGTGCCAAATTTCGTTGAATTCGGTCCACATTTGACCATAGCTCCCATACAAACTCTTCTTCAAAAATGCACTAAATGAGACAAAAAATCACTAAAACGCTCGTAAATCTAATTATAATGAAAATTTTGAGTTTATTTTTTGCATACATAATTTTTGTAACAACTGTAATCAATTTGCAAAATTTCGAGATAATCGGTCCACATTTGACCCTAGCTCTCATATAAGTCCAAATGACGGAAACAGGTTGAATATATACGTTTTGAGAAAATGTTGGTATGATGGCAAAATATAGCAAATATTTGTCTTTATACAGGAAAAATAATACCTTTGACCTAAGTGGTGAAGAGTATCGTATGGTCGGCTTGACCGACTATAGCGCTTTCTTACTTGTTTATATAAAAAATTTTCTATAGAAATTTTTCATATAAGAAATTTTTATAGATATTTTCCATATCAAAAATTTTTATAGAAATTTTTCATGCAAAAAATATTTTTTGGAAATTTTTCATATACAAATTTTTTACAGAAATTTTTCCTATAAAAAAATATCTATAGAAATTTTTCATATAAAAAATTTTCTATAGAAATTATTCATATACAAAATTTTTCATAGAAATTTTTATATAAAAATTTTCTATAGAAGTTTTTCATTTCCATATCAAAAATTTTTATAGAAATTTTTCATATCAAAAATTTTTTATAGAAATTTTTCATACAAAAAATTTTCTTTGGAAATTTTTCCTATAAAAAAATTTCTATAGAAATTTTTCATATAAAAAATTTTCTATAGAAATTATTCATATACAAAATTTTTCATAGAAATTTTTATATAAAAATATTCTATAAAAATTTTTCATATTAAAAAATTCTTTTAAAAATTTTCTATAGAAATGTTTCTTATAAAAAAATTTCTACAGGAACTTTTCATAAAAAAAATTATAAAAAATTGTTTTATAGAAATTTGTCATAAAAATTTTTTTCCAGAAATTTTTTAAATAAAAAATTTTGCAGAAGTTTTTCATTTAAAAAACTTTCGAGAAAATTTTTTTATTTAAAAAATTTGCTATTAGAATTTTTCATATAAAAAATTTTCTATTGAAATATTTTATATAAAAAATTTTCTATAGAAATTTTTCATATAAGAAAATTTTCTATAAAAATTTTTCATACAAAAATTTTTCTATGGATATTTTTCATAGAAATTTTTTATTTAAAAAATTTTTGATAGAAATTTTTCATATAAAAATTTCTATAGAAATTTTGTATATAAAAAAAATTCTATAAAAATTTTTCATATAAAAATTTTCTATAGAATTTTTTGATTTAAAAAGTTTCTGTAGAAAATTTTGTTTCTCATGTAAAAAACTTTCGGTATAATTTTTTCATTAAAAATTTAGCTATTAGAATTTTTCACATAAAATATTTTCGATGGAAATTTTTTATATAAAAAATTTTCTATTCCAATTTTTCATTCAAAAATTTTTCTATAGAAATTTTTTATATAAAAAATTTTCTGTAGAAATTTTTCACATAAAAAATTTTCTATAGAAAGTTTTCATATAAAAAATTTTCTATAAAAATTTTTGATTTAAAAATTTTTCAATAGAAATTTTTCATATAAAAATTTCTATAGAAATTTTGTATATAAAAAATGTTGTATAAAAATTTTTCATACAAAAATTTTCTATAGAAATTTTTTCATATAAAAATTTTCTATAGAAGTTTTTGATTTAAAAAAGTTTCTATAGAAAATTTTCATGTAAATAAATTTCTATAGGAATTTTTTATGTAAAAAATTTTCTATATAATTTTTTATGTAAAAAATTTTCTATAGAAATTTTTCGTATAAAAATTTTTATAGAAGTTTTTCATGTAAAAACTTAAGATAAAATTTTTTCATATAAAAAATTTGTTATTGGAATTTTTATTTGAAAAATTTCTATCGAAAATTTTTTAAAGGAAAAATTTGCATAGAAAAAATTTTCATTTAAAAGATTTTTGATAGAAATTTTTTATGTAAAAAATGTCTATATAAAATTTTTTATATGAAAAATTTCTTTAGAAATGTCTATAGAAAATTTTTTATATGAAAAATTTCTTTAGAAATTTTTTATATAAAAGGTTTTCCGTAAAAATTTTTAATATAAAAAATTTTCTATAGAAATTCTTACAAAAAAATTTTTCTATAGAAATTTTTTATATAAAAAATTTTCTATAGACATTTTTCACACAAAATTTTTCTATACAAATTTTCCAAATAAAAATATTGTTTATAGAAATTTTTCATATAAAAATTTTTTCATACATAAATAAAATTTTTTAAACAAATTTTTCTTTGAAAAAAATGTCGATAGAAATTTTTCATAAAAAAAATTTTGTATCAAAATTTTTTTTATATAAAAAATTTTCTATCGAAATTTTTTCATATAAAAAATTTTCTATCGAAATTTTTTCATATAAAAAGTTTTCGATAGGAATTTTTCATATAAAATATTTTCTATAAAAATTTTTCAACAACACTTTCTATAGAAACTTAAAAAAAAAAATTCTATAGTAATTTTTCATATCAATAATTTTTAGAGAAATACTTTCCTATAAAAAAGTTTCTTTAAAAATTTGTTCATATAAAAAATTTTTAATGTAAAAAAATTTCTATAGAAATTTATCATATAAAAAATTTTCTATAAAAATTTTTATATAAAAAATTTCCTGTACAATAAATAGAATTTTTTGCATAAAAAATGTTTTATAGAAGTTGTTCATACAAACAATTTTTTTGTGTAAAAAATGTTCTATATAAATTTTTTTATGCAAAAAATAATCTACATAAATTTGTTCATGAAAAAATGTTCGACTGAAATTTTTCATAAAAATCTTTTGATCGAAATTTTTCACATAAGAAATTTTCAAGAGAAACTCTTCATATAAAAAAATACTCTATTTAAATTTTTCATATCAAAAATTTTCTACAAAAATTTTTGGTATAAAAATTTTCCGTAGAAATTTTTCATATAAAAAATTTTCTATAGAAATTTTTTCATATAAAATAAAAAATTTCTATAGAAAAATATTCTATAGAAATTTTTCGTTATATGAAAAATTCGAATTCTTTTTTATATAAATTTTTCTTATAGAAAATATTTCATACAAATTTTTCATATTAAAAATTTTCTATAGAAATTTTTTTATATAAAAATTTTCTATAGAAGTTTTTCATAAAAAAACTCTATAGAACTTTTTTATAAGAATTTTTCTATTATATATTTTATATGTAAAAAAATTTTACATATAAAATATTTTCGATAGAAAATTTTCTTGTAAACAATTTTTTATAGAAAATTTTCTTAAAAAAATTTTCTATTGAAGATTTTTTTCTGAAAAATTTCTATACAAAATTTTTTATATCAAAATTTTCTATAGAAAATTTCTTATATGAAAAATTTCTGTAGACAATTTTTTATGTGAGAAATTTCTGTAGAAAATTTTTTATATGAAAAATTTCTACAGAGATTTTTTATATGATAAATTTCTTTAGACATTTTTATGAAAAATTTATATAAAATTTTTTTTGTATAGAAAATTTTGTATATGAAAAATTTCTATAGAAACATTTTTATATAAAATTTTCTATAAAAAATTATTTAGATGAAAAATTTCTATAAGAAATTTTTTTATGTAAAAAAAATCTATAGACAATTTTTCATAGAAATTTTTCTTTTAGAAATTGTTTTATAGAAATTTTTCTTAAATAAAATTTTTTATAGAAATATTTCTTAAATAAATTTTCTTTAGAAATTGTTCATAAAAAAATTTTCTCTAGAAATTTTGTATATAAAAATTTTTTCTATTGGTAACTAAATTGTAGGGCCTTCAAAATTCGTCAATAGTTATCAAATTATATTTCAATCTTTTTTCAATATTTCAAAACATTGTATTAGTTGTTGCAACATAGATTTCATGTTGTCTATTCATATTTTTTGTTGTTGTATGCAACACCAACAAATAAATAAAAGAAAAATTCTTTAATCTGCTCTAAAATCGAAATTGCTTATTATTAAACGTGTTGCACGTGAAATGTTAGTAAGTAGTTAGTACTATTACTTATTGTGGCAACACAACTTAAGTAGTGGGAGCTACCGCTAGCAAATTCTAACTCGAAGCAACAGGAACAGAGTAAATAAAGCGCAACGAATCTGTCGCTCTACGTAAGTATGGATCTAACAAAAACGCTTTTAACTATCAGAGGCATACATCACGTTTCATTTTGGTGTAGTTTGGTGTGGCAAAGCCAGCACTTGCGGAGATTCCCTAAAATATAGAAGAAGAAATTTTCAAGAAAAAAAAAAAAGAAATAATGAAGCTTACATCTTGATATTAAGGAAAACTACTTTAAAGCAGCCTTAACTAAGCGATCACTTGCTGACGATGACGTTAGAAACGATGATCATGAGAGATCGTTGGGGTAACAGGGAAAATATGTTTTTTTTTTGTTAAAAGCTTAGCTAGAGATCTTAGCTAGACAGTATCTGAGCAGAAGCTTTTAAGCAGTTTAACATTTTAATGCCTTTTCAATGTTTTTTGTTTATGCTCCTCAGTTCAGTTGGTAAAATCAGTTTTACCCTAAGGCCTTTTTCGCGTATTTAAGCTACCGATCGTTAGATTAGCTCAAACCTAAAGCAAACTTTATTCATATGATCACTCGATCATCTAGCCATTTCTTTTACTCTTCTTTATGGGTTTAAATGTATTTAAATAAAAAAAAGTTTTAGATTGTTTTTTTTTCCTAAATCATTTGAACATTGTTTTTGTGTCTTATCGATTGTTTGGTGGTAGTACAATTTTTCCCCCAGTGAAGTGTAAATCTGACAATAAAGTGTTGTTATAGTTAAAGGCTGGCTGGGGCTGTTTAAAATCTTCTTTCCATTTTAGTTTTCCTCTTTGCAATTCGTTTCAGTATTTTGGCCTTTGAACTATTCAAAATAGTTGCAATAATTGCTTAAAATTATCGCCGATCACTTTTGGTAATACAAACTCTGGCTTTTGTCTTGACTCAAATGCTATCACTCAGTTTCTGGTGGCTGAGAAGGGATTTCTTTCTTTTCTAGCCCAACTCCAAAACTTTACTTTAGATGATAATTTAACATATTGTCTTCAATCTTTTCACTTTATTCTCTTAGATCTTTTAGTCATGTTAAGAGTTTTGCAAACCCATAATCTACATACATACATTGTTCCATTTTAATTTTTATTGCTGTTGCAAGTTTCTGCTGTGTATGTATGTTGCAACACATTTTTATACCCTTCACCACCATAGGTGGAAAGGGTATTATAAGTTTGTGCTGATGTTTGTAACCCACCTTTTAGTATACCAATAGACTTAGAAACACTTTCTGAGTCGATTTAGCGATGTCCGTCCGTCCGTCCGTCTGGCTGGCTGGCTGGACCCCCATGTAAACCTTGTAATCAAACTACAGGTCGCAATTCTAAAGATAATTTGATGAAATTTGGCACAGATAATTTTTTTGATAATGGGACCATGGCTATTGAAATTGGTCAAAATCGGTCCATTATTTACGGTACCTCCCATATGTCCCACTTCCCGGAATTGCTATATTGGCCACAAATATCAATATTTTTTTCATGAGATTTAAAACAGATACTGCTTATGTAAACTTAAATCACTGAAATCGGTCCACATTTGACCATAGCTCCCATACAAACTCTTCTTCAAAAACGCACTAAATGAGACAAAAAATCACTAAAACGCTCGTAAATCTAAAGATAATGAAAATTTTGAGTTTATTTTTTGCATACATAATTTTTGTAACAACTGTAATCAATTTGCCAAATTTCGAGATAATCGGTCCACATTTGACCCTAGCTCTCATATAAGTCCAAATGACGGAAACAGGTTGAATATATACATTTTTGAGAAAATGTTGGTATGATGGCAAAATTTAGCAAATATTTGTCTTTATACAGGAAAAATAACACCTTTGACCTTAGTGGTGAAGGGTATCGTATGGTCGGCTTGACCGACTATAGCTCTTTCTTACTTGTTTTCTATTATGAAAGGTTTTTTTTATATTCATCGTCACATTATCACCATTTGCCAATAGAGTTTAGGGCATGTAAAAGGTGTTTGATTTAACTTAAAAGAAAAGGGTAACGCTACTTGTTGCAAGTAGTCACGCTAGAAATTTTACCAAATTACTCTGTGATTTAAGAGTTTAGCCATTTTTTGTTTTACGATTTATAGCAATTTGTTGATAAAAATTATTGAGATCGAAGATTAAATAGCTTTGAAGCTTATGATGATTATGAATAGAAATTCAATTTTTCGAAAGTAGTTTATATTAATCTTTTCAATCAGGTTAATTTTGATTTAAAAGCAGTTATAACTTCTATCGTAAAAGTCAGAAACTTCTATCGTAAAAGTCAGAAATTAAAAGTTATTTTTTGACTTATATTTTTTCGAGCAGAAATAAAAGTTACTTTTTGACTTTTATTTTTTCGATAAAAAATAACAGTTATTTTTGACTTTTATTTTTTCAAGCAATAATAAAAGTAATTTTTTAACTTTTATTTTTTCGACCAAAAATAACAGTTATTTTTGACTTTTATTTTTTCAAGTAAGAATAAAAGTTATATTTTGATTTTAATTTTTTCGAGCAGAAATAAAAGTTATTTTTGTTTGAAATTATGATAAATTTATTGAAAAATTTTTTTCAAACAAAGATAATTTTTCAGGGAAAAAAATTTACATATGCTCAAAAATTAATGCAGTTGAGTTTTGTAATCATAATTGGGGTTGGAAACACAAAAATAACTTTTCTTTCTGCTCGAAAAAATAAAAGTCAAATAAAATAAAGCTCGAAAAAATAAAAGTTAAAAAATAACTTTTATTTTTGCTCGAAAAAATAAAAGTTAAAAATAACTGTTATTTTTGCTCAAAAAAATAAAAATCAAAAAATAACTGTTATTTTTTTCTAAAAAAATAAAAATCAGATTTTTAAAAAGCATCGCATTTTATGAAAATTTGGTCTAAGACTATCAAAATGGTATACTTGGTTTAATTCTCCAACGTTTCGTTGCGGTTGCTTTTTTTAATCAAAAATTCAAAAATAACAGTTATTTTCGGCCCCTTGAAAAGAACATTGTTTTTACTGAAGAATATGGATTTCAATCTGATTTTAGAATTCCTGTAACTTTATTGTAGCAAATTATGTTATCTGTTACCGCTTGAAAAAAGCGTATCACAATCTTACCCGTTAACACATCCCGATTATTATACCCTTCACCACCAAAGGTGGAAAGGGTATAATAAGTTTGTGCTGATGTATGCAACGCATAGAAATATTTGTCTTAGACCCACCTTTAAGTATACCAATAGACTCAGAATCACTTTCTGAGCGATGTCAGTCCGTCCGTCTGACTGGCTGGACTCCCATGGAAACCATGTAATTAAAGTACAGGTCGCAATTCTAAGAATAATTTGATGAAATTTGGAACAGATAATTGATAGAGGGACCATGGCTATTGAAATTCATCAAGATCCGTCCATTATTTATGGTACCTCCTATAGGCCCCGCTTCCCGGAATTGATATTTTGGGCACAAATATCAATATTTTTTCATTAAATTTGAAACAAACACTGCTTATGTAAACCAAAATCATTGTACCGAAAATCAGTTCATATTTTACCATAGCTCCCATACAAACCCTTTTGTCAAAATGCACTAAATTAGACAAAAATCACTAAAACGCTCGTAAATCCGAAGACAATGAGAATTTTGAGTTTATTTTTTGCACACATAAAAACTGTTATCAATTTGCGAAATTTCGAGATATCGGTCCACATTTCATCCTAGCTTTCATATAAGTCGAAATGGCGGAAACAGCTTAAATATATAAGTTTTGAGAAAATGTTTGAATGATGGCAAAATTTAGCAATTATTTGTCTTTATACAGAAAAAAAAACACCTTTGACCTTAGTGGTGAAGGGTATCGTATGGTCGAGCTTGACCAATTATAGCATATTCTTACTTGTTTTAATATCGGTTAATCAAATAAAAAGGTATTACACGAAATGAGAGCCGCTAGTTAGTCCCCTAGCAAGGGTAGGTGCAGAAAATGTGCTTTATGGATTCCTTTCGACACATCTTTTGCAAAGTAATTTTTTACAACCTGCAGCTTACCCTCATGCCAAGTGACCCAAGTCTTGTTATCTCGAATGCTCTAAAGTTCATATGACGCTGTGTGCAGGCAGGCACCCATATAAGTAGTGTTCCGAATGCCATAAATATTTTTTTTTTATCATTTTAGCTTCTGTAGATATGTTAGATACTATTATTTTAAAACTCATTAATTTTTAGCAATAACTACAGGGGTATATCGCTTCTTCCAATTTCGAGCAAAATACAAAAAAAGTCGAGTAATTTTGAATAGAATATCCAACGCAGTTTCCTCTACATTCCGCGAAAATCAGTTTGGGTTTAGGGAGAACCGGTCTTGTGTTGATCTTAAAGTAACAATAGTATTAGAGAAATGTAATTAATTCTCCACCTTCCTTTACCGAGCTTTTATCGACTTTATGAAGGCCTTCGACAGTGTCAACAGAAGCTATCTATGGAGAATTTTAGATTTTAAAAGTCGAATCCTACATATGGGTAAAATGTCAAATCCGTTCGAAGTCACTACCGGAGCAAGGCAAGAATGTTATTGCTATTTATGACATATCTCTGGAAATCAAAATATTCAAGACACAGATTTTACCTGGAGGCTATGTGGCAAACCCGTCAACACACATCAACGTGGATAACGATGTTAATGGATGTTTAGGTACCTTTAATTATCTTGGAAGTTTGGTATATACAAAATGTGTAAATTTCAGCAAATATCAACAACAATCAATTTACGAATATACAACTCGTATGTCAAATCAAATTCCGAAACGCACAAATGCCATCGATAAGTGCCTGCAAACCTTTGCAAACAAATGCTTACGGTAAATCCTTAATATTTGGTGACCGAATCTCATAAGAAATAAAAATCTATTTAACGCGACAAATCAAATCCCTGCTCCTATAGAGGTATGTCAATGAAAATGGTGATGGATAGGCCACACACTTCGAAGGCCGAATAACAACATGGTTAGACAAGTAATTCGTTCAAAACCACAGGGAAGAGTCTGTCTGCGTTGGTGCACCTGCTAGAACGTGGTCAATTGATACGGAGTTGCAAGCAACAAGCTATTCTTGGAATGATGTATGCCTAACATCTTGCAATAGAGTCCGATATAAAAGGATGGTTGAGGCCCTATGCTCCGCAAGGGGACAATGATAACAGACAAATTACCATCAAGTTCGGGAAAATATACTTAAAGCTTTTCAATAAAATCCGTTAAAATTCAAAGTTAACCCTCTAACTACTTCAAATGCTATTAAAAGTTATAAGGAAGACCTGAGCATTGAAAGAAAACCTAGATCAGGAATTAGAAATGGTCCAAGGAATATTGTTAAGGCAAAAGAAGTCGGTCATTGAGGCCCTATGCTCCACTAGCAGTCATGGCAAAGAATAACAAAAGAAGGAGAAAAATAGGTCGAGCAGCACTTTCGAAGAGCGCCTAACACTTCGATCAGAAAAGCAGCTCATATGGTGAAATAAACCAATAGTTTTGACTACAAAGTCAAAGCTTATGCTGGGCTGAAGACATACAAAGTTCAAAAAGTTCCAGATCTTAATTTGGTAAAGAGCTTAAAAGCAAAAAACAAGCGAAAAAATTGAAGACAGATTTAATAAAAAACAAGTAAGAAAGTGCAATAGTCGGTCAAGCCCGACCATACGATACCTTTCACCACTAAGGTCAAAGGTGTTATTTTATTCCTGCATAAAGACAAATATTTGCTAAATTTTGCCATCATACAAACATTTTCTTAAAACTTATATGTTTAAGCAGTTTCTGGCATTTGGACTTATATGAGAGCTAGGGTCTAATGTGAACCGACTATCTCGAAATTTGGCATATTGATAACATAAAAATAAATAATAGTTACAAAAATTATGTATGCGAAAAAAAAAATTGAAATTCTCATTAGCTTTAGATTTACGAGCCTTTTAGTGATTTTTGTCTCATTTAGTGCGTTTTTAAAGAATGGGAGAAATTTGGTACAGTGATTTGAGTTTACAAAAGCAGTATTTGTTTTAAGTTTCATGAAAAAATATTGATATTTGTGACCAATATATCAATTCAGGGAATTGGAACCTATTGAAGGTACCTTAAATAATAGACCGATTTTGACGAATTTCCATAGCCATGGTCCCATTATCAAAAAAATGATCTGTGCCAAAGTAGTTTGATTACAAGGTTTACATGGGGGTCTAGCCAGCCAGTCGTCCAACCAGACGGACGGACGGACGAACGAACATCGCTAAATCGACTCAGAAAGTGATTCTATTGGTATACTAAAAGGTGGGTCTAAGACAAATATTTCTATGAGTTACATACAGTTTGTCAAGTAATTGTTTGCATTAAACAAAAATATTGAAAATGCTATTCAAATTTAGAAAATTAAACATCAAACCGTTTGAATTTGTTTATTTTGTTTAACACATACCGTTAATGTAACTGTTTACTACAAAAAGTCGTAAAAAAACTGAAATACAAAAAGAAATATACCCAATTAAAACGGCGTCAAATAAATGTTTGCACAATGAGTAAAAATAACACCAAATGTTCTTATTTAGCATTAAATTTTTTATTTTATGATGTTTTATGAGTGTTATCCAATGAAATTAAAGTTATAAAAAGTATTGTAAAAAAAATGTGTGCATTAATTGTCCTATATTTAAAAAAAATGCCTGCAAAATTAATTTCAAAAGGCGTAATAGAATTAGCGTATTTCCATCACTATAAGAACAAATCCGCCAAGGACATCGCTAAAATGTTCTCCCGTATGGTTAGGACATCATATTCCGTACTAAAAGTGAAGGAATATTGAAATTAAAAGGGTAACAATGCAGTCCAAAATGTAAAACAATACAAATTTAAAGTAAAATTATTAAAACCTTCTAGGAAAAGCGGCACTCCAGCACTAGGGGCTTAAGTCCGAAGTGAAAAATGGTCATGGTCTAAGTGTATCCCAAGAAGCAATTCGAAATATACAGGTAAAACCGAGGTATTTACCTACAGTGGCTAGGAAAAATATACTTGTTGTAACATAAAATATTGAAAATCACTTCATGCTTTCTTTTTCACACTTAGAATTAGTATTAGGGTACATTTTTTTCTCTAGTCATGCTAAAATGATGTTGTATTATCATGATGGATCTCCAAAAGTTTGGAAGCCGACTTAAGTGCCCCGTAGCAAACTTGATGAGATTTTTAATATTTTGCGTTGATGGCAGTATATTTTTCCTAGCCACTGTAGATGAATATTTCATGTTTACCGGTATATTTCGGATTACTTCTTGGGATACACATAGCAAATGATCATTTTTCACTAAGGAGGTAAGCCCCTAGTGCTGAAGTGCCACTTTTTCCAGACGGTTTTAATAATTTTACTTTTAATTCATATTGTATATTATTTTGGGCTACAAGATTACCCTTTTAATTCCAATAGTACCTAGTTGACCGAGCCTTGCTCGGAGCTTTATGATAAGCATTTTTAGGCAAATTTTAAAATTTTTTATATATTTTATTTTATAAAGTAGTAAAATAAATTTAGAGGAAATACATTGTACAAATATTTAGTTAATTTTGAATTATTTTATTGATTTTGTCCGATCAACACATAGTTTGCATAGTTTACAGTTTAACTCATTTTAAAAATTTTGGAAATTGGTCATACCAACAGAAACCTCCGACGACTCATGCGCAACAACTTTGCTAAAGATTATAGCTTAATCAAATGCACAATTTATGATTTAATTCATTTTGAGTAGTTTTCAGTGGCGCCACCTGAAGTTGTTCATACCAACTAAGAAACCTTCGTCTGCTTATGCGTAACAACTTTACTTATGATTATAACATGATCAAATGCACAGTTTACGATTTAATTAATTTTGAGTAATTTTCAGTAGTGCCACCTATCGGACTTTGGTTATTCCCATTAATAAACCTTCATCGGCTTATCCGCGACAACTTTGTTAAAGATTATAGCATGATTAAATGTACAGCTTATGATTAAATCGATTTTGAGTAATTTTCAGTAGCGCCACCTGTCGAAAATTATTTACAACAAATAAAAAGCCTTCGCCGGCTCATGCGCTACAACTTTGCTAAAGTTCATAGCATGATCAAGTGTACAGTTTACGATTTAATTAATTTTTAGTAATTTTCAGTGGCGCCACCTAACGGAAATTAGTATTACCAAATTAAAAACCTTCGCCGGCTTATCCGCAACATCTTCGCTAAAGAGCATAACATGATCAAATTCACAGTTTACTATTCCATAAAGAACATACATACAAACACTCATTTGTTTAAAAGTTATAACATTACTCATTTTTTCCCCTTTTTATCCCCTACTTTCAAAAAGCTCCGTATACATATTTGGTACTTCTTTGGTACCAATTGAATTAAAACGCAGTTAACATAATTCTTATTCATATTACTTTTTGTGATGTTAAGTTATCATGTTATCCCTTTTTTACCCATTTTGGCCCCAAAATCAAAAAAGTACCAAATACGTGTTCAATATTTCTTTCACATCTATTGACTGCAGTACAAAGTTCCTTTCTATATTCTTTGGTTTAAAAAATAAGAGTGGGTTAAAAAGGTGCCAAAAAAACTATTTTCACCCTTTTTTACCCCCTATCGGACATAGTTTCAAAAAAGTACCAAACACCTGTCCGCTTATTTTCAAAGCTGTTTAAAACGTAATTTTAATTTTGTTTCTATACCTATTACTTTAGGAGACATAGCGTTTTCGATTTTTTCCCCTTTTTACCCGTTTTTACCCTCTTAGAGGTAAAAGTTCCAAAAGTCCCTTCTTCTTCGACCTATACATCAGAAAAGATACCCACTGTCCAAATTTTATCAAAATCGTTAGAGCCGTTTTCGAGATAGCCATTCTATATATATATATATATATATATATATATATATCGGGTGTTTTTTATTGAGGTATAGAACTTTAAGTTGGCATCACTTTTTTAACTGGCGGCCATTTTGTCAGCTGTCAAGTGATTAATATTTAGTTTGGTTTGCCATTTCATCATGAACAGGTTGACAAAAGAACAACGCTTGCAAATCGTGCAAATTTATTTCGAAAATAATGGTTCAGTTCGCGAAGTTTACCGCAAGCTCCGTCCATTTTATGGTCGACATAATCGTCCATCAGAGCAATTAATTCGGTTAACCATGGATCGTTTTCGCACTACGTTTACTCTATGTGATAATACGCATCCTCAGCGACGTCGAACAGTGCGCATCGAAGAAACAATTGCCGTTGTAGAGCAAAGTGTTGAAGAGGACCCGAATGAATCGATTCGCCACCGTGCACAGCAATTGGAGCTTTGTCCATCAACTTTATGGAAGATTTTGCGCAAAGATCTTGGCTTGCGACCTTACAAGATCCAGCTTGTGCAAGTATTGAAGCCGTGAGACCATGCAATGCGTCGTGATTTTGGTGTATGGGCCGAAAATGAGATTGATCTCGATGCTGATTTTCATCGCAAATTGGTCAATTGGCCACCAAGATCGTGCGATTTGACACCACTGGATTATTTTCTTTGGGGATATGTGAAGTCGCTCGTCTACGCCAACAAACCAGAAACGTTAGGGGACTTGGAAGCCAACATTCGTGGCGTTATTGCCATATGCTCGAAAAAGTTGTTGAAAATTGGACCTGTAGAATTGGCTTTATTCGAGACAGCCGCGGCGGCCACATGCCCGAAATCATATTTAAACATTAATGGCATAAAATTATCCTTCCAATAAAGCCAAATTGATAGACATTAAAACGATTTTCTTGTGTTTTATTTCAATTCGAAGTTCTATACCTCTAAAAAAAACACCCATTATATATACAATTATTGCTCGTTTAAGAATATAAGATATATATATACAATTATTGCTCGTTTAAGAATATAAGATTCGTTCATTTTCAGTACGGGATCTGATGTCCTAACCATACGAGAAAACATTTTAGCGATTTCCCTGGCGTATTTGCCCTTTGAGTGATGAAAATACGCTAATTCTATAACGCCTAACGAAATTAATTTTTTAAAATATAGGACAACTAATTCACAAATTTTTTTACAATATTTTTTATAACATTAATTTCAAAAAACATTATAAAATCAAAAATAAATATAACGGTAAATAAGAACATTTGGTGTTATTTTTACTCATTGCGCAAACATTTATTTGACGCGTTTTAAATTGGGTATTTTTCTTTTTTTATTGTTGTTGTTGCAATGCTTGTATTTATTTCAATTTTTTTACGACTTTTTGTAGTAAACAGTTACATTAACGGTATGTGTTAAACAAAATAAACAAATTTAAACGATTTGATGTTTAATTTTCGAAATCTAAATTGCATTTTCACTATCTTGGTTTAATGCAAACAATTACTTGACAAACTGTACATACATATGTATGTATATTACTCACATACGAGTAAATGTATGTGATAAAAATAAACAAAATAAATCATCATCGCTTGTACTGATCAGATCTTCATATAACCAAAAGAAAAATTCAAAGTTTCTGTCATATCTTTGCTTGGCTGACTCAGTGATAAGTTAAGTGGCCAGAACTAAAAATGTTGGAAAATGTATATGAAACCTTAATACAAAATTTTGAGGATCACCCCAGAAACGTTCATCCATTTCTAGTAAAACTTTTATAACCATCTTCAAAAATCGTATTCTTGATCTTATCTAAAATGTGAGAAAATTATAACTTTCAAATTTTACGCTTAAAAACTTTTCCACTCAAAATTTTCCTTTACCAAAACATTATCCATAATGATCGCGAGCATCTTTAGTTTAACGATTTAAGAAAACAAATCACACAAATAAATAAATTAGTCATTTGAAAGTGTTGACATTTATTGTCGTCAACACTTTGTGTAACATGAATCGTTTTGTTTTGGTGTTTTTATGGTCTTTCTTTTTTCTTATTTTTGTAATTGGTCTCTGGTTCAGTTTTGATTTGGCTTAAAAAGGAAGTGCAAATAATGAATACAAAGCCATATGAGTATCGCAGATACGAGGATCACTGGTGAAGAAACAGAAAGAGATTAAAAAGAATATTTTTAAAACCCTATCAAAATAATCAATATTATATCGCTTGAAAATCACATTTTCAGAACCCAAGAGGTGACTTTCATTAACTGGCGTAATAATCTAAATCCAGTTATAGATTTGCAACGTCAACAGGTAAGACGAGCGTGTTGCAAAGACGTGAAAAACCTCTGTATGAACAACGTCTTCGAAATAAAATTCTTCAATTTATTTTCTTTCAAAGGATAACCAAAAATTTACAGACCAGGCTTTTAAAGCTAAACCAAAGGCTCTATAATAAAAAAAATGTTGCACTTCCATACATTGATTTGCCGTATAGTCTTTTTGAAAAGTTCCATAAAAAATAGAGTATGCAGCTTTTACTTTAATTCTTAAACAACTAATGGAGACGATTATCCAATGAGATAAAGCTAAGGCACACACAAGTGCTCATGAAATGTGGGTTTATTTGTGGGTTTATGTGTTTTTCATTTCATTTATTCCCCATAAAATAAAGTCCATAAAACATATTTTCTACGCTTGCTCTTATTTCTTTGAAGAGCGAATCAAGAGCTTTTTAAATAAACCCTGATAGTTCAACGGGGAAGCTAAATAGTTTGCTTTTTGGTAGAATTGTGATTCTTCTTCTTCTGTTATCCTTGACTCCCAGTGCAGCATAGGGCCTCACTTCGTATAGGATTGGTTTCATTCATCATAATCACTGGTCGGAGCAAAATGAACAGAACAAAAAAATAGTCGACATAGTTGCCGTTTTTTTATACTTTTAACTAAAATATGTACTTTTTTCAATGTGTAGTTCTAACGTTTTAAAAAGAAATAGTTTTCTGATAAATTCCTTTTAATTATTTTGATCACAAATTTCTAAAAAAATTTTTTATCAAAAATTTTTCTTTAAAAATTTTTTTTTATCAAAAATTTTTCTATACAAAATTTTTTTATTAAAAATTTTTCAATAGAAATTTTTTATCAAAAAATTTTCTATACAAAATTTTTTTATCTAAAATTTTTCTATAGAAAATTTTTTTATCAAAAATTTTTCTATAGAAAATTTTTTTTATCAAAAATTTGTCTATAGAAAATTCTTTTTATCAAAAATTTTTCTATAGAAAATTCGCAAATTAAAAAACTTTTTTATCCAAAATTTTTCTATTGAAAAATTTTTTTATCAAAAATTTTTCTATAGAAAATTTTTTTATCAAAAATTTTTTTTATAGAACATTTTTTTATCTAAAATTTTTCTATAGAAAATTTTTCTATAGAAATTTTTTTTATGAAAAATTTTCTATAAAAAATTTTTTTATCAAAAATTTTTCTATAGAAAATTTTTTCATCAAAAATTTTTCTATAGAACATTTTTTTATCTAAAATTTTCAAGAGCTTTTAAAAAAGCTCTTTTCTATAGAAATTTTTTTAACCAAAAATTTTTCTATAGAAAATTTTTTTATCAAAAATTTTTCTATAGAAAATTTTTTTATCAAAAATTTTCCTATAAAAAAATTTTTTATCAAAAATTTTTCTATAGAAAATTTTTTTATCAAAAATTTTTCTATTAAAAAATTTTTTATCAACAATTTTTCTATATCAAATTTTTTTATCAAAAATTTTTCTATAGAAAATATTTTAATCAAAAATTTTTCTAAAGAATTTTTTTTTATCTAAAATTTTTCTATAGAAAATTCGCAAATTAGAAAATTTATTATCAAAAATTTTTCTATTGAAAATTTTTTTTATCAAAAATTTTTCTATAGAAAATTTGTTTATCAAAAATTTTTCTGTAGAACATTTTTTTATCTAAAATTTTTCTATAGAATTTTTTTTTAAGAAAAAGTTTTCAATAAAAAAATTTTTTATCAACAATTTTTCTATAAAAAATTTTTTTTCAAAAATTTTTCTATAAAAAATTTTTCTATAGAAATTTGTTTCTTTAAAAATTTTTCTATAAAAATTTTTTTTATACAAAATTTTTTTATCAAAAATTTTTGTATAAAAAATTGTTTTTTACCAAAAATGTTTCTATACAAAATTTTTTTATTAAAAATTTTTCTGTAGAAAATTGTTTTATCAAAAATTTTTCCATAGAAAATCGTTTCATTAAAAAATTTTCTATAAAAATTTTTTTTATAAAAAATTTTTGTATAAAAAATTTTTCTATAGAATTTTTTTTTTACCAAAAATGTTTCTATACAAAATTTTTTTTTATTAAAAATTTTTCTATAGAAATTTTTTTTGTCAAAAATTTTTCTATAGAAACTTTTCTTATCAAAAATGTTTCTATAGAAATTTTTTATATCAAAAATTTTTCTATAGAAGATTTGAAAATTTTTTGGTATAAAAATATTTTGATCGAAAATTTTTACAGAAAAAACTTTTTATCGAAAAATTTTCTATAAAATATAATTTTTAACGAACAATTTTCCAAAGAAATATATTTATATTAAAAACTTTTCTTCAAAAAGAAGTGTATTTGCATTTGATCCCAAACCTGTTTTATTATTATTTATTTATTAATGTAACAGATCAATTTATTGATAAAAAGCCAAAAAATGTTTGCGGAGAAACCAAATTCCTCGACGCGTTTCGATGGTTGGTTAAGCCATCTCTTCAGGAGGATTATCCCCAATTTAGACAGATAAATAAATGTAACAGGTTTGGGATCAAATGCAAATACACTTCTTTTTGAATAATATTTACATCCCGACTAATTTGTTATTTTTTGATAAAAATTTTTCTATAAAAAAATTTTTGGATCGAAAATATCTAAAAAATATCAAAATCTAAAAATATTTAATATTAGAATTTATTTCTGTTTTGAAAAATATTCCCAATGTTTACAAAAGTAATAGTGCTGTGGCAACAATGTTCGAGATTCTTTGTTCTCTCGAACCATGTATTTTGTTGCTATAAATTGGATTTTGATTTGTTTTTTGCCAATTTTGTTTTTGTTTTTTCTTTAACAAAGGGACACCAACCAATTCTGTTAACATCCAAATTCCAACTGAATGATTTAAAGACTTAATTTCACGAGTTTTATTAATGATCGTGGTATTTACGAAAATTAAAAGAATGCATCGGCTACTGGTGGTATGGGCTGCCTACACTTGATCATAATGTACTTGCATAGAATAGGCACCTCCAAAATCATTGTGTCAGCTGCCGTAGCAGGGGGACACGAGTCACATTTGTATAGCGAGTCGCTCGATCCGAGACTGACGTTCGCTTGCAGTCGCAACTAAAATGCTGAACAGACACTGCATTTTCGTACTTTACCAAGTACAATTGTCTTAAACCCTTAGACCAAATATGTAGGAATGGCTCTAAGATAACTCCCACTCATATTAGCCCTGACCTAGAATCCCACATGGTTTGTTTGCCGTATCTTCAACTAGGTTGCTCAGGTTACCACAAGGAGGTTAGAGTAGGATTTGAATAAAGTTCCTAAATGGTAGCTGAAGGCTCCAGGCAACAGCTGCATCCCATTACATCCCAATTGTGATTACCATAACCAAAATCACCTTTCAACCCTCGTCAATGACACACAAGTCTCTGTTACAGCACTTTCACAGTAATCACCTTTTTCTGTTGCGTTAGTTTTTCTAAACATTTCTCATTTCGCAACGCTATTTCTTTCCACCTCTTGTCCAGTTGTCGACTGGTCTTTGTCAATTTATTTTACACTTACTTTAAGAGACATTAGACAGACAGAGAGACAGACAGACAACAATGTCAACAAACAAAGATCTTTTATGACCAAATACAAAACAATAAATTTATTGCTAAATAATTAATGTGCGTTGTCTTTCGCTGGCAACCAAACTGAGAGAGACAGACAGACGGACACCTAGAAATGCGTGATCATTTCAGCCGCCTAACTAACTCGCTAACAAATCGCTTAAAATACAAACACGAAATGAAAGCTTTGCTCTAAGAAATCAACAATGAACCAGCAACAACATTAACAAAACGAAGACAAAATCAAAGCAATTTAGAAAAGCGGCAAACGCAAAATGTTGTGTCAACCCAAATGACAGCTCAAGTGACAGCAAACGTGAGTTGCACCAGATTTTTAGCAACATTGACACCTTATTCGAAGTGTAACTGTTGCAACGTGTAAGTGTACGTGAGCCAAAGCCTTAAAGCTTTGGCTTTAAGTCAAACAAGCCAGCCAAGTTGGCTGGCAGTTTGTTAAAAACAGTTTGACTGCTAGCGCACAGCACATAAATACATACATAAATAAATAATGCAGTTTTAGCAAACACTCAAACCTTTTGACTGCTCAAACGAGTTGCAGTGGTTGGTGTTGCCGCACGGTGCGGTCGTTTACAGAAATGCGTCAGTTGGCGTAAATTGTAATTTGACAGTTTAAGCGTGTTTGGCATTTTTAATGAACCCCCAGTTAAGAGTAATGTATTTTGTTTTTCCAGCAAAATGATCTCAAGTGCGTATGGATAAATATCGTTGGTTGGTATTGATGTGTGTAAACGTTGCCATGCGACAACAATTACATGTTTTTCTGTCTGTCTTTCGGTCTTAATGTTGCAAGTAATTCTGGTTGCAGTGATTGCTGTTGCATTATATTGCTGTTTAAGTGTTTGTTGTTGTTTTTGTAATATCGTTTATTAGGAGGTGCCAATGGCGCTTTAAAACTTGTCATTTAATTGTCAATTAAAATGCAACATATTAACGTTGACATAGTGATCATCACTTAGACATTTCGAAAAGTAGTTATTAGTTTGAAAGTGTTTGAAGTTTTGAGAAGACGGTACCATATAAAGATTTAATTCTTAGAGCTTTCAGCTTGTCTTTTAGAACATAATTAGAAAGTGTTAAGAAGTGTGAAAGTTGAACGTAAAATTAAGTTTATTACAGTTTAAAGTTTTAAGAAAGCTTATACCGAAATAAATTGTAATCAAAATGTTCGTTACTTTCTCCAAAAGTACAAAATAAAATAAGATATTACCTTTTTTCGATTAGAGACATTAAATGATTTAGAAGTTAAACATAACATTCATTTTTATGGATATAAGATATAATAGGATCCAGTACAATCGTTCTTTTGTGAAGGATCTTATATATAAATTTACAGATCTTATTGAATAAACAATTTGGTATCATATATTTAAGTTTGTACCCAGTCGAACTAATGGCACAGCAAATCGCCTTAACTCGGCTATCCGACTTAGCACTATCGGAACCCAGTCCCATTCGCAATCTGGACACTCCACTATTCTGGATAAATTCATAAATATCCCTGATAACAGTGGCTACTGCATTTCCACCTCACTCTTTGATAAATTCTTTACTGTTACTATCTCTGGAGACCCATCATCCCTTGATGACGGCTGTTTGGAGGTATATACGGACGGATCCAAGTCAAAGATGGGCGTAAGAGGGGGGGTTTTATGCTTTCTGATCAGTGTAGTATCCTTCAATCCGAGATATCGGCCATATATAAAGCTGTCAAATGGTTAAGATACCACAGAATATACGACAGGGATAATCGCTTCTGTATCGACAGTCAGGCTGCCATAAAATAACTATCTAATGTTCACACGACATCTGTTCTTACCCGTAAATGTCGTAAATGTTCGTACCCGACATTGCAATATCGAACTTTTCTGGGTACCCGGGCCCACAACATACCTGGTAACTTCACTGCGCATATGCTAAATCCGGAGCTCTCATGAGTCAGGACAACATCGATCAATTTACGGGCTTACCGCTATTCGCCTGCAAATCAGTAATTAAGCAACTTCTTTACGGGTCAGCACAGAACACCTGATCCTTCGAAACCACTTGTTCAATATCCAGGCAAACATGGCCCACCTTTGACAATAAACGTTCAAAATGATTGGTTTCTCTACCAAGGCTCCGCAACCTAATCTCGACCCTAATAGGTTACTGTATTTTTGGGCTGCATGCCAAAAGGTTTAACCTTCAACATCATAACTATTGTCAAAGCTGTGACAACGTCGAAGAGGAGGAAACGGTTACCCATCTTCTCTGCCACTACCCCGCTCTTTCAAATATCGAGGGCTACCTTTTTGGGGGTGCTTTATCTGCATGATTTATTCGATCTAGCGATTATTGACATTCGTAAAATAGACTCATTTATTAGAGCTACAGGCTGGCTTATCTACGTTTTCTTTTCCAGTCTTTCCCCTGCAGGTACCACAAAGGGATCGTTTCTAGGGCCCACCTAACCTAACCTAACCTGTGTAAATATGTATTATGCCAGGGAGTAGCAAACTAACACATGAGAAAAAAATTTGAAAATAGATGGCGCTACTGTTATTGCATTCACCTAATAACTTTTAGTACTAACGCTCAAAATGCAGCCAATTTATATTTTATTCATTAGTTTTTGGGTTATTGTACTAATTGCGTTATTGTACTTTTTTTTAACAATAGATCAAAAAAGATTCTTTCTTTTTTACCGATTCTTGAATGATTTCAAATGCTATCCAGATTTGCTTAAAGGATGACGGCGAATCGTGGGTATATAGTTATGTCATCGAAACCAAAGTTCAATCGTTCAAATGAAAGAGCCCAAAGGAAAGCCAAAAAAACACGACAATTTCGATCAAATGTGAAGGTTTGCTGACTGTTTGTGCTGATGTATATAACGCATAAAAATAAAGAATAATGACCCACCTTTAAGTATATGAATAGACTTAGAATCAGTTCCTGGGATGATATAAGGCTATCAGTCCGTTCGGCTGACTTGTTATGAAAGTACAGGTCAAAATTCTCAATTATCTCAAAATAATTTGATGAAATTTGACACAGACATTCCTTTTCATAGTGGGACCATTGTTACTGAAAATGGCTTAAATCGGTCCATTATTTTTGATATCTCCCATAGGCCTGGTTTCCCGGAATTGAGATTTTGGCCTAAAATTGTAATATATTTGACAAGGAATACTGCTCATGTGCGCAGAAATCATTGTATTAATATTCGTTAAAATAGGTCCATATATGACCTTGTGTCAAATATCACTAAGATGATCCAAAAAATTACTAGAATGCTCGTAAATCTGAAGAAATTGAAAATTTTATATTTATTTGATGCATACCTAATTTTTGTATAAACTGTAATCAAGTTGGCAAATTTCAAGACAATCGGTCCACGCTCTCATATAAGGCCTAATGACGGAATAAGCTTAAATATATAGGCCTTGAGAAAATGAAAAAAATTGTTCGAATATGAAAGATAAAGAAAAGTCATTTGACTTCGGTGATAGGTAGAGATTGACCGACTATAGAACTTCCTTACTTGTTTTTTAAATAGTTTTTATTCAAAATGAGACGTGGTAAGGCTCTTGATTACTCTGAAAAATTAAAAAATTCTGATTTTGAAACCTCAAGGTCTAAGAAGCCAAAAACATTAATAAAAAAATACAGTTATTTAAATAATATGACAACGACTTCAAAAGAAAGTCGAATAATTCTTTGAATTGCATCAAATTCCGCTATGACAGTATTGAATATAAGTGAAAAATGTGGAGTCAGTGCCAGTCCAAGAACAGTGAACCGTATATCAAAGTCCTGTCCAAAAAATGCCAAAAATAATATGTCACGTTCCGACAAATGGTTTAATATTGATGTTCCCCACGGGTATAACTATTATTTCCAATAAGAGTATGAAGAGCCATTTCGTATTATGGTACGATAAAATTAGTTTAGTCACAAATTGACTGCAATGAATCACAAAAACATTCTGAAGGAAGTATTTACGAAATTTAATGATTTCTTTGGATCCATACATTGGACGTACCGCCAGAGCAGTAAAACAGTGGATTAATCAACTATATGTTTAACTAGACCTGAATCCAATGAAAACAATTAAGAAAGTGCTAAAGTCGGTCAAGTCCGACCATACGATACCTATTCACCACTAAGGTCAAAGGTTTTTTTTCCCTGTATAATGAAAAATATTTGCTAAATTTTGCCATCATACAAACATTTTCTCAAAACTTATATATTTTAGCTGTTTCCGTCATTTGGACTTATATGAGAGCTAGGGTCAAATGTGCACCGATTATCTTGTAATTTAGCAAATTAATTACAGTTGTTACAAAAAAATTTTGTATGCTAAAAATAAACTTAAAATTCTCATTCTTATCTTTAGATTTACGAGCGTTTTAGTGATTTTTGTCTCATTTAGTGCGTTTTTAAAGAAGAGTTTTTATGAAAGCTATGGCCAAATGTGGACCGATTTCAACGAAATTTAGAGTTGTAAATTAAGTTTACATAAGCAGTATCTGTTTTAGATTTCATGAAAAAATATTGTTATTTGTGGCCAATATATCAATTCCGGGAGGTGGGACCTATAGGAGGTACCATAAATACCGGTACCACAAGTACCGATTTTGACGAATTTCCTATTATCAAGAAAATGATCTGTGCCAAATTTCATCAAATTATCTTCCGATCGATCTGTAGTGTGATTACAAGGTTTACATGGGGGTCCTGCTAAATCGACTCAGAAAGTGATTTTAAGCCTATTGGTATACGAAAAGGTGGGTCTAAGACAAATATTTCTATGCGTTACATACATCAGCACAAGCTTATAATATCCTTTCCACCTATGGTGGTGACGGGTATAAATAGCATATATGTATGTATGTATGTATGTCTAAAAGACAAAGGAAATTTGTTATATTGTTTATCCGTATTTGACTTTAGTAGTGATGGCTATCAGTCGGGGTTGACCGACTATAGCTTTTCTTAGTTGTTTTTAATCATTTAGTTTTCAGCTGGGGTGGATTTTAGTACAATTTTCTAAAAATATGTTCTGATTCGTAAGTTTATATCTCGTGAACTATTCGAAATATTACCTTAATCTCTGCAGCAAAATTTTAACTTCTTAATTAGATGTAAAATTTGGAACACACTTACGGCAGTTATAGTAAGAATCTTAGAAAAAAAACTTAAAACTTCAATTTTAAAATTATAACAAAAATTATAAATTATATGACAAAGTTCGAAAAATAACATCCATTATGTTCAAAATCGTAAATTTTTCGCAGTATATATTTTAGAATATTTGAAGTGCTCTCATATTTTTCATAGTCAACAATAAAAATTTATGACGAAAAGTTACGTTTTTTTTGACAAAAATTTCTAGATTTAATTAAAAGGAACAAATTTGCTGAGAAGAGAAAAGCAGTATTTCGAATAGTTTACGAGATATATTCTTAAGAATCAGAACAGGTCGAAAACTTCAAAAATCCATAAAAAAAAACTTAGCCAATAATTTAAAACCAGCCTAGGTTTTTCTTCTACCATCATTAGCTTTTAGATTTTGGGGGTCTTAATTGGCTCGCCCTATATAATATAATTATTTGTAAGTATAAGTATCTTTAACATCCAATTTCTTCTGAAACATTTGCGACACACACAAATACAAAATAACTTTCTTTTGGGCTGCAACCAAAACTTTTTCACGATATCAAATCAGGAAGCAATTGGTATCTTAAAGTTTATGAAAGCAAAACCTCCATAAAGCACGTGTGAATGTGTTTGAGTGTGTACCCAGGTAATTTTGCATTATCATTTGATATTCTATAGGGTATTGGCTCCATACAAAAATTGCTCTTATTCTTTGGAAATAGAAACGAACAGAAAAGTCTTAAATTTCACACTAAATTAGGCGGCCACTTTAAACGTTCGATGAGCGTGGCTTAGGAATACGGCGTATCTATGAATTTCTAAGCATCATCCAATAATTTCTATAATTTTCCTAACTTAAGATAATAGAGCAACAGCTAAAGCAACAGACACAGCAACATTAAGAATTGTTTTGTGGCTGACTCAAATGGTAACAGTAACGAGATACCAAAGTAAAATTTTAATGTGAGGGACCAATTTTCACATGGCTTAAGCAGGATGCTTGACAAGCGTTTGTTGTTGTTGCCAACAACAACAACAAAACAAAAAACGTTCTAAAATTGCACGCGTGAACTTAAGGGTTCATTGGCCAATTTTCACTTGATTGTGAAATGAAACCAGTTGTTGTTGTTGGATTTTCAGCTAAAACAAAGTTTTTTCTTGTTATTATTTTCAGCATTTTCGAGTTGATGATGATCATGAGCACGATTTTTTGGCCGCTCATTGGGTGTCGTCATGAAGTGATCTTGTTCGCACATAAGACAACAAAAACTGTTTTTCTTAAAACTATTTTTTTTCTGCCATTTTTTGCTGCTCTTGCAATTTAGGTGCGCACTCTTGCTTCAGTGTCCTCCTTAACATAGACAAGCTGGCAGTCACTCAATGTTTGGCTGCTGCTTCTTTTCCTGGCTCAAACTTACGTTCAGGGTTTGAACTAAAAATAATTGTAAAAATTTTCAAAATTATTTGCTTAGATTATAAACAAGTGTGAGCGTGTATGTGTGTCGGTCTGTATATATTCTTAATACACCCACGTTTCTTACGCATTAAGGAAACACCTTCCCCATTGGCGCTATCTTTCACATCTTTTTAAAATAGAAAACCTATAAAAATTCCTTTACGTATAGGTCCAAAAGGAATTGTATTGTAATCGTGGCTGCCTATTGGAAAATTCGTGCTCTTAACATTTCAGTACCTTTTTTTGAAAGGTTTTCTTTTAAAAGATTGTTTTTGTTTGTCTTCTTTAAATTTGGTCGCAACAACTTTATCACTTTGCCATGAAAGTATCGCCAATTGGCGCAATTTATGAAATTGAGATGATCGAATGTGACCAGCTCAAAAAAATGTCATCTTTGCAAAATGTTAAAAGCTATACTAGTATTAAAACCGCAGTTAACTTTTCTATAGAAAATTCTTTCTTTGGTCAACTTTTCTATAGAAAAAAGTCTTCCTTTGGTCAACTTTTCTATAGAAAAGTCTTCCTTTGGTGAACTTTTCTATAGAAAAGTCTTCCTTTGGTCAAATTTTCTATAGAAAAGTCTTCCTTTGGTCAACTTTTCTATAGAAAAGTCTTCCTTTGGTCAACTTTTCTATAGAAAAGTCTTCCTTTGGTCAACTTTTCTATAGAAAAGTCTTCCTTTGGTCAACTTTTCTATAGAAAAGTCTTCCTTTGGTCAACTTTTCTATAGAAAAGTCTTCCTTTGGTCAACTTTTCTATAGAAAAGTCTTCCTTTGGTCAACTTTTCTATAGAAAAGTCTTCCTTTGGTCAACTTTTCTATAGAAAAGTCTTCCTTTGGTCAACTTTTCTATAGAAAAGTCTTCCTTTGGTCAACTTTTCTATAGAAAAGTCTTCCTTTGGTCAACTTTTCTATAGAAAAGTTTTCCTTTGGTCAACTTTTCTATAGAAAAGTCTTCCTTTGGTCAACTTTTCTATAGAAAAGTTTTCCTTTGGTCAACTTTTTTATAGAAAAGTCATCCTTTGGTCAACTTTTCTATGATCTCATTTTTCGGTAACGTTCGTTGGCCACGTTAGATTTTTAAATTTTATATTTTGGCTAAATTTTGCGTTTTTTATACTTCAGAAAATTAACCTGTATTCCGAGATGATTGGTAAAGAATGATGCTGAAAATGTTGATGACGATGATGGTTTAGGTTTTGTTTGGTACTGGATCATGAAGCAATCCATGCGTTATTGCCTAAACTGGAGGATATTTTATGTTTCACACAAGCACAAACTGACACTTACAAAAACTTTAAAAGTCATCGTGTAGAATTTCGATTTTATATATTTTTTTGTTGTTATTTTTCAAAACATCTAATATCTATGAATCTACACATTTTCTAATTTAACGATTTTCTTTCCACATTTTTAATTTTTTTTTCTTATGCTGTTATACTTAAAACAAGTAAGTTTTGTAATGAGACAATAACGACTTTTTGATATGCTACATAACTGAAAAGAAACGTGTACCGAATGACCAAAGGAAGACTTTTCTATAGAAAACTTGACCAAAGGTAGACTTGTCTATAGAAAAGTTGACCAAAAGTAGACTTTTCTATAGAAAACTTGACCAAAGGTAGACTTTTCTATAGAAAAGTTGACCAAAGGTAGACTTTTCTATAGAAAAGTTGACCAAAGGTAGACATTTCTATAGAAAAGTTGACCAAAGGTAGACTTTTCTATAGAAAAGTTGACCTAAGATAGACTTTTCTATAGAACAGTTGACTAAAGGTAGACTTTTCTATAGAAAAGTTGACCAAAGGTAGACGTTTCTATAGAAAAGTTGACAAAAGGTAGACTTTTCTATAGAAAATTTTACCAAAGGTAGACTTTTCTATAGAAAAGTTGACCAAAGGTAGACTTTTCTATAGAAAAGTTAACCAAAGGTAGACTTTTCTATAGAAAAGTTGACCAAAGGTAGACTTGTCTATAGAAAAGTTAACCAAAGGTAGACTTTTCTATAGAAAAGTTGACTAAAGGTAGACTTTTCTAAAGAAAAGTTGACCTAAGGTAGACTTTTCTGTAGAAAAGTTGACCAAAGGTAGACTCTTCTATAGAAAAGTTGACCAAAGGTAGACTTTTCTATAGAAAAGTTGACCAAAGGTAGACTTTTCTATAGAAAAGTTGACCAAAGGTAGACTTTTTTATAAAAAAGTTGACCAAAGGTAGACTTTTCTATAGAAAAGTTGACCAAAGGTAGATTTTCTATAGAAAAGTTGACCAAAGGTAGACTTTTCTATAGAAAAGTTGACCAAAGGTAGACTTTTCTATAGAAAAGTTGACCAAAGGTAGACTTTTCTATAGAAAAGTTGACCAAAGGTAGACTTTTCTATAGAAAAGTTGACCAAAGGTAGACTTTTCTATAGAAAAGTTGACCAAAGGTAGACTTTTCTATAGAAAAGTTGACCAAAGGTAGACTTTTCTATAGAAAAGTTGACCAAAGGTAGACTTTTCTATAGAAAAGATGACCAAAGGTAGACTTTTCTATAGAAAAGTTAACCAAAGGAAGACCTTTATAGAGAAAAGTTGACCAAAAGTAGACTTGTATATAGAAAAGTTTACCAAAGGTAGACTTTCCTATAGAAAACTTGACCAAAGGTAGACTTTTCTATAGAAAAGTTGACCAAAGGTAGACTTTTCTATAGAAAAGTTGACCAAAGGTAGACATTTCTATAGAAAAGTTGACCAAAGGCAGACTTTTCTATAGAAAAGTTGACCAAAGGTAGACTTTTCTATAGAAAAGTTGGCCAGAGGTGGAAAAGTTGATTAAAGGAGCCTCTCTTTGTAGAAAAATTGACAATAGGAAGACATTTCATTTGATGTAGGGTATAAAATCTTTGTTGTTAATATTTTTGGATGTTATAGAATTCTTAGGTGAAGATGAGTTTTTGTCTATATTTTCTTTGATTCTTCAGTTATTTTGCACCAATTTTAGCTTAAAAAAACAATTTTTAGTTGTTTCGTTTCTCAAGTAACAGTTTAGCGTTTATTTCACCTGAAAAGTCGTGATTTATATTCGTTTTTATTTTTCTTTTTTTTCATTATTTCATCTATTAAAAAACATGGGCTTTTTGGATTTTTCCAAAGTGATGATGATGATGATGGTGCAATGGTGGGGTCGGTCACTGAATGTTGGTGGATGAATGCCATGTGAACGTTTAAATTAAAGTGCAGTTTTTCACGCCACAACACGCAATTGTATCAAGTTTTTTTTCGATTTTTTCAGAGCTCTTTTCCTAAATGTTTAGAGTTCAGTTAGTTCTGTAATCTTGAGAATATTTCGTTAAGTGATCTAATTTGTAAAGTTTGTGGTTTGTGTAACAGAGATCATATTAATTTAACCAATAACAGAACATGTTTTCATTAAATTATATTTCGTTGTTTTTTTTTTCTTTTCGGAGGATAAATGGTTGATTTGATCTAAGACGTAAAATTAACAAGAAAAATGTTCACGATTGGTAGCTGTTAAATTCGTTTTTTTTCTAGTCTTATTCTGGATAGAGTGTCGGCTATAAGTTGAAGTCATGTTTTGAAATTGTTAGAGATATGAACATAATTAGAAGGAAATTTTAGTAGTTGAGGCTTTGCTATTGAAAAACCTATTTAGCTTGAATTTAAAATCTAATTTTTTTAAACAAAAATTTTCAATTCCTTTCCTATTTCAAAAATTTTCAATTCCTTTCCTACTCACAATAATTTTCATTTCTCTGACAATTGACTTATTAATTGTGAATGATTTGTGGTTTTAACATGCAGATAATGTCAAGGCATCATGGTTTTCTGATATTTACTTAAAATTCCTGCAAAACATTGAAATGCGTTTTTTCTTCATCATCATTCATTCACTCATTCGGAAATACATTGAAATGAATAAATACGGCAATTATTTATAAGTTCATTATATGCTTGTTTTCCGAAATGCTCTTATCTACATTTAACAATTGTCAGGTGGGTAAAACCAATGGCACTAAGATAGACTAACAGAGCTCGATTGATGTTTGGAAAATTCTATAACTTTTGTTTTGAAATATTTGGATAAACATTTTTCTATAGAAAATTTTTTTATTAAACATTTTTCTATAAAAATTTTTTTTATCAAAAATTTTGCTTTTTGATAAAAAAAAATTCTATAGAATGATTTTTGATGACAAATTTTCGAGAAAAAAATTTTTCTATAGAAAAACGTTCGATAAAAAAATGTTTCTATAAAAAAATTTTCGATAAAAAAATTTTCTATAGAAAAATTTTAGATAAAAAAATTTTTCTATAGAAAAATTTTAGATAAAAAAATATTTCTATAGAAAAATTTTCGATATTTTTTTATCGAAAATTTTTCTATCGAAAATTTTTCTATAGAAAAATATTTCTATCGAAAATTTTTCTATAGAAAAATATTTCTATCGAAAATTTTTCTATAGAAAAATATTTCTATCGAAAATTTTTCTATAGAAAAATATTTCTATCGAAAATTTTTCTATAGAAAAATATTTCTATCGAAAATTTTTCTATAGAAAAATATTTCTATCGAAAATTTTTCTATAGAAAAATATTTCTATCGAAAATTTTTCTATAGAAAAATATTTCTATCGAAAATTTTTCTATAGGAAAATATTTCTATCGAAAATTTTTCTATAGAAAAATATTTCTATCGAAAATGTTTCTATAGAAAAATATTTCTATCGAAAATGTTTCTATAGAAAAATATTTCTATCGAAAATTTTTCTATAGAAAAATATTTCTATCGAAAATTTTTCTATAGAAAAATATTTCTATCGAAAATTTTTCTATAGAAAAATATTTCTATCGAAAATTTTTCTATAGAAAAATATTTCTATCGAAAATTTTTCTATAGAAAAATATTTCTATCGAAAAATTTTCTATAGAAAAATATTCCAATCGAAAAATTTTCTATAGAAAAATTTTTCTATTTTATAGAAAATTTTTCTATAGAAAAATGTTTTTAAAATGAAAAATGTTTTTATAGAAAATTTTTCTATAGATAAATTTTTTTTATCGAAAATTTTTCTATAGAAAAATTTTTTCATCGAAAATTTTTCTATAGAAAAATTTTCTGATCGAAAATTTTTCTATAGAAAAATTTTCTGATCGAAAATTTTTCTATAGAAAAATTTTCTGATCGAAAATTTTTTTATAGAAAATTTTTTTTTTATCGAAAATTTTTTATAGAAAAATTTTTTTATCAATACTTTTTCTATAGAAAAATTTTTTATCGAAAATTTTTCTACAGAAAAATTTTTTGATCGAAAATTTTTTTATAGAAAATTTTTTTTATCGAAAATTTTTCTATAGAAAAATTTTTTTATTGAAGATTTTTCTATAGAAAAATTTTTTATGGAAAATTTTTATATAGAAAAATTTTTTTATCGAAAATTTTTATATAGAAAAATTTTTTTATCGAAAATTTTTATATAGACAAATTTTTTTATCGAAAATTTTTATATAGAAAAATTTTTTTATCGAAAAATTTTTTCAGCGAAAAGTTTTCTGTAGAAATATTTTTTTGAAAGAAATATTTTTCTATAGAAAAATTTTCGGAAGAAAAATATTCGAAAGGAAAATGTTCGAAAAATGTTCGAAAGGAATATGTTCGAATATGTTCGATAAACAAAATTTTTTATTTTCCAGGCCCGCCTTTATTCGTCGTTATGCACTTCTCAGTCATTAAAAGTAACACGGCAAATGTTTATGTTAAATTCATTGCACTATTGAAACGTCAGTCAAAATGTCACACGTATAAATTCAAATACCGACAAACAATTCAAAATGTTAAATACACAAATACAAATAAATTCAACAGAAATGGCAATATAAAACGAACAAATTGTGTAATATTTCAATTCATATGCAATTTTATGATAAAGTAATTGTTAAATCAAATTTTGTAAATTTTATTAAATATGAGTACAAACTACCTCAATTACACCAACCAATCATTTATTGTTTTTCTGTAACAAAAAAGTTAATTAATTAAATTTTAACCAACAGAAGAAATAAGGAAACTGGCAATTTAAGAGCAACAATTCCAAAAAATCATCATAAATTGATTTTATTAGCAAAAAAGCTCTTGGAAACTATAACTTCCTTTCCTAATATTAACTAACTAACGAAAATTCTAGGTATGAAAAATGAGTGGCATAATTTTGCCATTAAATTGTTACCGAAAATTTAAATAAATTTCTAATTTGGCAAATGGAATGAAATGAATGAAAATGAATAGATGCAATTCTTGGTTTCATTCTCTTCAAGAAGAAGTTCGAAACTGCCTTTAATACAAAAACTTCACCTGGTGGCAAAAAGCAAAGAAGCAAGAAAGGAAAGGAGGAGGTTTTTCTTTCATGTACTTTTTGAACAATTCCCATTTAGGCAGACACCATAAAAACTCTGTTTTTTAATTTTAGTGTTTAAAAAGTAATTATGAACCTTGAATATAAATTAAAAGGAAAGTCTTAAGTACAAACTCTAGAGGTATTTATTCTACCAAGAGTACGAGTATGTTTAACATTTACCAGTTCCAAACGTTATGAATTCAATGACTGAGTTTTGAAGGCAGAGCCATATTACACAATTGTTTTCAATTCGGTTTGTTCATGTTTTTAAATAAACAGAAAAAAATAACAATAATAAAATGTTAAATGTTAAATGCTTCGTATCATGTTATTTATTCCATTGCCGACAAGTACAAGTTTTTTTATGATGTATGAGGATTCGAAATGAACATTTCAAGACATCGAAAAAAACATAACTTTGGCTTAATTAGTTATAGTTAGCAATAAGAAGTCATTAAATAATTTTACTAAGTAATTCGATTTTAGCTGATTTCCTTAAGATTTTCAAAAGGATCCAATATTTAAGTTCGATTTATAGAAAATCAATAATGTAAAATATATAGTAGACAAAAATATCATCCAAGTTCAAATAATTAATAACAAGACCCTTAATAAATAGCTTTTTGATAAACAAAAAAAAAAAAAATTGGAAGGAACAACCTTTTCTCGACGGGTTTCGATGGTTGGTTAGACCATTATCATCAGGAGGAGTATCCCTAATTCTAGACAGATCGAAAACCATAACATCTAATTTGCGAGACAGAGTAAATACGAGTTATAGTGTCTTAACATAAAACGAAGATTATCAACTGAACAGAAATACACAACATTTTGCAGTTTGGAGCTCCATGCTACATGCGAAACAATAATATTCATAAAGATTTAATGATTTCGACAGTACGAGAAGAGATCAAATACAGCATCAAATATTCAACCAATCTAGCTTAACATCTGAGGGTCACAGACGCTTGAAAAAAATAGGAACGTTTATAACTGCACTGGCAATAATTAAAATTTTGTTATTTAATGCAGACCTGTCAAAGAACACATATATATATTTTCATTTTTAGTAAACAGCTTTGGAAGCTCTTAAGGGCAGTGCTGCCAGATTTACATTTTTCTTCATATATTCGAGCATTCTTCATAAATCGAGCAAAAAAATCTAATCTGGCAGCACTGACTTTACAAAGACAATTTTACATAAAAATCACACTCAGTTTTTAAGTGGAGGATATATATATATATATATATATATATATATGTATATATATATATATATATATATATATATATATATATATATATATATAGATATATATATATATATATATATATATATATATATATATATATATATATATATATATATTGTATATTTATATATATATATGTATATATATATATAACTATTTGACAAAATCGTTTTTTTACCGCTAAGGAGGTAAAAACGGGGAAAAAGGGGAAAAAATCGAAAACGTTATATCTCCTAAAGGTAAGGTATAGGTATAAGGTATAGAAACAAATTAAAATAACGTTTTAAACAGATATGAAAATAAGCGGACAGGTGTTTGGTACTTTTTGAAACTATGTCAGATAGGGGGTAAAAAAGGGTGAAAATAGTTTTTTCTTGAAACTTTTTAACCCACTCTTATTTTTTAAACCAATGAATGTAGAAAGGAACTTTGCACTGCTTTCAATAGATGTAAAAGAAATATTGAACACGTATTTGGTACTTTTTTGATTGTGATTTCAAAATGGGTAAAAAGGGATAAAATGATAACTTAACATCTCAAAAAGTAATATGAATAGGAACATTATGTTAATTCAATTGGTACCAAAGAAGTGCCAAATATGCATATGAAACCTTTTTTTGAAATTAGGGCATAAAAAGGAGGAAAAAGTAGTAATGTTATTACTTTTAAACAAATAAATGTTTGCCTTTGTTATATTAATTTCTGTGTTTATTGTGCCTGATGCCACAAATGCTTCGCTTGGTTTTCCTTATACCGTTTAATGACATTTAACCGTTTAATGACATCAACTTTCAAATTTGTAGTTTTTTTTTTTTTGTAGTTCATGAAGAATTTTCTTGAAAAGATTCAATTACATTTTCCTGTACTTTTTTCGCAGTTTATTTTGATCGTTATAATAAGAACCGCCGTAGTGAAGTAGGTTAGTCATCCGCCTAGCATTCAGAGGTCCCAAGTAATTTTCAAAAACGCGGCGGTTCACCTCATAACTCAGCTAGCCACTGGTTATTGAGTATTAGGCTATGTAAAACTTTGCATTTGGCGTTCGGAGTCGGCGTTAAAACGTAGGTCCCTTTCAATGAGTCTAAAAATAGAATCGGAGATGTACCCCTTGTTTAAAATTGGAATGTTGTCGGGGAATTATATATATACATATATATATATATATATACACTAAGAGAAAAATGACGATCTGATTTCAAGAAAAAAAATCTACAATATAAGATTGCGAAATCTTGAATTTTCAATCTTGAAAATATAGCCAGTAAGATTTATATTCTTAAATTTAAGAATAAATTCTTAGTTATGAGAATACAATCTAAAAATAAACTGTAATTTGTTTGCTTTTAAGATTTTAATCTTATTATAAGATTTTAAATCTTAATTTTAGATCGTATTCTTTATTTAAGATTGTGATCTTGATTTCAAAATTGTATTCTTATTTTGAAGATTGTAAGTTCTAATCTTAAGATCGTATTCTTGATTTTGTAGATTTGTGTGCTTGTTTAAGGGAAATTTCTCAGTATTTTGTCATAAATTGTAATCAGCCGACAAAAGTAGTTGCGAAAAAGTGAAAAACTAATTTTTTGAGAAAAAATATAAATTTAATAAAAAATATAAATGGAAAACCTTAATCCGGATGAAGTGATCCTTTTAAATATTCCAATAGAAGGCAATTTAGTTTCGGTATGTGATGGGGAGTATGAATTGAACTGCCCTTCACAAGAAATTTCATCAGATTTCTCGGACGATGACGCGTTGCTGAAAAATCTTTTGAAAGAATTCGATCTGGAATGCATTTTTCCGTACCTGCAGCGTAAGTTTTTCATCATATTTGTAAATACATAAGTAAATTTCTTTATAAAAAATTATATTGATTTAATTTGTTTCAGGCTCAAATGTAACTTTTAGAAGTCTGCAGTATATGAAAGCAGAAGATGTAAAGGAAGCCATTCCACTCTTCGACTTCTGGAAAAAACAGGTTTTAATATTTTATTTAGAAAGTTTTGTCCTTTAGTTTGGAATTGATGAAGATACACTTTCGATGCCGTCGAAGGTAGGTCAGTGGCTACCAAAATGTCCGGATGTAACTTCCACTCCATCGTCTTCTGTAAATGTGGAAGCTAACAAAAAAGTGTTTGACAAGGTAAAAGTATTAGATAATTACTTAATACATTAAAATGTGTACAAAACATGAAATATTTTCGTTTTTTTATATAGGATTTAGCTTTATTATTGAATGAATCAGTAAGTGGCAAAAACATCCTAGAATTTTATGCTTCACACAAAGATTTAAACAATAACTATCGTGATGAGCTGATCCAGATTATAGTACATCAAATTCTAAAAAAGGATATCGCACTTCATCCTCACGATTTCCAAGATATATTGACAGAAATATGCACACTTTTTCCAACGGAAGATAAAGTCAAGGTATTTTTAGGATACAATTTTTTACTAACTACCTGTAATCTAAAATAAATAAATCAAAATTTTAAAATATAGGAATACTATTACAATCCTCGAAAGGGGGAAAAAATAATAAAAAATGTGTTTTATTTTATCACCAAATACTAATATTGTAATAAGAAAAAACGTGCTGATAATAAGATTTTCTGCTTGAAATCGAAACTTTTTCTGCTTAAAAGTAGAGTAAATGCGAAAAATCTTATTTTAAGAATAAAATCTTATTTTTCAAGATTGTTTGTAAGATCGCAATCTTGAAAAAGTTCTAAGAACAAGATCGATAATTAAGAATGCGTTCGATTTCAAGCAGAAAATCTTATTATCAGCACGTTTTTTCCCTGAGTGTATATATATATATATATATATATATATATATATATATATATAATATATATATAATAAGAAATAATAATACCCCTGTCCAACAATTTAAAATTTTTCACAAAATTACGATATTCTGATGATTGATCCTGGTGAAAAAGACTAAAAAAATATGTAAGTCTGTCGCCGTTTTAAAGGATCACATCGGAATTTTATTTTATAGGCGGTTCAAATTTTCCATCTCTGGCCAATTCTCGAAGCATATTGGTTTATAAAACTATGTGTTCCTTACATCTGAGGTGTATGGTATGTACAGCTACTTCGTAGAAAATGTCACGGCAAATATTTTTGTCGAACATATTAACCCTTAGAGGGTTAATGGCATTTTTCATATTTATTCTAACAAATCGTAAAAAAACACCCCGAAGGAGGAGAAGGGCAGATATGCAGGGGCATTAGGGGATTAATATGTTTTATGAATATATTTGTCGTGATATTTTCTACAAAGTAAGTATAGATACCATACACCTCAGATAAAAGGAAGACTTAGTTTTATATATCATATGCTGCAAGAATTGGAAAGTGATGTACAATTTTAACTGCCTATAAATTCCGATGTGATCTTTCAAAACGGCGACTCACGTATATTTTTCTTCTCTCTACCAGAATTAGTTGTGGAAATCCCGAAAAATTTTTTTGGTGTTGAAAAGTGTAATTAATGAGTTTTTAAATAATAGTATATATATATATATATATATATATATGGCTAAATCGTAAGGGCCGATTTTGAATGTGAACCACACCTGAACGCCAAGTTTTTTTTCCGAATTTTATTTGACATTTCTCTATTTCAGACTTACTCAATTTAAACCATGGAGAGATACACAATCCAACAACGTGTTAAAGTTATCCAGACTTATTATGAAAATGGGCGTTCAATCAAACTACATATCGTGCACTTAGTGATTTTTTTTTTTTTGGTCAATTTTATCGTCCAAATGTGCGTACAATCGCAAAACTCGTGGAAAAATTCGTTCAAACCGGGTCTGTAAAAGATGTGAGAACACCAGTGCATGCTCGTACAGCTTGTACTGCAGAAAATATTGCTGCTGTTCGCGATAGTGTGGCTGAAGAGCCGTCCACCTCAACTCGTCGTCGTGCCCAACAATTGCACCTCTCACGCTCGTCGTTGATGAACATTATGCATAAAGACTTGCATTTACACGCTTACAAGGTGCAATTGGCTCAAGAACTAAAGCCTCTTGACCATTTTAAACGTCGTGAATGGGCAGAATGGTGGCAAGAAATGGCAACAGTGGATCATCAATTTTCGAAGAAAATCATCTTCAGTGATGAGGCACATTTTCACGTCAGTGGATTCGTCAATAAACAGAATTGCCGCATTTGGGCGAATGATAATCCAAGAGTGATTGTTGAAAAACCAATGCACCCACAAAGAGTGACTCTTTGGTGCGGTTTATGGGCTGGCGGCATCATCGGGCCATATTTTTTCCAAAATGAGGCCGGTCAGGTAGTTACTGTGAATGGTGTTCGCTATCGTGAGATGATGAACGAACTTTTTATGGCCCGAATTGGAAGATATGGATGTGGACGATATGTGGTTTCAGCAGGACGGTGTCACTTGTCACACAGCTAACGAAACAATGGCTCTTTTGCGCAACAAATTCAGTCTCCGTGTTATCTCACGTAATGGCGATGTCAATTGGCCGCCAAGATCATGTGATTTGACACCGTTGGACTTTTTCGTTGGGTTTATTTGAAAGAAAAGGTGTACGTCGATAAGCCAGCAACAATTCAAGAGCTAAAGGATGAGATAATTCGGCACATTAACGGCATAGAACCTCCATTATGCATCAGGGTCATCGAAAATTTGTACCATAGGATGGAGGTGTGCCGCAGTGGTCGCGGCGCCCATTTGGTCAATATTTTGTTCCATGCATAATTGAGTAATACCAATATATCATAATAAAATAAAATTACAATAATTTCGTAAATAGTTTCTGTTTTATTCAAAATCAACATCGGCCCTTGAAATTTAACCACCATATATATATATATATATATACATATATATATATATATATATATATATATATATATATATATATATATATATATATAATATTTATTGCACAATGTATAAGTTTTGAATAAAATAGTAAATGGATATTTCTTTCATTGACTTTGTTTCTAAATAAGGAAAATTAAGAAATTAAATATATGATTTCGAGGTTCACTCATTTTTGGTGACCTTGGTAAACTTTTTGTGTGCAAACAAGAGTTCCTCCTGGAATGTCAACAGGAATGATATATAAGCTAGATCATTACAGGAAACCTAGCGAGACTTGAGTAAAATAGATTAAATAGAATATTGGCTAATTCCTAATTAATACCAATAGCTAAGCTATCAATTAGTAAGAGTAAGCTTTTTCGCGAAAAATAGGAGTATTTTAGGCACAATTTCAATTAGAATTGAGCAATTCCTTTTGGTCTGAAATAGACTGTGTTCATTCCAGTTAATGTCTTGCCTGTAGGCAATAATAATACGAAAGTTATAATAGCTCTCTATTTGTATCTTAAAAGCTTTATATCTTTGCCTAAAATTTAACATTCCAATGACTTCAAATTTTACCTGTCACCATCAATCTCCACAATATTCCCTACAAAAAAGTTAAACTGTCATTAAATCCACATTAATGCAAATAAATTAATGCAAATCCGAGGAATATAAAGAAATAAGTGCTTAAATACTTAAAAGCCAATTATCTCACTTCTAAAACAAAAATTTAGCTCTCCAAATATAAAGCTAATAAATTAAACAAAAAAAAAAAATAAATAAAAATCAATTCACTTCTATTTCAGCTCCAACAGGGTCCAAACAAAAACGAACGACAACATCAAACTACACCTGATTTGTAATGAAGAAAAAATGCAGTTTTTTTTCAAAATCATCAAGTGGCCACTTGAAAAGCAAAAAAACTGACTGACTGAATGGATGGATGGATGGTTGGTTGGTTGGTTAGTTGGTTGATTCCAACGTCATCATACCATTTTGCCTGAACTTAGTGTAAGTAGTTACGAGTTATACACATAAAAACTTTAGTTGAAATATTCATTTGTATTCTTCTTTAGCTATTTTATGCTAAATTATACAGAAAAAATGTTGGCGTTAAATTTTTTTCGCTTCCAAAATCATCAAAAAAACATAAATACATTCAACTCAAGAGTTAGTAGAGGAACGTATAAGTACCACCAATATTTCTTTTCACAGATCTAGAAGAACTAAAGAGTATATGTATGTTTCATTTTGCAGCCCCATCAAATCAAATTTTCAAAAAGTGTAAAATTGTATTGTAATAAAAGTATTTTGTTTTGTTGTTAACTAAAGAAGAAGACGAAGACCGAAAGAAGTACCGAAATAAATAAAATAAGTTAAATTGAAATAAAACAAGACACACTAACAAATTTTGCATAATTTTATTTTTGCGGTTTGTTGTCTCCTTTTAACGTTATGCCCAAATCCAGAAACCGAGAAAATTTGCCACTACAAAATGCCGACAATATTCATATGTTGGATCATGATGATGATGATGGGGAGCGGGTACTTAATAGTACTTGTAACATGCTATAACTTTGCCTGACTTTGAGTCTTATTTCTTTAAACAACATAAAAGTATCAATTAAAGGCTAGAAAATCGTAAAAGTATCTTCACTTAAATTATTTGGGAATAAAGCACTGAAAAAACGCGATCTTCGGAGGTGAAACATATGAGAAAATTAGTAAAAGAACTGGCAAAGACGGCTGTTGAATCAGCTGCATCGACTTTTAAAGGAAACTAAAAGCTAAAGCTTTCTTTCGTTTCATATCGAACTTTTTTTATATATAGGTTATTAAAAAACTATCAAACAATCGTCAAACAATCATGAAACAATCAATCAAATCAAATAGCAATCAAATAACCGTCAAACAATCGTCAGACAATCATGAAACAACTATCGAACAATCATTAAAAATCATTGAACAGTCTTCAGTCAATTATCAATCATCAATTAACCATCAAACAATCGTCAAAACATCAACAAACTACCTTCATAAAATCACCAGTTAATCGTGAAACAATTACCAACCAAACATTAAAAATCTTCAAACAGTCATGAGTCTATCAATCATCAAACAACTGTCAAACAATAGTCAAACAACCATCAAATAATCATGAAAAATCTTCAAACAATCGTCAGTCAAACTATTATCAAACACTTATTATATTACCAATATCCGTGTAGCCGTTTTCCGATTTTAGATAAGGAAGAGGGCATAAAAGTGGGCATGGTTAATATTGCTTTATATAGAATCCTAACATGGACTTAAAAAACATTTAGAAAGAAAAAATATTTTCATCGGTCCAGCCGTTCTCAAGTGATGCAATTTTAAAGAAAAAGGGAATATTATTCCTCCTCGGTCCATTTTCAAGAAATTCAAAAAGCGAAAAACTATCCTATAATATGAAAATATCCACATTTAAAATTTTAATAATTGGGTTAAATCGTTTTGATATTATATATGTCATTTTTATACCCACCATCAAAAAGAATGGAGGGTATATTGAGATTGTCATTCCGTTTGTAATTTCCTTAATATTGGATCAAAAGCGATATATATTATGAATCCTTATGAAATTCTAAGACGATTGAGCGATGCCCGTCTGTTTGCTGTTGAAATCACGATGACGCCTAAACGAATACTGTCTGTCTGTTGAAAACACGATAACCCCTAAACTAAATGAAACTTAGTAAAAATATTATAAATTTTTGAGAAATTGGGCAAAATCGGTTAACAGTTGACCGTAGCTGCCGTATAACATCTCCTAGGCTAATCGCTTATTTGCTAATAAATACCAAACTATAATAGCTATGATGATAAAATTTGGTATATAGAAGTTTTACATAAGCCCTAGACAGCACATAAAATTTCATGAAAATCGGTTCACATTTAGCTATAGCTCCCATACAAAAAACTTATGAAAACAGCCTAAATTTCACCTAAAATACACTTAAATGTCAATAAATCTAAAAGTATAACAGATATAACCACTAAATTTAGTACGAGGAGGTCTTATGTTAATGCCAACTAGTGTGCAAAATTTTGTCACAATCGGTCACCTAAGCTCCCATATAAAAAACTTACGGAGACACAAAAATACATAATGAAAAGGCGGTTTATGCCCGTCTTTCCGTCAGATAAAAGCGCGATAGCGCAAAGTATTTTGGATATCTTAAAAAAGTTGTGTATTGAAAATGGACAAAATCAGTTCACATTTAGTTATAACCCCGCCCGGGAAACACATTAATGCTGTTAAATTGAATATAATTGTAATAGCTATGACGACCAAATTTAGAATAGGGAAGTTTTATGCCACTTTTGATCAGTATATCAAATTTTATAGGAATCGGTCCATATTGGACTATAGCTTTCATATGAAAAACACTCCCGGAAACCAAAAAAAAAATGTACCAGTTAAAAGCTATTAAATTAGAAACTGTGACAGATATGGGCACTAAATTTTGCAAGAATAAGCTCTATATAAATACCAGTCGGTGTGTAAAATTTTGTTACAATCGGTCAACATTTGGCTATAATTCTTATATATATATATATAACATAACCATTTTATATCTACAATCAAAAAGATTCTACAATCAAAAAAGATTTATATCTACAATCAACAAGATTCGAAGGTACAATCAGCATTTGGTCCACATTTTGATTTAGCTGCACCCTCGCAGATATATGAGATATATTTCTATATTTTACAAAACTTGATGGTGGGTATATAAGATTCGGCACAACCGAATATAACACTCTTACTTGTTAATATTTAACTTATATGGAAGGGGTCATATTTCAAAAAAGACAAACTTAGCCTATTTTAACCACCGGTCACTTGTTAACATACTGTCAAAATTTCAGAAAAAATCGGTCATATTTGTCATTTTTAATATTTGACTTATTTGGGGGGGTCACGCAAACTTGAGATTTCAGAAAAAAACCTAGCCTATTTTACACACCGATCACACCTTAACATACTATCAAAATTTCAGAAAAATCGGACCGCTCTGTCATTTATATTTGTCATTTTTTATATATGAGTTATATGGGAGGGGTCACGCCCACTTGAGATTTCAAAAAAAATCCAGTCCTATTTAACCCACCGGTTACACTTTAAAATACTGTCAAAATTTTAGATAAATCTGTCCGCTCGGTCATATATATTTGTCATTTTTTATATATGAGCTATATGGGAGGGGTCACGCCCACTTGAGATTTCAGTAAAAAACCTATCCTATTTTAACCACCGATCACACCTGTGATGCCGTTGCACCGTTCTGGAACCACATGTTTTCCAATCCCAATTCATCAAGTTGCGGCAAAAAGAACTCGTTAATCATTGCTCTGTAGCGCTCACCATTCACAGTAACCGTTTGGCCCGCGACGTCTTCGAAGAAAAATGGTCCGATGACTCCTCCAGCGAAAACAGCACACCATACAGTGACTTTGAGCGGGTGAAATGGGCCTCATCACTCATGATTATTTTTGATGAAAAATCATCTCCCTCTTGGTGGTGATTAAGGATGGCTTGAGCGTATGTAAGCCGCGATTGGCGGTCAGCAGCTAACAGCTGATGCACCGTCTGGACGAAATTCACGTTGTGCCAAAGTCACCGACCAATTATTGGTCAAATAAATAGTCACCAATATTGCGCGTTCTGAAGCAGTGTAGCGTAACATTGTTTATTAACGTGTATTTCGCAAATCTTTACTACACAAATGTCAAAACAGAATTGACATTAGCAAATTTATAGCATTTTCTGATAGGAGGATTACTTTTGCGCCACCTTGTAGATTCTTTAAAACATTATATCATTATTTGACCCAAATGATTTGAGTCGATATATTGTATGAAAACGTCACTTTGACCCAGTTTCAGACAAAATATACCAAGATTTGGTAGGAGGAAGAGGCCGTCGTATCGGTTGATCACAACTTTTTTCTAGCTTAAGTGGACGTCTAACACAGTCTGATTACTAGTGGTTAATTGGAGGCCTAGGAGATCTGGCTAAAGTAGATATTAGTCGACCTAAGCAAAAGTGATATGAGTTTTGCTAGCTTCCGTAGCAACACAGTCGACTTCTTATTTTATGTGGGTATGATTACCAGACTAATTCCATGGTAACCAAAGGGACTTCATAGCCTAAGTAAATCTGCTACACTAATCTAACCCAACCATTTATATCGGGTGGTTTAATTTCAAGGGCCGATTTTGATTTTGAATAAAACACAAACTATTTAGGAAATTATTGTAATTTTATTTTATTATGATATATTGGTATTACTCAATTATGTATGGAACAAAATCTCGGCCAAATGGACGCCGCGATCACGGCGGCACACCTCCATCCGATTGTCAAAATTTTCGATGACCCTGAGGCATAATGGAGGTTCTATGCCGTTAATGTGCCGAACTATCTTATCCTTTAGCTCTTGAAATGTTGCTGGCTTATCGACGTACACCTTTTCTTTCAAATAACCCCAAAGAAAAAAGTCCAACGGTGTCAAATCACATGATCTTGGCGGCCAAAGACATCGCCATTACGTGAGATAACACGGCTATTGAATTTGTTGCGCAAAAGAGCCATTGTATCGTTAGCTGCGTGGCAAGTGGCACCGTCCTGCTGAAACCACATATCGTCCACATCCATATCTTCAATTCGGGCCATAAAAAGTTCGTTCATCATCTCACGATAGCGAACATCATTCACAGTAACTGCCTGACCGGCCTCATTTTGGAAAAAATACGGCCCGATGATGCCGCCAGCCCACCAAACATTCACACTTTGTGGTTGCATTGGTTTTTCGACAATCACTCTTGGATTCTCATTCGCCCAAATGCGGCAATTCTGTTTATTGACGAATCCACTGACTTGAAAATGTGCCTCATCACTGAAGATGATTCTCTTCGAAAGTTGATCATCCACTGTTGTCATTTCTTGCCACCATTCTGCCCATTCACGACGTTTGGAATGGTGAAGAGGCTTTAGTTCTTGAGCCAATTGCACCTTGTAAGCGTGTAAATGCGACGAGCGTGAGAGGTGCAATTGTTGGGCACGACGACGAGTTGAGGTGGACGGCTCTTCAGCCACACTATCGCGAACAGCAGCAGTATTTTCTGCAGTACGAGCATGCACTGGTGTTCTCACATCTTCTACAGACCCAGTTTGCTCGAATTTTTCACGAGTTTTGCGATTGTACGCACATTTGGACGATCAAATTGACCAAAAAAATCACGAAGTGCACGATATGCATTTTGATTTGAACGCCCATTTTCATAATAAGTCTGGATAACTTTAACACGTTGTTGGATTGTGTATCTCTCCATGATTCAAATTGAGTAAGTCTGAGATAGGGAAATGTTAAATAAAATTCGGAAAAAAAAACTTGGCGTTTAGGTGTGGTTCACATTCAACATCGGCCCTTACAATTTAACCACCCTTTATAACAAACCAAAGGATTACCCGAAGATACCACTCTTGCACTACTCCATCCCTGATGACTGTAAAAAATCTAAAAAATCACAAAAATTATAATGATGTGAAAAAAAGATGATGATGAAGTCTTTAATGTTTTCTTGGTTAGTTAATATGTTTAAGGCTTTTGGATAACTTCTTGTTTATTTCTGTTTTACCGGCACTTCTGAACAAAAACAAAGACGTTTACCCAGTAGATGCCGGTTCCGGTTGAGCATATAAAGTGTTGAATGTTTGTAGTGGATTAAATGCAGCTAAACTGACAATTAAATGCTTTACAAATGAGCCATTCTTAATAACTAACAACAACCAACAGCAAAACATGCAAAATCAAATTTAGCCCAACATAAATCTATAAACATTTTGAATTTGGAATTTCGAAAACATATTCCAAAGACTTAATTTCTTAGGCTAAAACCAGAGTTTGAGAAAAAACAAAGAAAAAGGAACAAAAAGGTTTTTTTTGCTGTTAGTTAGCATGAAGGGGAAATAATGAAAGAATCTTTTTGGTCTTCTTTACCAAAAAGGCAAAAACAAATTTTTCTTAAAAATAAACGAAATTGTGGTGTAAAAAGTGGTTTCGTTAGGCTTCAGTGATTTTAAATGATGGCTGCGTGTAATAAAATATGCTTATTTAAATAAAAATTAATTTCTTTTGTCTTCTACTTACTTACATAAATGCATTTTTTATTCTTTCTTATTTTCTTGGTTTTTTGTAAAAGACTTTCAAAGTATGAGGGAAAAGTTTTCCTCTTTAGTTAACCTTGAATCTTATTTTGTGTGAAGTATTTTTCTTTACTTTTATATGTAAATATTTCACAAAAAGATAAAGTTTCTAAAATATTCAATCAGGGATGTCATAGAAACCAATTTCATTGGTATTGATTTTGAAAACGACAAAAACAAATAAATAGGTGTCATGAATTCCAATATTAATCTGGGGTGTCATAGAAACCAAATCGGTTTTAAAATTTCTCGGTTTTGAAAACCAATACTGGTATTATTTGGTGTTATAAAACCAAGTCGATTCTGTTATTATTGGCTTGAAATCAAACAAAATGTTCGAAGCAATTGTTTATTATTTCATTTAAATTTTTTGTGAAACATCAATAATCAAATAAAAAATAAAATAAAAATTATAAAAAAACAAGTAAGAAAGCGCTATAGTCGGTCAAGCCGACCATGCGATACCCTTCACCACTAAGGTCAAAGGTGTTATTTTTCCTGTATAAAGACAAATATTTGCTAAATTTGCCATCATACAAACATTTTCTCAAAACGCATATATTCAACCTGTTTCCGTCATTTGGACTTATATGAGAGCTAGGGTCAAATGTGGACCGATTATCTCGAAATTTGGCAAATTGATTACAGTTATTACAAAAATTATGTATGCAAAAAATAAACTCAAAATTTTCATTATCTTTAGATTTACGAGCGTTTTAGTGATTTTTTGTCTCATTTAGTGCGTTTTTGAAGAAGAGTTTGTATGGGAGCTATGGTCAAATGTGGACCGATTTCAACGAAATTTGGTACAGTGATTTAAGTTTACATAAGCAGTATCTGTTTTAAATTTCATGAAAAAATATTGATATTTGTGGCCAATATAGCAATTCCGGGAAGTGGGACCTATGGGAGGTACCATAAATAATGGACCGATTTTGACCAATTTCAATAGCCATGGTCCCATTATCAAAAAAATTATCTGTGCCAAATTTCATCAAATTATCTTTAGAATTGCGACCTGTAGTTTGGTTACAAGGTTTACATGGGGGTCCAGCCAGCCGTCCAGCCAGCCAGACGGACGGACGGACGGACATCGCTAAATCGACTCAGAAAGTGATTCTAAGTCTATTGGTATACTAACAGGTGGGTCTAAGACAAATATTTCTATGCGTTACAAACATCAGCACAAACTTATAATACCCTTTCCACTTATGGTGGTGAAGGGTATAAAAATAATTTGAAGAAAAATTTTCAGTTTTTTGCGAAGTTTGTGGTATAGGTATAAAAAAACGCTGCTATTTGGACAAATGAAGCTTGTATACCCCAACATAATGGAATGACCGAATTGCGGACTGAAAAAAATGTAATCCACCTACACAAAGAAACAATACATGCGATATTCATTAAATTGTAAACAAATACTCGTATGTTGTACCTCCACACAAAGAATATTCTAGCCTTACAATTTTCCCCATTTTTGAAATTTGTTATGTTTGTCGATAAGGTTCATTGATTCCAAAGACACAAAAAAGTACCAAAACTTGCTTTTATCTTATTACATGATAAAAAATTCTATGTAAACTTTTCACCCATCTCTTTTTATTTGAAAGTTAAAGCTAAAAAGTACCAAAAATATTTTTTCTCTTTTTCTACCCTTTTTTCCGAAAATTACTTACCACTTGTACTGTTATTTTTGTAGCTGATCCGAACTCGATTTTATTTTATTTTAGTTCTATTGTTTTTAGTTTGGTATGATTCCCAAACGTTACTGAATTTACCCTTTATTTATCCCCCACAAAGCCGAATTATAAAAAATCCGTTCTTAGTGGATCTTTAAATCGAAAAAGGCACCAGCTTTCCAGTAACGCCTTTGTTTTAAATAGATATACCATTTTTGAAATGAAATCTGTTAACTGTAAGTTGCTTGGTTTATTTCCAATACTAAACCAATAATATTATTTTCTGTGACACATAAAACCAATAGAAAATGTAGCTCAAACATTAATATTGGAATTCATGACACCAATTTAATTTTTTTGTCGTTTTCAAAACCAATACCAATGAAATTGGTTTCTATGACACCCCTGAATATTTATTAAATACAAAATTTATGAACACATGTTTCTCTTATTCATAAAGCAATAACATTGTCAATATCCACAGATTAAATATAAGATATTTGGTGTTAAAAAAATATACAGTGGGACAAATTTGGTGCTTTTGAAATTTGTAGAGTGATAATAAGCGGCCAGCCAGCCGGACGGACATCGTTAAAACAACTCAGGCAGTGATTCTAAGTCGATTGGTATACTAAAAGGTAGGTCTCAGACCAATATTTCTTTGCATTACAAACATCAGTACAAACCCAGTATAACCTTTCCACCTATGGTGGTGAAGGGTATAAACACTAAAACACTCGTAAATCTAAAGATAATGAGAATTTCAATTTTATTTTATAATCAATTTGCCAAATTTCGAGATAGTCGATCCACATTTGACCCTAGCTCACATATAAGTCCAAATGACGGAAACAGCTCAAATATATCGGGTGGTTAAATTTCAAGGGCCGATGTTGATTTTGAATAAAACACAAACTATTTAGGATATTCTTGTAATTTTATTTTATTGTGATATATTGGTATTACTCAATTATGTATGGAACAAAATATCGGCCAAATGGGCGCCGCGACCACGGCGGCACACCTCCATCTGATGGTCCAAATTTTCGATGACCCTGAGGCATAATGGAGGTTCTATGCTGTTAATGTGCCGAATTATCTCATCCTTTAGCTCTTGAATTGCTGCTGGCTTATCGACGTACACCTTTTCTTTCAAATAACCCCAAAGAAAAAGTCCAACGGTGTCAAATCACATGATCTTGGCGGCCAATTGACATCGCCATTACGTGCGATAACACGGCCATTGAATTTGGTGCGCAAAAGAGCCATTGTTTCGTTAGCTGTGAGGCAAGTGGCACCATCCTGCTGAAACCACATATCGTCCACATCCATATCTTCCAATTCGGACCATAAAAAGTTCGTTATCATCTTACGAGATCGAAAACCATTCACAGTAACTGCCTGACCGGCCTCATTTTGGAAAATATACGGCCCGATGATGCCGCCAGCTCATAAACCTCACCAAACAGTCACTCTTTGTGGGTGCATTGGTTTTCCGACAATCACTCTTGGATTCTCATTCGCCCAAATGCGGCAATTCTGTTTATTGACGAATCCACTGACTTGAAAATGTGCCTCATCACTGAAGATGATTTTCTTCGAAAATTGATCATCCACTGTTGCCATTACTTGCCACCATTCTGACCATTCACGACGTTTGGAATGGTCAAGAGGCTTTAGTTCTTGAGCCAATTGCACCTTGTAAGCGTGCAAATGCAAGTCTTTATGCATAATGTTCATCAACGACGAGCGTGAGAGGTGCAATTGTTGGGCACGACGACGAGTTGAGGTGGACGGCTCTTCAGCCACACTATCGCGAACAGCAGCAATATTTTCTGCAGTACGAGCTGTACGAGCACATACTGGTGTTCTCACATCTTCTACAGACCCGATTTGCTCGAATTTTTCCACGGTTTTTGCGATTGTACGCACATTTAGGCGATCAAATTGACCAAAAAAATCACGAAGTGCACGATATGCATTTTGATTTGAACGCCCATTTTCATAATAAGTCTGGATAACTTTAACACGTTGTTGGATTGTGTATCTCTCCATGGTTTAAATTGAGTAAGTGTGAAATAGAGAAATGTCAAATAAAATTCGGAAAAAAACTTGGCGTTTAGGTGTGGTTCACATATGATGGCAAAATTTAGAAAATATTTGCCTTTATACAGGAAAAATAATACCTTTGACCTTAGTGGTGAAGGGTATCGTATGGTCGGGCTTGACCGGCTATAGCACTTTCTTACATGTTTTGAACTCTGGTTGTGACTTGCCAAACTATCTCGATTTTGATCTTAAAAATTTCTTTCATAAAGATCGTCGTTCCACAGTTCCAATTCCTTACATTTTCAAAATCGCTGGAATTCAATCAGTTCAATTCATGCATTTTAGCATTCTAATATTTCTTAATTCCTTTTACATAATCAATATTATCCAAATATTTCAACAGAATCTTAAGCTAAATTCTACAACATGAACTTTCTAGTATGACCTTTGAGCTGACGACGTTTCTGTTTGTTTGTCATTCATCGTTGTATTTGTTGGGTTTTGTTGTCACCTGTCACCTTAGTATGTCACTTGATTTCACATAAAGACATGGACTTACAAAGATTTTAACAACAGCAGCAGCAACAACATAAACATATTTAAACACAAAATAGCTTAAGCAGCAACAGCAAAGAATCTGCAATAGCAATAGCAACAGCAGCAAACAGACGACAGCAACATCAAATTCAAATTGTAGTTGACTAAGAAAAGTACTTGTAGGTAAAACAGCAGAGCAGAGCAGAGCAACAAACACATTATGTCTAAACAATTTCGTGTAAAAAACATTTAAATTTAAATTACATTTTCGTGCTACCTAAAAAGATGTTGCAATAAAATTGAACAAAACAAGTGAATTCCTTGTTACGACCAAACGATTACAAAATGATACTCACTCACTCAGTCATTCAAACTCACTCACTCACTTAATGTTGGGTCACCCGCTTCTTGATGTTGTTGTTTTTGTTGCTGTTGGAAGTTTATAAGGATTTGGGGGGACTTCACCAAAAACAAAATCTTAAGAAGATGTAAAATAGTGATGGTGACGTTTCGCTTTGAATGCTTTTCAGGTACATATTTTTGTTGCCTGATGTTGTTGCAGCATGCACTTGCAACGAGTGGCAAAGGTAAGTGGTTTTGGTGGTGGTGACATTGTTGACCGTTTTTGGTTGGCGCTTGTTGACTTGCTGTTATTTAACTTAATAGTTGATATCGTTGCAGTTTTCTTCTTATAAAATTTCAATGTTTTCGTTTTACCAAGATTTTGGCCATAATTTTTGTATTTGTTTAAGCCAAAAAAGCAGGATACTAGTATCTCAGACAGCTGAAAAATAAACCATGACACCTTTGGACAAAGAAGAAAATAAAACCTAAAGAAATTCTTAAATTCTCCTTAACCTGGCTGATTGCAGTAGGATCCCAAATTTAAAACTTAAACCCAAAACAACAATTATTTGTTACAACGACAAAGTGTTTTAGTGTAATTCCTTGTTGGGGTGCATTTAAATGTGGCATGTGGCAACAAGTGCTTGTTGCATTTCTAAATGTTTCTGTGTTTCCACTTTTATTGTTCTGTTAACTTTTTTCAACTACATTTTTTTTTTCGTTTTGGTCCTACCAAATTCTTTTTAAAGCTTAAAACAATTTACGCACTGACACTGTGTTTTTGTTTTCCGGCAATTACATTTTTTTGTTTTACTTTTTTTTTTGGTAGATTATTGCCAACATTTTCGCATATTTGTAATACCTGCATGTTGTAGCCGTTAAAATGTAAGCGGTCATTAGCCTCGCTTTTGACATGAAAAGTTTGCTAAACTACATACCAGAGGATTTTTATTTTATTTTTTTTTTTTTGGAAACATTTTTTTACTTTTAGGGGAATTTTTAAGGACTTGAAAATTTGTCATATTTATCAAAAACTGTTGACTTATTAACAAAAAATTATGTTTTTTAACAATAAAATACCAGAGAGGTGCATTTATAATAAGGTAATAAGTTAAACGGTATTTAGGTATTGCGTTATGTAATTGGATCATCAGAGTTGGGAAGACACTTCGAAATACACTTATGATGATATGGCTTTATCAACCTTATACCACAGTTAAGTAGCACATTGGATGCTTATGGGAAAATTAAGTTTAGGAAAAAACATGTTCATCAAAAATTTTTCTATAGAAATTTTTTAATCAAAAATTTTTCTATAGAAAATTTTTTTATCAAAAATTTTTCTATAGAAAATTTTTTACATCAAATATTTTTCAGTATATATAGAAAATTTTTTATCAAAAAATTTGCTATAGAAAATGTTTTTACTAAAATTTTTCTATTTTATCTAAGAAATTTTTTATCAAAAATTTCTCTATACAATATTTTTTATCAAAAATTTTTCTATAGAAAATTTTTTTTATAAAAAGTTTTTCTATTAAGTGAAAATTTTTCTATAGAAAATTTTTTTATCAAAAATTTTTCTGTAGAATTTTTTTTTTTACAAAAATTTTTCTCTAAAAAATTTTTTTACAAAAATTTTTCTCTAGAAAATTTTCTATAGAAAATGTTCTTACAAAAATTTTTCTATAAAAAATTTTCTTACAAAAAATTTCTATAGAAAATTTTTTTATCAAAAATTTTAGCATAGAAAATTTTTTTATCAAAAGTTTTTCCATAAAAAATTTTCTTATCAAAAATTTTTCTATACAATTTTTTTTATTAAAAATGTTTCTATGGTCAATTTTTCTATTAAGCGAAATTTTTCTTTAGAAAGTTTTATTAACAAACACTTTTCTATAGAAAATTTTATTATCAAAAATTTTCCTATAGACATTTTTTATCAAAAATGTTTCTATAGAAATTTTGTTTATCAAAAATTTTTCTATAGAAATTTTGTTTATCAAAAATTTTTCTATAGAAAATTTTTTACATCAAATATTTTTCAGTATATATAGAAAATTTTTTATCAAAAAATTTGCTATAGAAAATGTTTTTACTAAAATTTTTCTATTTTATCTAAGAAATTTTTTATCAAAAATTTCTCTATACAATATTTTTTATCAAAAATTTTTCTATAGAAAATTTTTTTTATAAAAAGTTTTTCTATTAAGTGAAAATTTTTCTATAGAAAATTTTTTTATCAAAAATTTTTCTGTAGAATTTTTTTTTTTACAAAAATTTTTCTCTAAAAAATTTTTTTACAAAAATTTTTCTCTAGAAAATTTTCTATAGAAAATGTTCTTACAAAAATTTTTCTATAAAAAATTTTCTTACAAAAAATTTCTATAGAAAATTTTTTTATCAAAAATTTTAGCATAGAAAATTTTTTTATCAAAAGTTTTTCCATAAAAAATTTTCTTATCAAAAATTTTTCTATACAATTTTTTTTATTAAAAATGTTTCTATGGTCAATTTTTCTATTAAGCGAAATTTTTCTTTAGAAAGTTTTATTAACAAACACTTTTCTATAGAAAATTTTATTATCAAAAATTTTCCTATAGACATTTTTTATCAAAAATGTTTCTATAGAAATTTTGTTTATCAAAAATTTTTCTATAGAAATTTTGTTTATCAAAAATTTTTCTAAAGAAAATTTTTTCTATAGAAAATTTTTCTATCAAAAATTTTTCTATAGAAAATGTTTTAATCAAAAATGTTTCTATAAAATTTTGTTATCAAAAATTTTTCTATGGAAAATTTTTTTATTTATCGAAAATTTTTTTTATCAAAAAATTTTCGATATAAATTTTTTTTCAAAACTTTTTCTATTGAAATTTTTTTTATCAAAAATTTTTCTAGAGAAATTTTTTCATTAAAATTTTTTCTATAGAAATTTTTTTTTTTTTAAATTTTTCTAGAGAATTTTTTTTTTAAATTTTCTATAGAAATTTTTTTTTTTTAATTTTTCTATAGAAATTTTTTTATCAAAAATTTTTCTAAGGAAAATTTGTTTATCAAAAGTTTTTCTATGTAAAATTTTTCTATTTAGCAAAAATTTTTCTATAGAAAATTTCTTTATCAAAAATTTTTCTATAGAAATTTGTTGATAAAGAAATTTTCTATAAATTTTTTTTTTATCAAAAATTTTTCTATAGAAAATTATTTTATCAAAATTTTTTCTATAGAAAATTTTTCTATCAAAAATTTTTCTATAGAAAATGTTTTTATCAACAATTTTTCTATAAAATTTTTTATCAAAAACTTTTCTATGGAAAATTTTTCTTTAGAAAATTTTTTTAACAGAAAATTTTCTTATCAAAAATTTTTCTATAGAAATTTTGTTATATCAAAAATTTTTCCATAAAATTTTTCTATGGAAAATTTTTCTATAGAAAATGTTTTTAATAGAAAATATTTTTTTATCAAAAATTTGTCTATAGAAATTTTTCTATAGATATTTTTTTTATCAAAAATTTTTCTTTGGAAAATTTTTTTTATCAAAAATTTTTCTTTGGAAAATTTTTTTTATCAAAAATTTTTCTATATAAAATTTTTTCTAAAGAAAATTTTTCTATCGAAAATGTTTTTATCAAAAATTTTCTTATCAACATTATTTCTATAAAATTTTTTTATCAAAAATTTTCTATGGAAAATCTTTCTATTAAGCGAAAATTTTTTTTATAGAAAATTTTTTTAATAAAAAACTTTTTTATCAAAAATTTTTTTATAGAAATTTTTTTATCAAATATTTTTCAATAGAAATTTTTTTTAAAAAGGTTAATCAAAATTTGGGACATCAAAGATTTAATTAAAAAGTTTTACTGTAGTGTATTGCACTAAGAATCCCAATTTATTACAATTATTTATTATTGTAATAAATAGTTTTTTGATAAAACCAAAAAATGTTGGTGGGGAAACCTTTCCTCGACGCGTTTCGATGGTTGGTTAGACCATCTCATCTCATTTTTTTATCAAAAATGTTTCTATAGAAAATTTTTTCTACAGAAAATTTTTCTATCAAAAATTTTTCTATAGAAAATGTTTTAATCAAAAATGTTTCTATAAAATTTTGTTATCAAACATTTTTCTATGGAAAATTTTTTTATTTATCGAAAATTTTTCTGTAGAAAAAGTTTTGAAAAAAAATTTTCGATAGAAAAAGGTTTGAAAAAAATTTTCGATAGAAATTTTTTTTATCAAAAATTTTTCTACAGAAATTTTTTTTATCAAAAATTTTTCTAGAGAAATTTTTTCATTAAAATTTTTTCTATAGAATTTTTTTTTAAAAATTTTTCTATAGAAATTTTTTTATCAAAAATTTTCGCTAAATAGAAAAATTTGCTTATCAAAAATTGTTCCATTTAGCGAAAATTTTTCTATAGAAAATTTCTTTATCAAAAATTTTTCTATAGAAATTTGTTGATAAAGAAATTTTCTATAAAATTTTTTTTTATCAAAAATTTTTCTATAGAAAATTATTTTATCAAAATTTTTTCTATAGAAAATTTTTCTATCAAAAATTTTTCTATAGAAAATGTTTTTATCAAAAATTTTCTTATCAAAAATTTTTCTATAAAATTTTTTATCAAAAACTTTTCTATGGAAAATTTTTCTATTAAGCGAAAATTTTTCTTTAGAAAATTTTTTTAACAGAAAATTTTCTTATCAACAATTTTTCTATAGAAATTTTGTTATATCAAAAATTTTTCCATAAAATTTTTCTATGGAAAATTTTTCTATAGAAAATTTTTTTAATAGAAATTATTTTTTTTTTCAAAAATTTGTTTATAGAAATTTTTCTATAGATAATTTTTTTATCAAAAATTTTTCTTTGGAAAATTTTTTTTATCAAAAATTTTTCTATAGAAATTTTTTTTACAAAAATTTTTCTATGGAAAATTTGTTTATCAAAAATTTTTCTATGGAAAATTTTTCTATAGAAAATTTTTTTACAAAAATTTTTCTATGGAAAATTTGTTTATCAAAAAATTTTCTATGGAAAATTTTTTGTATCAAAAATTTTTCTATGGAAAATTTGTTAAAAATTTTTCGATAGAAATTTTTTTATCAAAAATTTTTCTATAAAAAATTTAACTATAAAATTTTTTTTTTTGGAACATTTTTCTATTAAACGAAAATTTTTCTATCAATAAATTTTCTATAAAAAATTTTCTTACAAAAATTGTTCTATAGAAAATTTTCTTACAAAAATTGTTATATAGAAAATTTTCTTACAAAAATTGTTCTATAGAAAATTTTCTTACAAAAATTGTTCTATAGAAATTTTTTTTCAAAAATTTTTCTATAGCAAATTTTTTTATCAAAAATTTTTTTGTGAAAAAATTTTTAACAGACATTCTCTACCAAAAATTTTCTATAGAAAATTTGATATAAACAATTTTTTTGTAGAAGATTTGAAAATTTTTGATATAAAAATATTTTTATCGAAAATTTTTACAATTTTTAAAGAAAATATTTTTATAAAAAATTTTTCTATAAAAAAATGTTTGGATCAAAAATATTTATAAATATAAATTGAAAACCTTCTTTTGACCAAAATTGCCCATATAATAAAGGGTTACATACCCGAAAGTGAGTTGAAGTTAAGACCTTCTGCAATAGAACATGCACCAACAAATAAGTACCAGAAATACTGATAAAGAATAAAAATACCTTAAAACAAAAAAAAAAAAAATTTAAAAAATACTACAAAAAAATCAGCAAAATTCCCCTGCAAATAACAAATAAATAACAAATATTATAAATTTAAAAATTTCATTGTACAACAAAAATAGTTATGATAACTCTATTACAAAATAAATATAAGGGAAAAAATCTAAATAGCACAAAAATTTATTTACATTGTCAAAGAAACGATTTTAACAATTTATCCTTCATAAAGAAAAAAGACAAGATAAAAACTTCAACAACTCAACGCATTTTGTGGACATTTACAAAAAAAGGCACCTACTATATTTTATATGGGATACGGGTATTACTGGAGCAAGTAAATATGGATATCTAAGCTCTGGCTCTATAACCCATAGAGTAAACAATGACTAAGGAAGCAAATATTAAGACATTCTAACACACAAACACACACACAACACGACACATTAAGAGTCTTGTCTTTCTAGGACTCAAACCAAAACATGACATAAACAAATGTTAATCCATTAAGGCCCTGTCAATAGGAAAATATGTCAAAAACAAATTGATCAAGAGTATGTAAACGTAGCTGAAAAAAATGACTGAACTTAGCTAAGCTATTACAGGCATACAGTGGCTGGCTATTGACCACTGTAAGGGGATTTTTTCGTATTTTTTTTTATACGAATATGTTTTTGCTTAAATGAAACCCACAATAACATGAAGAATAAAAAAAAAAAAGATTAAAGATAGTTTTCTTTTAAGACAACTTTATAACATGATATTATATTTGGAATTATAAGAGACCAATTAGGAAACTTATAGACAGGAGTAGGTATCCCATACCACCAGTAGCCGATGATTTTTTTTAATTTTCGTAAATATCACGATCATTTATAAAACTCGTAAAAATGAGTATTAAAATCATTCAGTTGGAATTTGGATGTTAACAGAGTTGGTTGGTGCCGCTTTGTTAAGGAAATGACAAAAACAAAATAGACAAGAAACAAATCAAAATCTATAGCAACAAAATACATGTTTCGAGAGAACAAAGAAATATAATCTCGAACATTGTTGCCACGAAACTTTAATTTTTGTAAACATTGGGAATATTTTTGTAAATATTGGGAATATTTTTCAAAACAGAAATAAATTCTAATTTTTAAGATTTTTATATTTTTTAAATATTTTCGAACCCATAATTTTTTTATAGAAACATTTTTAATAAAAATATTTTGTTTTTGGAAAATTGTTAGATACAAATTATTATTTATAGAAAATTTTTGATAACAAATATTTTTCTGTAAAAATTTTTTAATATCAAACAATTTTCAAATCTTCTATAGAAAAAAAATTTTCTTAGAAAAATTTTTGATAAAAAAATTTTCTATAGAAAAATTTTTAATAAGAAAATTTTCTATAGAAAAATTTTTGATAAAAAAAAATATAGAAAAATTTTTGATAAAAAGTATTTTCTATAGAAAAATTTTTGATAAAAAAATTTTCTATAGAAAAATTTTTGATAAAAAAAATTTTAGAAAATTTAGAAAAATTTTTGACAAATAAAAATCTAGAAAAATTTTTGATAAAAAAAATATATCAAAAAATAACAAAATATGCTGATGAAAACTGAAAAATGTTTGTTTTTGTTCAGTCGATAATCTACGCTTTTACTTTTGGCTTATGAACATAATTCTTAAAAGTTATGTTTGTAAATTTAGTAATAATACGAGGTTTTCGATCTGTCTAAATTGGGGATAATCCTCCTGAAGAGATGGCTTAACCAACCATCGAAACGCATCGAGGAATTTGGTTTCTACGCAAACATTTTTTGGCTTTTTATCAATAAATTGGTCTGTTACATTAATAAATAAATGTAACAGATTTGGGATTAAATGCGAATACTCTTCTTTTTAAAAAAAATATAGAAACATTTTTGATAAAAAAATTTTCTATAGAAAAATTTTTAATAAGAAAATTTTCTATAGAAAAATTTTTGTGAAAAAATTTTCAATAGAAATGTTTGTCTCATTTAGTGCATTTTGACAGATGAGTTTGTATGAGAGCTATAGTCAAATGTGAACCGATTTCATCGAAATTGGGTACAGTGATTTTGGTTTACATAAACACTATTTGTCATGAAAAAATATTGATATTTGTGGCCAAAATATCAATTCCGGGAATTGGTGCTGTTTAAGGAACAGCACCTAGAGCATCTGAATTCTGTACAGAGGAGGCGCTCTAATCCAGTTGATGGATGTTCTTGATGAGTATAAATGTGATGTGACTGCAATATAGGAAATTGGAATTGTTGCGTTACCAATACACCAAAATGTGTGAATGCTAAATACTTTCATCTGAGCCTAATTTTTGCTCACGAGCCTAAATTAAATAAGTGTTTTATGATCAACTTGAAGAACTCTATGATAACTGACCGATTTTTACGCAAAGATACGCTGCCCTCGTAGCAAAACGTCTGACAATGCTATGAGGTTGATCTCCTTTGTGGCGGCTCACAAAATGATAATGAGCAGCACCAGTTCGCCACACCTTTAAATTTATAAAGCGACATGGGTGTCACTAGAACAAATTTGAAAACATCATATGGATCATCTATTCAAGTGTATTGGATGAGCGCTCAATTCGAGAAGCTAATATGAACTCCGATCATTAACTTGTTGCAGAAAAGATGAGGACACGTCTGAGGGTGTCGAAGAACATACAGACGCAAGCGCAAAGAAAGTTTGACGCCACAAAGTTAAAATCTCGTCAAAATGCTACTGATTTCTCGCAATGAATAGCTCAATTACACAGAGAAAACGTTAGTGGTTTTAACGACATATGCGTAAATTCTATAAAAGCTGCTGCAAACTCTGCGATAGGGTTTCAAAACCCTCTCCCTAAAAACTCTTAATACGATGAAGAGAAATATTTTTCTCTTGAATTTTTTGAGAGGAAGATTCCCCGAAAAATCTTTGGACCAGTTTTGTGTCAACAACGAATATCGACCTAGAATAAACCATAAGCTGTATAAGTTACACGCTGACATCGATATAGTAAAACGCATTAAACAGCAGCGGCTGTGTTGGCTAGGACATATTGCGCGAATGCACGAAAATACTCCAGCAAGAAATGTGTGCGTAGAGGAGGAGTCCGAAACATCGATGGAAAGACCAAGTAGAGGAAAATCTTTCAAAGCTGGGCCTACGAAATTGGAGAATATTCGTACAAGATAGATGCGTATGGAATTCTAAAATAAGCTGGGCCTTTGACCTCAACTGGTTGTTAATATTGGCCATTTAAGTAAGGTAGTATGACGAGAAGTGCCGCAATGCCACTGCTGAGAAATGAAGACTACAGGGCAACTCTGCAATCAGTAGTTACTCATAGAACTTTAGGAAGGAGAGAAGAGAAACATTGAGATGTATAAGAGCCGGATTTAAGTGCTTGAATTCTTCCAAAAAGTTTAACATCAAACGGAACGACCAAGGTAACCTGATGACAGATACAGAAACCATTGAAGGGTCATCTTTGCAAATTGCTGAACCCAGATGACACGCCTAAAAAAAATCAATGATGACGGCGTTATATGTCTACCAACCAACCAAAATGAGGTTAGAATTGCAATAACTCGACTGAAAAATAACAAAGCTTCGGATGCTGATAGTTTGCCAGCAGAGCTTTTCAAGGCCGAAAGTGATAAGTGGACAAGGTGTATGTCCCAGCTTATAAAAACGATATGGTTACAAGAACTTATGCCCGATGATTAAATTTCCAGTGTTCTTTGTTCAGTGCACAAAAAAATAGATAAAGCTGTATGTGCGATGTATAGAGGTATAAGCCCAATTTTAATTGCATATAAGATTCTATCGACCATTACTGTGTGAATGCCTAAAATCCAAAGTAAATAAAATAGTTAGGATCTACCAAAATGGCTTAAGGCCAGGTAAATCTACCACTGACCAGATCTTCTTAGTCAATTCCTGGGGAAGACCCAAATAGACACATATTACCTCTTCGTTGACAACAGCCATGGTATAGTAGATTAGTTATCCGCCTGGCATATTAGAGGTTCCAAGTTCAATCCCCAGCCAGACCCACTTGAAAAAATATTTAAAAAAAAAGCGGTTCACCTCATAACTCATCTAGCCACTGGTTATTGAGTATTAGCCTATATAAAACTCTGACTTATGCATTCGCCGTTCGGATCCGGAGTTAAAACGTAGTTCCCTTTCAATGGGTCTAAAACTAGAATCGGCTGCAGCTCATTGTTTGTTCCAATTGGAATGTCGTGGGAATTATGTATGTACAGTATATCACATAAGTGAGTATGCAGCATAAAAATAATTAGAAATTTAAATGTTTCCCTAAAAATAAGCAAAGGTATTGCCTTATACAAAAAAACAAACATATTTAAAAAAAAAATTATCCCCTTATCATATCCCATTAAGATTTCTTAAAATATAGAAAAAATCACATCACAAAAGTTAGTATGCGTTCATTAAAGTTTTAATTTCCACTTGGGCTAAACGCATTTTAATCGCGAAAAAAGTGACTAATTGCTTTTATAAATTTTATTTAATGCCTAATTGATTTTTTATTGGAAATTTTTCTAAATTCTAATTATGGCCCCTCATGGAAAAGAACTTTCACAAGACTTAAAAGATGTTATTATTAAACTCTACAAAGAGCAGAAAAGTCAGCGTGAAATTGCAAAACTTGCCAATAAGAGCAGTTCCACAATACAGAAAATTATAGAAAAATCTAATAAGGAGGGAAATACTTGTAACAAACCGCGAACTGGGCGTCCACAAATCTTTAATGATAGGGAGAAACGAATTATTACAAGAAAAAATCCCAAGATGAGTGCTCCAAAAGTAATGGCAGAAATAGAAAAAGAGACTGGAAAAACATGTAACCCACAAACCATTCGTCGGGTGCTGCATAATGCTGGTTACCATGGCCGTTACATCCGCAAAAAGCCATTTGTAAATAGTACAAATTGAAAAAAAACGGTTGGACCTTGTAGAGGAGCATGAAGATAAAGACGAAAATTTCTGGAAATCAGTTATTTTTTCCGATGAAAGTAAGTATAATATTTTTGGCTCAGATGGGTGTCAAAAAGTGTGGAGAAAAGTTAACACTAAGCTCGATCTCAAAAATATGGCTGCCACAATAAAACATGGTGGTGGATGTGATATGGTATGGGGCTGTATTGCAGCATCTGGTGTTGGAAATCTGGTGATTATCGAAGAAACAATGGATAAGATGGTTTATTTGAATATTTTAAAAAACAATTTACATCAGAGTGCAGCTAAGTTGGGACTAACAGGATCATTTGTAATCCAACAGGACAATGATCCTAAACATACAGCCCGTATTGCTAGAGAATGGCTGTTGTATAACACACCAAAACAATTAAAAACTCCGCCCCAGTCACCTGACCTTAACCCAATAGAGCATCTGTGGGATTATCTCGAAAAGAAAATCAGAACTCACTGCATTACAAGCAAGGATACGCTAAAATCTGCACTAATTGAGGAGTGGAATAAAATTCCACTTTCCGTTACCCAAAACCTTATCGCATCTATGCCATCAAGGTTGAAATCAGTCAAAAAGGCCAAGGGCTATCCAACAAAATATTAAATATAAGACTGACTTATGAAATTTAATCATAGTGTAGATTTTTGTAAAGTGCATACTTACTTTTGTGACCTGAATTCCAAACATTTTGTTTATTATACCAGTAATGAATTAGAAATATTTTTTACTTTTTTTTATTTTTCTTAAGTTCTCATATAAAATAAATGAAACAACAAATTTTATTTCAATTTCTAAGATTTTTTTTTAATATTTTCAATTATTTATATCGCTGCATACTCACTTTAGTCACACACTGTATGCCAACAATACCGCTTTTGACAGCCCGATACCCGTACGAAGTAAATAAGGTTATACAGGATGACATTAACTTAAACAACCTTAATAGTTAAAATAGGTAAGAACCTATCGGAACCCTTCATTACTAGTCGGGGATTCATGCAAGGCGATAATTTGTCACAAGCGATAATTCGCTTGGCGATAATTCGTCAAATGCTAGACGATGACATTGATATCATGAGATGCACATTGCCCAAGGTGACTTCCGCCTTTTCAAGTATCGAGACGGAATCTAACAAAATCGGTCTAGTTGTCAACGAACCAAAACAAATCTAATGGTTTCAAATGGCAAACGGTCCACAAGAGTTGGACCACATGCAATCGTTGAGAACTATAGTTTCGACGACTATAATTGGTTTACCTTGGCAACGCAGTCAACATAAATAAAGGTAAAAGTTTCGAAATCAATAAAGGAATAAGGCTTTAAATTTCCCACTGGGATCCCCAAAACTGTCCAACTCCTTGTATCAGTGACACACCTGAGTCAAACTATAACATGTTAATTAAGTTAAAGCTTAAACTGGATGTTATGAAAAATCTTAATCAGCAACTATTAATCGTCAAAGTAATACTTATATGCACTTGTACATGCAAGTAAATGTAACTTGATTTAAACTCATTCATTTACAAGCTTAGCCGGAAGCTTAAGACTAAGCCAGGCAGAGAGACTAAAACTTAAGAAAATACCCAAAGCCATATTTAAAGACAAACTCAAACAAATATCTTAGTGCCTTAAACATAGAACAGGTTACTATGGCTCGTGCTAAATCCTTAGCAGCTAAATAAAAATGCGTTGGCTACAAAATGTCACAACTTCACTTGCCAACTTAATTAAACAAAAATTTGAAAAATGCAAATTCCAATAAAAAATTTCCAACAGATTTTTTTTTAATCCTCGATCACTCTCCTCTAAGACTTTGACAAACTTAAGGCTAAAGTCTCCTTCTTAACTAGTTCTGGTATTTTGTCCTCATACTCATGCCTGTAGTGAAGCATAATCCGCTGCTGCTGCTGCAGCCGCAGCATCAGCAACTGATTCATGCACCATTAAACAAATCACTTGTGCTTAATCACACAATATTCAATAGCGAGTGCTAGAGCTAAAGAAATATGTGCTTTTTTGTTGGCAACAACATTCATGCTGTTAACTAGAATCACAATATGGCCTAAAAGGCTTTAACATGAACCCACTCATGGCATGGCACTACTACACGCAATCAGTCATTTAAACCACGCACCACTAAGCTCCGAACAAAACAATTCATTTATTCAGTTTGAATTTGTTTTCTTTTTTTCCTCCACTCATTCTCCTTTTTATGGTTAACGAGTACTTGGTGTTTGCTTCGTTGCCTGTTTTGGCCTAAAAAATAAATCTGACAATAAGTACAAACTAAAAGATTGAAACGCATTTAGTAAAGTTATGTCACCGGTTCATGGAAATAAATATTTAGCAGCTGAATAACTGCCTCAGAGTAATGGGAATGTGAGGGATTTGAAGGAAATCGGTTTTTGATAAAAAGGCCCTTGTTTAGATAATTAGAGAAGGATATACAAATTTTTCTATAGAAAATTTTTCGATATAAAAATTTTCGATATAAAAATTTTTCTATAAAAAAATTTTCGATATAAAAATATTTTTATAGAAAATTTTTCGATATAAAAATTTTTCTATAGAAAATTTTTCGATATACAAATTTTCTAAAGAAAATTTTTCTATATAAAAATTTTTTAATAGAAAATTTTTCGATATACAAATTTTCTAAAGAAAATTTTTCGTTAAAAAAATTTTTCTATAGAAAATTTTTCGTTAAAAAAATTTTTCTATAGAAAATTTTTCGTTAAAAAAATTTTTCTATAGAAAATTTTTCGTTAAAAAAATGTTTCTATAGAAAATTTTTCGTTAAAAAAATGTTTCTATAGAAAATTTTTCGTTAAAAAAATTTTTCTATAGAAAATTTTTCGTTAAAAAAATTTTTCTATAGAAAATTTTTCGTTAAAAAAATTTTTCTATAGAAAATTTTTCGTTAAAAAAATTTTTCTATAGAAAATTTTTCGTTAAAAAAATTTTTCTATAGAAAATTTTTCGTTAAAAAAATTTTTCTATAGAAAATTTTTCGTTAAAAAAATTTTTCTATAGAAAATTTTTCGTTAAAATAATTTTTCTATAGAAAATTTTTCGTTAAAAAAATTTTTCTATAGAAAATTTTTCGTTAAAAAAATTTTTCTATAGAAAATTTTTCGTTAAAAAAATTTTTCTATAGAAAATTTTTCGTTAAAAAATTTTTTCTATAGAAAATTTTTCGTTAAAAAAATTTTTCTATAGAAAATTTTTAGTTAAAAAAATTTTTCTATAGAAAATTTTTCGTTAAAAAAATTTTTCTATAGAAAATTTTTCATTAAAAATATTTGTCTATAGAAAATTTTTCGTTAAAAAAATTTTTCTATAGAAAATTTTTCGTTAAAAAAACTTTCTATAGAAAATTTTTCGTTAAAAAAATTTTCTTTAGAAAATTTTTCGTTAAAAAAATTTTCTTTAGAAAATTTTTCGTTAAAAAAATTTTTCTGTAGAAAATTTCTCGTTAAAAAAATTTTACTATAGAAAATTTTTCGTTAAAAAAATTTTTCGATAGAAAATTTTTCGTTAAGAAAATTTTTCTATAGAAAATTTTTCGTTAAAAAAATTTTTCTATAGAAAATTTTTCGTTAAAAAAATTTTTCTATAGAAAATTTTTCGATATAAAAATTTTTCTATAGAAAAATTTCTAACGAAAATTTTTCGATATACAAATTTTTCTATAGAAAATTTTTCGATATAAAGATTTTCTTATAGAAAATTTCGTGATATAAAAATTTTTCTATAGAAAATTTTTCGTTAAAAAAATTTTTCTATAGAAAATTTTTCGATATAAAAATTTTACTATAGAAAATTTTTCGATATAAAAATTTTTCTATAGAAAATTTTTCGTTAAAAAAATTTTCTATAGAAAATTTTTCGTTAAAAAAATTTTTCTGTTAAAAAAAAAATTTTCTATAGAAAATTTTTCGTTAAAAAATTTTTCTATAGAAAATTTTTCGTTAAAAAAATTTGTCTATTGAAAATTTTTCGTTAAAAAAATTTTTCTATAGAAAATTTTTCGTTAAAAAAATTTTTCTATAGAAAATTTTTCGCTAAAAAAATTTTTCTATAGAAAATTTTTCATTAAAAATATTTGTCTATTGAAAATTTTTCGTTAAAAGAATTTTTCTATAGAAAATTTTTCGTTAAAAAAAACTTTCTATAGAAAATTTTTCGTTAAAAAAATTTTCTTTAGAAAATTTTTCGTTAAAAAAATTTTCTTTAGAAAATTTTTCGTTAAAAAAATTTTCTTTAGTAAATTTTTCGTTAAAAAAATTTTTCTGTAGAAAATTTTTCGTTAAAAAAATTTTACTATAGAAAATTTTTCGTTAAAAAAATTTTACTATAGAAAATTTTTCGTTAAAAAAATATTCTATAGAAAATTTTTCGTTAAAAAAACTTTCTATAGAAAATTTTTCGTTAAAAAAATTTTTCTATAGAAAATTTTTCGTTAAAAAAAAAATTTCTATAGAAAATTTTTCTTTAAAAAAAAAATTTTTCTATAGAAAATTTTTCGTTAAAAATATTTTTCTATAGAAAATTCTTCGAAAAAAAAATTATCTATAGAAAATTTTTCGTTAAAAAAAATTTTCTATAGAAAATTTTTCGTTAAAAAGCTTTCTATAGAAAATTTTTCGTTAAAAAAATTTTTCTATAGAAAATTTTTCGTTAAAAAAAAAAATTTCTATAGAAAATTTTTCGTTAAAAAAAAAAAATTTTTCTATAGAAAATTTTTCGTTAAAAAAAAAAATTTTCTATAGAAAATTTTTCGTTAAAAAAAAAAAAATTTCTTTAGAAAATTTTTCGTTAAAAAAAAAAAAATTTTCTATAGAAAATTTTTCGTTAAAAATATTTTTCTATAGAAAATTCTTCGAAAAAAAAAATTATCTATAGAAAATTTTTCGTTAAAAAAAATTTTCTATAGAAAATTTTTCGTAAAAAAACGTTTCTATAGAAAATTTTTCGTTAAAAAAAAAATTTCTATAATTTTTCGTTAAAAAAATTTTTTTATAGAAAATTGTTCGATATAAAAATTTTCTATAGAAAATTTTTTGGTAGAAAAATATTTTTATAGAAAATATGTAAGGCCCTTTTTACCTTAAACTGTAAGAAGCTTCTTTCTATAAGTCTTTCATTTTGTAGTATATACATATATACATATGTCTATGTATGAGTATGAATATCACAAATTTGCTGCAAGGTGTAAATTGCTATTAAATGGAATTGAAGAAATAAAATTTTTCATAGACTTATGCCATTTATTGTTATATTTACCTAAACTATGGCACGATTTATTTTAACTGCAACTCATTAATACCAATCGACAGAAAAGCCAGTAAAATTTTTTTCCCGCTGCCTGAGTGTTCATAAACAAAAGCATGTAAAAACTACAAAACTGCCTTTTCATCTTCTTCGCAGTTTCCATAAGAATAAATCCCAAGGAAGAAAAGTGCGAACGAGAAACCTCTTATTATTATTATTTTATTATTATTATTTTCTTTATTTCAATAAAAAATAGTAAATAAGGTTTACAATTTTTCAATAAAGATGTTTGTTTATGACAATGACACATACGTCGTCTGTCATATATTGAATTTAAAAATATTTGAATATTATTTCATTTTAAGTTTTAAGTTTATGAGACAAATCAATTAAATACAGAGCTTAAATAATTTCTATATTTTAAAGCTTCAAAAACATAATTATAAAGTCTGTTCCAGCCGTCTACGAGAAACCTCTTGTTCATGAAATCAAGCGGCTAGACTAAAGCAGGCAACGCTTGTATTGTATACGAAATATGGCTTAATTTAGCTTACGCAGCTTAAGATTTATATGCTCGGCTTGACTCATGGAATCTCATGGTTTGTATTATTTTTGAACTTTTATCTGAAGTAGCTGCTGTTTTTTAATTTATTAGAAAAATTAAACTTAAGTTAAACTTCGTTATCCCAATTGTTGGTTGTGAGCTTTCTAGACATCGGATTTCCTTTCTTTTCCTATAAACTGTATGGCTTTGAGTGGTTACGCCTTTTGTCATTTGTTTTGTCTATTCACTTGCAGATGCCGGAGCATTTCTAAGATTTTGCTTTTAGTGTCAACTTGTTTAAATATTAAATTGTGAACAATTATAATAATTGATAATAATTTTGGATAAAATAAATACTTTCTTTGTAGCCATGAGGTTATTGGCTGGTGGAGACCGTAAATAAAGAATCAAAAATTAAAATATATACTGAAAAATATATAGAGCAATAAGCTGAGTATAAGGCAATAAAACTTTCAAAAACTAATTTATTAATAGCAAACATTTTTTTCGAAAATTTAATTTTAACAAAGAAATTTTCAAAAATTTATAAAAAGTGTAATTTTCGAAAAATTTCTATTTATAGTAAAATTTTCATAAATTTCTTGTTTATACCGAAAAATTTTTCGTTAAAAAATTTATCTATAGAAAATTTTTCGTTAAAAAAATTTTCTATAGGAAATTTTTCGTTAAAAACAAATTTTATAGAAAATTTTTCGTTAAAAAAATAAAAAAAATTTTTGTTAAAAAAATATCTTGTCAAAAAAATTTTTTGTTAAAAAAAATTTTTTTATAGAAAATTTTTCGTTAAAAAAAATTTCTATAGAAAAATTTTCGTTAAAAAAAAAATAGAAAATTTTTCGTTAAAAAAAATTTTCTATAGAAAATTTTTCGTTAAAAAAAATTTTCTATAGAAAATTTTTCGTTAAAAAAAATTTTCTATAGAAAATTTTTAGTTAAAAAAAATTTTCTATAGAAAATTATTCGTTAAAAAAAAATTTCTATAGAAAATTTTTCGTTAAAAAAAAATTCTATAGAAAATTTTTCGTTAAAAAAAAATTCTATAGAAAATTTTTCGTTAAAAAAAATTTTCTATAGAAAATTTTTCGTTAAAAAAAATTTGTCTATTAATAATTTTGCGTTAAAAAAAATTTCTATAGAAAATTTTTCGGCAAAAAAAATTTGTCTATTAATAATTTTTCGTTAAAAAATTTTTTCTATAGAAAATTTTTCATTAAAAAAAATGTTTCTATATAAAATTTTTTGTTAAAAAAAATTTTGTATAGAAAATTTTTCGTTAAAAAAATTTTTCTATAGAAAATTTTTCGTTAAAAAAATTTTTCTACAGAAAATTTTTCGTTAAAAAAATTTTTCTATAGAAAATTTTTCGTTTAAAAAAATTTTCTATAGAAAACTTTTCGTTCAAAAAATTTTTCTATAGAATATTTTTCGTCAAGAAAATTTTTCTATGGAAAATTTTTCGTTAAAAAAATTTTTCTATAGAAAATTTTTCGTTAAAAAAATTTTTCTATAGAAAATTTTCCTATAGGAAATTTTTTTTTATAGGAAATTTAAAAAAAAAAAAAAAATTCTATAGGAAATTTTTCTTTAAGAAAAAAATTTCTATAGAAAATTTTTTCTATAGAAAATTTTTCTTTAAAAAAAATTTTTCTTAAAAAAAAAAATTTTCTATAGAAAATTTTTCTTTACAAAATATTTTTCTATAGAAAATTTTTCGTTAAAAAAAATTTTTCTATAGACAATTTTTCGTTAAAAAAAAAAAATTTCTATAGAAAATTTTGAGTTAAACAAATTTTTCTATAGAAAATTTTTCGTCAAAAAAATTTTTCTATAGAAAAAAAATTTTTTGTTTAAAAAAATTTTGCTATATTAAAAATTTTTCGTTAAAAAATTTTTCTATAAAAAATTTTTTGTTAAAAAAATATTTCTATAGAATGTTTGTTGTCAAAAAAATTTTTCTATGAAAAATTTTAACAAAAAATATTCTATGAAAAATTTTAACAAAAAATTTTCTATAGAAAAATTTTTTTTAAACGAAAAATTTTCTATAGAAATATTTTTTAACGAAAAATTTTCTATAGAAATATTTTTTAACGAAAAATTTTCTATAGAAACATTTTTTTTAACGAAAAATTTTCTTAGAAAAATTTTTTTAACGAAAAATTTTCTACAGAAAAATTTTTTTAACGAAAAATTGTCTATAGAAAAATTTTTTTAAGAAAACAAGGCAAACGGGTTTTCTATAGAAAATTTTTCGTTAAAATGATTTTTCTATAGAAAATCTTTTGTTAAAATGATTTTTCTATAGAAAATTTTTCGAAAAAAATTTTCCATAGAAAATTTTTCGAAAAAAAATTTTTCTATAGATAATTTTTCGATAGAAACAACTTTCTATAGAAAATTTTTTCCTTTCAAAGTTTTTCATAGAAACATTTTAATATAAATTTCGAAAAAAATTTAGTTTAAAAAAAATTCCTTTAACAAAAAATTGATATTGAATAACAAACCATTTAAAAATGTCACCTTACAAAGTTTCGAATATTGCAGAAACTTTCTTTTAATGTCTTTCATTTCCAAAACACAATTTCTTTAATTATCCAGAATCTAACACTTATTATCTATCGCTTTACAAAGATAATTTCTGTAAAGTCCCTCTCACCTTCAACAATCACTTTACATTTGCTACAACATGTTGCCTCCATTCGTTCGAGCAGTTTGAGAGCACCTGTTTTTAGTTTTTTTTTTTGGTATTGTTGTATGAAACAACAATCACCTCATGTTGCAGCAACAATGAAATTCGTGCCTTTAATAGTTTTTGGCAGGAGCGAAAGACATTTTGTGTTAATGTCCACTTCAATGTAACAATTCGTATTAGGGGGAAACAAAGACCTCCTCAGGGAATATCTTTCACTAATTGCAATGGGCTATTGCTACTGATGCCTCTTGTTGTTATTGTTGAGTTAGCAATTGTTGTTGGTGACGCTGCTTTAGTTGTTGCCCGTAACTTTGTTGGCGACATCGTCAATGTTTGTCAAGTTTTAAGGCAGAAATACGAAAAAAAAAGTGTTAAGTGTCAAACAACATGATGAAACATTTAACATGTTCCTCTGCCTTCGTTTGCTTTAAATGAAAAAAAACTTCTCGAACATCGATGTAATATAATTCTAAAATGTATTTACACAAAATGAGAAAACAAAAATCTTCTTCTAAAAACTAGAAAAAAAACATACGACTAAAGTCTTCTTTATTTGCATTAACTAATTTTCATTTGTTCAATGCATGAGTCTCTATGTCCACTTTAGAAACTTTTTTGCTTCTGTTTGCCAGGATTATTTTTATTTCCTTTTCTTTTCTTGTCTTCGTTTTGTGTTAAATTTTTAATTTTGCAAAAGATGTTTACCTTTCCGGAAAATGGAAAGAACAAACAAGAAAAGAGGTCATCGTGTAATATTAGGAGCTGAAACTCATGAAAACACTTGTCACACATGTCCTTCTTATCTGGTTGTCATTTTGCCTGTTTCTGGTATTTTTCTTAGGGAAAACATAGGTGGGACACAAATCTCAAATGTTAAATTACATGAAGTGGAAATTTTTTGTATGTAATGTTTCTTAATTTAGAGGAAATTAAGTAAAAAGCAAATGAGTTTCTAAAGTTTAAGAACATTTTATAGCTAATTTTTCTTTTCAAAAATTTGATACAGAAAATTTTTTTAAAGAAAAATTTTCTGCAAAAATTTTTTTTAAAGAAAAATTTTCTATAGAATTTTTTTTTTAACGAAAAAATTTCTATAGAAAAATTTTTTTACCGAAAAAATTTCTATAGAAAAATTTTTTTAACGAAAAATATTCGATAGAAAAATTTTTTTAACAAAAAATTTTCTATAGTAAAATTTTTTTAACGAAAAATTTTGTATAGAAACATTTTTTTGACGAAAAATTTTCTATAGAAAAATTTCTTAACAAAAAATTTTCTATAGAAAATTTTTTTAAAGAATAATTTTCTATAGAAAAATTTTTTTAACGAAAAATTTTCTATAGAAAAAATTTTTTAACGAGAAATTTTGTATAGAAAATTTTTTTTCGAAATATTTTCTATAGAAAATTTTTTTTAACAAAAAATTTTCTATAGAAAAATTTTTTCAACGTAAAATATGCTATAGAAAAATTTTGTTAACAAAAAATTTTCTATAGTAAAATTTTTTTAACGAAAAATTTTGTATAGAAACATTTTTTTGACGAAAAATTTTATATAGAAAAATTTCTTAACAAAAAATTTTCTATAGAAAAATTTTTTTAAAGAATAATTTTCTATAGAAAAATTTTTTAACGAGAAATTTTGTATATAAAATTTTTTTAACGAAATATTTTCTATAGAAAAATTTTGTTAAAGAAAAATTTTCTATAGAAAAATTTTTTAACGAAAAATTTTTTAACGAAAAATTTTTTATAAAAAAATTTTTTAACGAAAAATTTTTTATAAAAAAATTTTTTTAACGAAAAATTTTTTTATCGAAAATTTTTCCATAAAAAAATTTTCTATAGAAAAATTTTTTTAACGAAAAGTTTTCTATAGAAAATTCTTTTAACGAAAAATTTTCTATAGAAAATTTTTTTTAACGAAAAATTTTCTGTAGAAAATTTTTTTTCAACGAAAAATTTTCTATAGAAAATTTTTTTTAACGAAAGATTTTCTATAGAAAATTTTTTTTAACGAAAAATTTTCTATAGAAAATTTTTTAACGAAAAATTTTCTATAGAAAATTTTTTTAACGAAAAATTTTCTATAGAAAATTTTTTTAACGAAAAATTTTCTATAGAAAATTTTTTTAACGAAAAATTTTCTATAGAAAATTTTTTTAACGAAAAATTTTCTATAGAAAATTTTTTTAACGAAAAATTTTCTATAGAAAATTTTTTTAACGAAAAATTTTCTATAGAAAATTTTTTTAACGAAAAATTTTCTATAGAAAATTTTTTTAACGAAAAATTTTCTATAGAAAATTTTTTTAACGAAAAATTTTCTATAGAAAATTTTTTTAACGAAAAATTTTCTATAGAAAATTTTTTTAACGAAAAATTTTCTATAGAAAATTTTTTTAACGAAAAATTTTCTATAGAAAATTTTTTTAACGAAAAATTTTCTATAGAAAATTTCTTTAACGAAAAATTTTCTATAGAAAATTTCTTTGACGAAAAATTTTCTATAGAAAATTTCTTTAACGAAAAATTTTCTATAGAAAATTTCTTTAACGAAAAATTTTCTATAGAAAATTTCTTTAACGAAAAATTTTCTATAGAAAATTTCTTTAACGAAAAATTTTCTATAAAAAATTTTTTTAACGAAAAATTATCTATAGAAAAATTTTTTTTACCGAAAAATTTTCTATAAAAAAAAAAAAAAATTTTCTTAACGAAAAATTTTCTATAGAAATATTTTTTTAACGAAAAATTTTTTATAGGAAAAATTTTTTAACAAAAAATTTTCTATAGGAAAATTTTTTTAACAAAAAATTTTTTATAGGAAAATTTTTTTAACGAAAAATTTTCTATAGAAAAATTTTTTTAACGAAAAATTTTCTTAAGAAAAATTTTTTAACGAAAAATTTTTTGTAGGAAAAATTTTTTAACAAAAAATTTTTTAAAGGAAATTTTTTTTAACAAAAAATTTTTTATAGGAAAATTTTTTTAACGAAAAATTTTCTACAGAAAAATTTTTTTTAACGAAAAATTTTCTAAAGAAAAATTTTTTTTAGCGAAAAATTTTCTATAGAAAATTTTTTTTAACGAAAAATTTTCTATAGAAAAATTTTTTTACCAAAAAAATTTCTATAGAAAAATCTTTTTACAAAAAAAATTTCTATAGAAAATTTTTTTTTACCAAACAATTATCTATAGAAAAATTTTTTACAAAAAAATTTTCTAAAGAAAAATTTTTTTAACAAAAAATGTATTAAAGAAAAAAATTTAAAAAAAAATTCTATAGAAAAATTTTTTTAACAAAAAATTTTTTATATTTGGTAAAAAAACATTTTTGAACGAAAAATTTTCTATATAAATTTTTTTTTAACGAAAAATTTTCTATATAAAATTTTTTTTAAAGAAAAATTTTCTATATAAAATTTTTTTTAACAAAAAATGTTCTATATAATATTTGTTTAACGAAAAATTTTCTATATAAAATTTTTTTTGTAACGAAAAATTTTCTATATACAATTTTATTTTAACGAAAAATTTTCTATATAAAAATTTTTTCAACGAAAAATTTTCTACATAAAAATTTGTTTACGAAATATTTTCTATAGAAGAATTTTTTTTTTGCCAAAAAATTTTCTATAGAAAAATTTGTAGGTATTAAAATTGTGTTGTGTAGTATATCACATTTTGATGAAGCATACACAATCAAAATAAACGTTAAAAGAAGTTTGTTGCAAAAAATATTTCGTTTTATTACCATATACAAAATTTTGTAATAGATAGAAGTTAGGCCAACATAATAAGATGAATTCCTTTTTGTTTCCTGATAAAGGAAATTGAATTTTTAATCAACATTTTGGGCAATGAATTAAATAAAACTCCTAGTGCTTTTGTTGGTGGTAAATACCGGTATGATGGGTACCATTTGTGTTAAGAGAATAGTAAATAATAGCAAACGATTTTTAAAGGAAATGGATTTAATGTTTTTCAAAATATCTTATTACATTTTAAAGGAAGACATTAGCAATAAAGAATATCAAGTTTAGGCTAAATATGCAAATATATGCAGATAATTTAAATATTATTATAAAGCCAAGACATCCACCTTAAATCTTTCCAGTTATTTCAGCCCAAGTCCTACAACACTATCTGTAAGCCTACAAAGTAAACAACCTCAAATATATAAAATACCCAATTTCAAAGATTGCAACTTTCATATATGGACCACTCATGCAAATTTACCCATACAACCGAAAATACTAAATTTAATAACCCTTTACACAAACTTTTAGCTTAATTACATACAAATTTAAATTAAAAAGTCATCATCCTCCACCTCCTTTTCCATCATTCTTTAGAATTCCAATTTTAATTACGCCAACTTACACGGTAATTTCATGGTAGCCACCTAATTTTACATTTTCATTTACAACAAACAACTTTATTTTTTGTTTGTATACAAAATTAATTATGTAACAACAATTTTCTAACAAATAACTATTTTTTAAAATTTATATTGCAAATAATTATTACTTACGTACGGAAAATGTTTTCTTTTAGGTCTGAAATTAATTGTCCAGAACCATTTGGGTTGAGGAGTTTAAAATTAATGCGTGTTTGTACTACCCTCTTTTACCACTTCGCAATTTTGCGCTGCTACGAGTTGAACGTTTAGCTGTGAAATATTGCGAGATTGCGTACATTAAAGTTATAATAAATTGTTAACATGATCTTTTGTTGGTGGTGAATTAATTATATTTTATTTAATTTAATATAATATTATTCAACATAAGTTTTAGGGTTTATATAATGAAAACTTCCAGCTAAGAGAACATAGACTTAGATAAAGCTTTTGTGTAAAATCTATGGGAGGGAAAGTGTATGGGATTAGCATAATTGTTGTAAAACTGATTTTTTTTTAATAGAAACTTACCATTTTCAAACAATTTACACCGGAGCCATCCAGCTCTACAGCACATTGTGCGAACTTTTTAAAAAAGCTTTCAAAGCTGTTTACCACAAATGCATGTGTTTTTGGACAGGTCTGATTCACACTCCATTTTTACACGTAAGTATAGAGTGATTTTTTAACAACTTACTTTTTCGCAACGTAGTTTTCGGCAGCTCAGTTGTTATAGTGTAACATGTTACTGTCATACATGCTCAGTTTGATTTATAAATCAATGGAGTTATTATGAATGACTAAACAGTGTAGGTTTTATAAAATTATTTTTGAAATTTGACTTTGATTTTTTGAAAAACTGTACAAGCTACATACGTCAGTTTTTGCAGTAATAATGTAAAGGGTTATCCATTTTGTGGTTTCAAAAGTATAGGACTGAAATTCGATTATGTTTTTAAACCATTTTTTTAGTTTATATCTAATTGTACAAGCTACATACGTTATTTTTTGCAGTAATAATGTAAAGGGTTATCCATTTTGTGGTTTTAAAAGTATAGGACTGAAATTCGACTAAGTTGTTAAACAATTTTTTTCAGTTGATATCTGACATTGACGAAAATGGAAAATACCCTACAAAAATGGCGATTCTACACCAACCACATATCGTGCTTAAAGAGGAGATTGTGGTTTGCATAATCGTCAACTACTCAAGCGTTCCGCTCGTTCCGCTAAAAATATCGCTGCTGTAAGTAAAAGTGTTGCCGAAGACCCGAATGTGACGATTCCTCGTTGTTCTCTGGAATAAGGGCTGTCTTATGGCACATTATTGAAGAATACGACTTGGAGAGTATGTGGTTTCAACAAGAAACACACTTTTGCGAATATGGCTTTATTGCAAGAGACATTTCCTGGTCGCGTAATTTCTCGTCGTGGCGATATGAACAGGCCACCAAGATTATGTGATTGGACACCATTAGACTTGTTTTATGGGGCTACGCGAAAGACCGTGTTTATACAGATAAGCCTTTAACTATTGAGCAACCAATATTTGTCAAGTTATGTCTGAAATACCGCCCAATATGTGTCAAAAAGCGGTCGAAAATTACCTGAAAAGAATCAATGCTTGCAATATTTTGCCTGGTGGTCTTTTAAATGATGAAGTGTTTCAAACAAAATGTCAACGGCCAAACTTTATAATAAAAAAGAAATAACATGAAAAAAATTATTTCATATGTGTTTTATTTACTTACACTTTTGAAATCGCAAAATTGATGACCCGTTATTAAGATTTTATTATCTTAAATACTCACTCTTCATTTAGTTTTTAATAAAATAATTAGAGTACCTAAAGACCTACGATTCATTAATTGAGATATATAAAGACCTGCGATTAACTAATTTGGGTATATAAAGACCTACGATTAAACAAATAAAATATATATAAAGACCTACCAAAATATTTATAATTGAGTAATTGGGGTACATAAAAACCTACTATTGCGTAATTGAGGTATATAAACGCCAACGATTGAGTAATCTTATATTCTTAAACGAGCAATAATTGTATATATATATATATATATATATGTATATATATATAGAATGGCTATCTCGAAAACGGCTCTAACGATTTTGATAAAATTTGGACAGTGGGTATCTTTTTTGATGTATAGGTCGAAGAAGAAGGGACTTTTGGAACTTTTACCTCTAAGAGGGTAAAAACGGGTAAAAAGGGGAAAAAATCGAAAACGCTATGTCTCCTAAAGTAATAGGTATAGAAACAAAATTAAAATTACGTTTTAAACAGCTTTGAAAATAAGCGGATAGGTGTTTGGTACTTTTTTGAAACTATGTCCGATAGGGGGTAAAAAAGGGTGAAAATAGTTTTTTTGGCACCTTTTTAACCCACTCTTATATTTTAAACTAAAGAATATAGAAAGAAACTTGGTACTGCAATCAATAGATGTAAAAAAAACATGAAACACGTATTTGGTACTTTTTTGATTTTGGAGCCAAAATGGGTAAAAAAGGGATAAAATAATAACTTAACATCTCCTAAGTAATATGAATAGGAACATTATACATTATGTTAAATGCGTTTTAAAAAAATGTACCGAATTCAATTGGCACCAAAAAAGTACCAAATATACATATGGAACTTTTAGAAATTAGGGAATAAAATGGGGGAAAAATTAGTATTATTTTAAACAAATGAATGTTTGTATGTATGTTCTTTATAGAATAGTAAACTGTGAATTTGATTGTGTTATGCTCTTTAGCGAAAATGTTGCGGATAAGCCGGCGAAGGTTTTAAAGTTGATAAGACTAATTTCCGATAGATGGCGCCACTGAAAATTACTAAAAATTAATTAAATCGTAAACTGTACATTTGATCATGCTATGATCTTTAGCAAAGTTGTAGCGCATGAGCCGACGAAGGCTTTTTAGTTGGTATGAATAATTTCCGACAGGTGGCGCTACAGAAACTTACTCAAAGTCAATTTAATCGTAATCTGTACATTTAATCATGCTACAATATTTAGCAAAGTTGTTGCACATGAGCCGACGAAGGTTTCTTAGTTTGTATGAAGAAATTTCGACAGGCGGCGCTACTGAAATTTACTCAAAGTCAATTTAATCGTATGCTGTACATTTAATCATGCTATAATCTTCAGCAAAGTTGTTACGGATAAAACGAAGAAGGTTTATGAATTGGAATAAGCAAAGTCCGACAGGTGGCGCCACAGAAAACTACTCAAAATGAATTAAATCGTAAACTGTGCATTTGATCAGACTATAATCTTTAGCAAAGTTGTTGCGCATGAGTCGACAGAGGTTTCTGTTGATATGACTAATTTCCAAAATTATTCAAAATGAGTTAAACTGTAAACTATGCAAACTATGTGTTGGTCGGACAAAATAAATCAAATAATTCAAAATTAACTGAATATTTCTACAATGTCTTTCCTCTAAATTTATTTTAGCACTTTATAATATAAAATATATAAAAACATTAAAATTTTCCTGAAAATGCTTATCATAAAGCTCCGAGCAAGGCTCGGTCTACCAGGTACTTTGGGTATATAAACGCCAACGATTGAGTAATTTGGGTATATAAACCCCTACGATTACGTAAATTGGGCACTAAAAGAACTATGATTGAGTAATTGGGGCACTAAAAGAACTATGCATAAACTAACAACATAGACTGAGGACGCAACTGTCAAGTACATTTAAGAGACGTCATGGTACATTTTAGAGGCGCCATATTGTAATAAGTATTACTGTATTGGTAAAATTATGTTTAAGTGGTATTAGTGCATACTAAAATATCCACCACATACTAAAGCAGAGTTGCTTGGTATTGTTGATTTTTAAATTTTTATTTTTGAATTTGCACTAGAAATGCAACACTGGTTTGAATGATTTTTAATTCCCCACAAGAAAAAGAAACTCAACAATAAAATGTCAATAAATTATTTGTTTATAAAATAAACTAGGGACCGAAAATAATAATTATTCTTGAATTTTCAAAGAAAAAAAGCAATCATATGGAAATATCGCAGAACTAATTTGAAAACATCATTTTGCATGTTTTCCACTATATTTTCAGAAAATGACATGCTTTTTAAATTTTTGATTTTTATTATTTTTCTCAAAAATAATTTTTATTTTACGATTTTTATTTTTTTTGTCAAATATATTTGTCAAATTCTGACAAATATTTTTTTTGGCAAAAATATTTGTCAAAAATTGATTTTTATTTTATTTGTCAAAAATATTTGTCAAGGTCTGGCAAATATTTTTTTTGGCAAAAATATTTGTCAAGATCTGATTTTTATTTATTTTAAACAGAAATAATTGTTATTCTGATTTAAATTTTTTTTTTGTCAAAAATATTTGTCAAATAAAAAACGCAAAAATGAAAAAATCAATACAGAATTTAAATATTTTCCATAATAATGGTAAATTTTAAAAATTTTCAATAAAAATGAAAATTTTGAAAATTTCCCATAAAAACGTAGTATTTAAAATTTTCCCATAAAAATGGGAAATTTTAAAAATTTCTTGTAAAAAGGGGAAATTTTGAATATTCCTTTTTAAAATGTGAAATTTTGAAAATTTCCTATATAAATGGGAAATTATAAAAATTTTCTGTAAAAATGGGAAATTTTGAAAATTTCACCTAAAAAAGGGAAATTTTGAAAATTTCCCATAAAAAAGGGAAATTTTGAAAATTTCCCATAAAAATGGGAAATTTTCAAAATTATCCATAAAAAAGGGAAATTTTGAAAATTTCCCATAAAAAAGGGAAATTTTGAAAATTTCCCGTTATTAGGTGAAATTTTCAAAATTTTCCATTTTTATGGGAAATTTTCAAAATTTCCCTTTTTTATGGGAAATTATCAAAATTTCCCTTTTTTATGGGAAATTTTCAAAATTTCCCTTTTTTATGGGAAATTTTCAAAATTTCCCTTTTTTAGGTGAAATTTTCAAAATTTCCCATTTTTACAGAAAATTTTTATAATATCCCATTTATATAGGAAATTTTAAAAATTTCACATTTTAAAAAGGAAATTTGGGGGAAATAACCAAAAATTAGCTAAAAAATGTGTCTGAAATCGATCGATTTGAAAACGAAAAATGTCCATCACATACCTGAATATATTTATTTAATATTATTAAAAAAACAAACAAAATTTCTTTACTTACCCTTTTCAATTACAAATAATTTTTGTTTGTTTACATTTTCATTTGACAGTTGTCAAAATGACTATGTTGAATTCACAGTACCTGTATGTGAGTTCACCACCTTAGTTAATTTATTCACCACATTTTTTTGGTGCCTTAGTAGAACATATGTTCTCAATCTATGTGTTTTATCTATGGAACTATGATTGAGTAATTGGAATACACAAAGACCTACAATTGAATAATTAGGATATATAAAGATACATCAAAACCTAGGATTGAGTAATTGATGTATATAAAGACCTACGATTGAGTAATTGGAGTATATAAAGACCCACGATTGAACTATAATTTAGTAAATGGGGTACATAAAGACCTACGATTGACCAAATGGGGTATATAAAAACCTACGAATTAGTAAATAAGGTATTTAAAGAACTATAATTGATTCATTAGAATACCTTAAGACCACCGATTGACTAATTGAGGCTTATAAAGTGCTACCAATAAGTGAATGTTGAATTAAAAGAACTATGACTGAGTAATTGGGGTACACAAAGACCTACGATTGAGAAATGTATGTACTTAAGGACCTACGATTGAGTAATTGGGGTATATTAGGACCTACTATTGAGTAATTGGAGTACATAAAGACCTAGGATTGTGTAATTGTGGTATATAAAGACCTACGATTAAGAAAATGGGTTATTAAAAGAACAATGATTGAGTAATTGGGGTACATAAAGATTGAGTAATTGGGGTACATAAAGACCCACGATTGAGTAATTGCGGTATATAAAAACCTACGCTTGAGAAATTGGAATATATAAAGACTAACAATTGAGTAATTGGGGTATAGTAAGATTTACTATTGAGTAATTGGGGTATTTTAAGACTTACGATTGAGTAATTGGGCTATATTAAGACTTACGATCGAGTAATTGGGGTATATTAAGACTTACAATTGAGTAATTGGGGTATATTAAGACTTACGATTGAGTAATTGGGCTATATTAAGACTTACGATCGAGTAATTGGGGTATATTAAGACTTACAATTGAGTAATTGGGGTATATTAAGACTTACGATTGAGTAATTGGGGTATATAAAGACCTACGATTGAGTAATTGTGGTATATTAAGACCTACGATTGAGTAATTGGGGTATATAAAGACCTACTATTAAATAAATGGTGTAGTTAAAGAACTATGACTGAGTAAATGGAGTACATAAAGACCTACGATTGAGTAATTGGGTATATAAAGGCTTACGATTGAGTAATTTGCGTATATAAAGACCTACGATTAAGTAATTGGGATATATAAAGACCTTCGATTGAGTAATTAGGGTACTTAAGACCTTCGATTGAGTAATTTGGGTATACAAACTTACGATAAAGTAATTTGGATATATAAAGATCTACAATTAAGTAATAGGGGTATATAAAGACATACGATTAATTAATTGTGTTATATAAAGACCTAAGATTAAGTAACTGGGATATATACATATATACGATTTTTAGGACTATATATATATATATATATATATATATATATATATATAATTCCCCGACAACATTCCAATTGGAACAAGGGGTACTTCTCTCAGACAATGAGCTGCATCCGATTTTATTTTTAGACTCATTGAAAGGGACCTACGTTTTAACGCCGGCTCCGAACGGCAAATGCATTAGTTAGAGAAGTTTTTCATAGCCTAATGCTCAATAACCAGTGGCTAGCTGAGTTATGAGGTGAACCGCCGCTTTTTTGAAAATTAATTTTTTTCAAGTGGGTCTGACAGGGATTGAACTCTTGTATGCTAGGCGGATGACTAACCTGCTATACCACGGCGGTTCATAAAACTATACATAAAAATAAATCGACCACACCCACTTTTACGCCCACTCTTTTCGAATTACCTAAAATCGAAAAATTCCGGCGCGGATATGGATCATTTTTTCTTAAACATTCGGAGTAATTCAATTTTACATTTTGTGTGAAGAAAATTTGACCCCATTTCGAAATTTGACCCCATTTAAATTTATCTTAAAAAACGGCTGCATTGATATAAGTAATTTTTGTCTAAAATGTTCGTAGGAATTCAATTTAAGTCTTAACTGAAACAAAAAATTACCACGCTCACTTTTTTGGCGTATGTATATATTTAAAACCTGAAAAAGGCTGCACGAATATAGGTCAAACCATTATTTACGGTTGACATTCGTTTGTTTGACGATTGTTTGATGATTGTTTGATAGTTGATTGATCGACTGTTTCATGATTCTTAATGATTGTTCGATAATTGTTCCACGATTGACTGGCGATTGTTTGACGGTTGCATGATGATTGTAAATATCTTTTATTATCAACCATTGCATGGGTCCAAGTAGCGAGCATGTATGTAAAAATTAATGTTTGTCTATTTGTCCTTTATAGAATCGTAAACTATGCCTTTGATCATGTTATGATCTTATGATCAAAGTTGTTGCGTATGAGCCGACAAAGGTTTTTCAGATGGTTTCATCAATTTGCGACTTAAATCGAAAACTGTACATTTGATCGTGTTATGATCTTTAGTTTTTGGCATAAGTTCACGGAGGTTTCTAACTTGGTGTGATTATTTTCTGATAGATGGCGCCACTGAAAATTATTCAAAATGAATTAAATCGTAGACTGTGCATTTGATCGTACTATGATCTTTAGCAAAGTTATTGCTCATGAGTCGAATTAAAAATAAATTGAATCGTAAACTATGCATTTGATCACGTGCTGATTGCAATCAATAAATTAATTCAAAATTAATTGGATATTTGTGTAATGTGTAATTCCTTCAGATTTATTTTAGTTAAAGTCTCAGCAGCGCGCGCCTGGTAGTTTATTATAAATTGCATAAAAATACATTGAAATTTGAGGTCCAAATCTTAATTTCGGGAAGTAAAACTAATGTAGCGTTTTTGACCATTTTTAATAGCAACTAAATAACATATGCGTTTGTAAAAAAATCATCAAATAATATATATAGACCTGTACTTTGATTACAAGTTTGACATCGTTGAATCGTCTTTAAAGGGTATAATAAAACCGATTAATTATATCGATCTATTCTTTATTGTGAGAACCAAATTCTAGTTCTAGGCATTTAATTTTAGTAGACTCAACTAAAACTCTATTCCAGCAACTAAGAAACTTATTTGACTGAATCAACTCATACAAATAATTACATATTTATTTGAATCTACTATAAATTTTTTCTTAGTGCAAAAATGTATTAAATTACATTGCGTAATCTGTAGTTTTAATCAGACATTTATTACTTTTTTACTTAACATCTTTTTTATCTAATTCACAGCCCATGATTCTTACTTTCGAATCATTATCACTTGAGGTTTTTCTTGTTTTTATCTCATTTATATTTTCCTAGATTTAATCTAATTTTCTTGTTTTGAGAATTATACGTTTTTTTTTTTTTTGAAAAACCCCCTTTTAATTTATGAAACATTTAAAATGCGTTTATTATTCCCAGAAATGGAGGCCATAATTTAATGTGTGGTGTGAATCTGTGCGTGTTAACTGTGATAATCTGGTTGTATTTTATGATCTTATCAGTTCTAAGTGGCAGTTTTGCATTAAAAAGTAGTTGAGCAGATAAAATTAAAGTTTTATTAATTGTGTGTGTAAAAATAAAATGAAGTAGGCGAATATCACACGTTCGGAAGTCATTAATTAAGAGGTTATGGGGTAATAATTTTTATACCCACCATCAAAAAAAAAATAGGGGGTATATTGAGATTGTCGTTCCGTTTGTAATTTCTTTAATATTGGCTCCAAAAGCAAAATTGATGTATATTCTGAGTCCGCCTTTCTGTCCATATGTCTGTCTGTTGTCAGCACTATAGGGCCTGAACGAAAGGAGCTATATCACTGAAGTTTGCCACAAAATATTCCTCATTTCTTGGAAAATTCTGGTATTGAAATTGGCCTAAATCGGTTTACATTTGACCATAGCTCCCGTTTAACCTCGATTAGGCCCATCGCTTATTTGCTAATAAATGACAAATTATAACAGATATGATAATACAATTTAGTACAGACAAGTTCTACATGATTCTTATTCGGCGTTTAAAATTTCATCAAAATCGGTTCACATTTAACCATAGCTTCCATACAAAACACATATGAAAACAGCCTAAATTGCACCGAAAATATACTTAAATGCGAATAAATGATAAACTATATAAGCTATGGCCACTTGATTTAGTACGAGAAAGTCTTATGTCAATGCTAGCCAATGTGCAAAATTTTGTCACAATCGCTCACCATTTGACCATAACTCCCATATAAAAACTTACGGAAACACAAAAATGCCCAAAAGATAGGGGGCTTATATTCGTTTGTCCGTCAAATGAAAGCGAGATAGCTCGTAACGAAAAGAGCTAGAGGGACAAAATTTTACAAAAATATTTTCAATTTGTTGAGAAAATTGTATATAAATGGGCGAAATCGCTTCATATCTAGTTAGAGCTTCCATATAACCCCGCCCCGGGAATCGCGATAATGCTGATAAATTAAACACAATTGTAATAGGTATTACGACTAAATTTATGCAACTATTGGTCAGTATATCCAATTTTGTAGGAATCGGTCCATATTTGACCATAGCTTTTATATAAAAACCACTCCCGGAAACCACTAAAATGCCACAAACGCCAGATAAAAGCTTTCAAATTATAAACTATAATATTTATAGCCACTAAATTTTGCATAAAAAAGCTTTATATAAATACCAGCCAATGTATAAAATTTTGTGATATTCGGTCAACATTTGGCTATAGTTCTAATATATATAACATGCCTTTTTTCGAATTTGGTCCACATTTTGAATTAGCTGCTTATAAGCAGAGGTCGGTTGAGGCCCTATGCTCCACTGGGAGTCAAGGATAACAGAAGAAGCAGAGGTCGGCACAAATATATATAATTCCCCGACAACATTCTAATTGGAACAAAGGGTACTTCTCTCAGACAATGAGCTGCATCCGATTCTATTCTTAGACTCATTGAAAGGGACCTACGTTTTAACTCGGGCTCCGAACGGCAAATGCATTAGTTAGAGAAGTTTTACATAGCCTAATACTCAATAACCAGTGGCTAGTTGAGTTATGAGGAGAACCGCCGCTTTTTTTGAAAATTTATTTTTTCAAGTGGGTCTGGCCAGGGATTGAACTTGGGACCTCTGGTATGCTCGGCGGATCACTAACTTGCTATACCACGACGGCACTAATAGAACAGAACAAAAAAATCGCCATCAGAGTTGCCGTTTTTTATACTTTTAACTAAAATAGGTATTCTTTCAATGTGTAGTTCTGATGTTTTAAAATGAAAAAACAAATCTACTCCATTTTTTTAAATATTTAAATTAAACATTTTTCTCCAGAAAATTTTTTTATCAAAAAGTTTTATGTACAAAATTTTTTTATCATAAAGTTTTCTATAGAAAATTATTTTATCAAACAGTTTTCCATAGAAAATTTTACTATCAAAAAGTTTTCTATAGAAAATTTTTTTATCAACAATTTTTCTATAAAAAATTTTTTTATCCAAAATTTTTCTACAGAGAATTTGTTTATCCAAAATTTTTCTATAGAAAATGTTTCTATCAAAAATTTTTCTTAGAAAATTTTTTTATCGAAAATTTTTTTATCCAAAATTTTTCTACAGAGAATTTTTTTATCCAAAATTTTTCTATAGAAAATGTTTCTATCAAAAATTTTTCTTAGAAAATTTTTTTATCGAAAATTTTTCTATAGAAAATTTTTTTATCAATAATTTTTTTATGAAAATTTTTTTTGTTCAAAATTTTTCTATAAAAAATTTTTTTCTTAGAAATTTTTCGATACAAAATTTTTATCAAAAATTTTTCTATAAAGTTTTTTTTTATCAAAAATATAAAATTTTTTTATCGAAAAGTTTTCGATAGAAGATTTTTTCCAAAAATTTTTCTATAGAAATTTTTTTTATCAATAATTTTTTATAAAAAATTTTTTTATCCAAAATTTTTCTATAGAAAATTTTTTTAACAGAATTTTTTCGATATAAATTTTTTTTACAATTTTTTTTATAGAAAATGTTATTATAAAAAAATTTTCTATAGAAAATATTTTTACAGAAAAACATTTCTATCGAAAATTTGTCTAAAGAAAAATATTTTTACAAAAGTTTTCTTTAGAAAAAAGTTTTTATAGACAATTTTTCGACAGAAAATATGTTTTTTTTAATTTTATCGAAGAAAATTTCGATCGACAAATATTTATATCAAAAATGTTATTATAAAAAAAATCTTTGTATCGAAAATATCTAAAAAATCTTAAATTGTTGACAATTTTTAATAGAAAAAAAGAAAAAAAGAAGATTTGTATAGAAAATGTTTTATCATAAAGTGTTCTATAGAAAATTTTTTATTATCAATTTTTCTACAGATTTTTTTTTATCAATAATTTTTTATAAAAAAATTTTTATCCAAAATTTTTCTATAGAAAAATTTTTATCCAACATTTTTCTACACAAAATTTTTTATCCAACATTTTCCTAAAGAAAATTTTTTTATTCGAAATTTTTCTATAGAAAATGTTTTTATCAAAAATTTTTCTATAGAAAATTTGGTTTCTCCGCAAACAATTTTTGGCTTTTTATCAATAAATTGGTCTGTTACATTAATAAATAAATGTAAAAGATTTGGGATCAAATGCGAATAGTCATTCTTTTTGAAGAAAATTTTTTTATTAAAAATTTTTTAATAGAAAATTTTTTTATCAAAAATTTTTTATAAAAATTTTTTTTATTTAAAATTTTGTTATAGAAAATTTTTTTATTCAAAATTTTTCTATAGAAATTTTTTTATAAAAAATTTTTTATAGAAATTTTTTTATAAAAAATTTTTTTATCCAAATTTTTTCTATAGAAAATTTTTTATACAAAAGTTTTTTATCAGAAATTTTTCGAACAATTTTTTTATAAAAAATTATTTTATCCAAACTTTTCTATAAAAAATTTTTTTAATCAAAATTTTTTTATCAGAAATTTTTCTATAGACAATTTTTTATCATAAATTTTTCTATAGACAATTTTTTATCAAACATTTTTCTATAGAAATTTTTTTATCAATAATTTTTTATAGAAAATTTTTTTAACCAAAATTTTTTTATAGAAAACTTTTTTGTCCAAAGCTTTTCTATAGAAAATTTTTTTATACAGAATTTTTCGACAGAAAATTTTTTTTACCAACAATTTTTTTATAGAAAGTTTTATCATAAAAAAATTTTCTATAGAAAATATTTTTACAGAAAAATATTTCTATCGAGAATTTGTCTATAGAAAAATATTTTTATAAAATTTTTCTTTAGAAAAAAATCTTTATAAATTTTTTCTTTAGAAAAAAATCTTTATAGACAGTTTTTGGACAGATTTTTTTTTTTAATTTTTATAGAAAAAAATTTTGATTGAAAAGTTTTACAACGAAAGATAATTTTATCAAAAATGTTTCTATAAAAAATCTTTGTACCGAAAATATCTAAAAAATATATTAATCTAAAATTGTTTTATATTAGAACTTATTTATGTTTCGAAAGATATTCCGACTTATGGTTCGAAAAATATTCCGAGCTCGGAAATATTCCGAAAAATATATCGGTTACTGTGGCAACAATGTTCGAGATTACATTTCTTTGTTCTCTCAAACCATGTATTTTGTTGTTATAAATTGGGGTTTGATTTTATTTCTTGTGTATTTTTTTTTTCCTATTTTCTTTAATAAAGCTCTAACCGAATGCTTTTAATACTCATTTTCACGAGTTTCATTAATGATCGCGAGATTTATGAAAATTACAAAAAGTCATCGGCTTCTGGTGGAATGGTAGGCTTTCTTACAAGAATGAAGTTGTAATTGAGATCTGTATAGTTTTGGAACTAAATTATAGAAGATGAAACCCGTATCATTCGAATTAATACTTGGAGAATTTTGAATTTTCCACTTAACTTTAAGTTAATTTTATTTTTCGTTTCGCGTGAATACCCCTAATGTAATGTAAAAATTTAAATAATTTGTATGTCAACATTAATTCAGAATAATAAATATTTATCACAGTTATTTTATGTTTATAACAAATAAAACTGGTATTCGCGATAAGGCATGTGCAAAACTGTCAATTAATGTAATAATTGATTCTATAGCCTTCGCAAATGTTAAAGAAATAAGAAAACCGGAACCCTAAAGAACCTAAAAGGGATGAAAACTTTTATTAAGAAAATAATAAGCTTTTCAAAAAGTGTGTGCCACTTTAAGATTATAACATATTTTTTTTTTGCGATAAATATTTGAGAGTGTTTAAGGCGCTACGCATGCTAAGCCATAGCGATGCGCATGCGCAAAAAGGCAGCTGTTTTGCAAAGGTTATTTTGATATATTACATTACATACTGTTATACCCTCCCCTTATACCTGTTGCTTTAGCATAAATTTATTATAATCGTATAAGTTATTATATAATTTTTTTAAACTTTATGCCAGTGCGTGCAATTTTGAAGTCTGGGACTGGCTGCGGCGTATTCGAACGGTTAGGAAAAGAATGAAGCGTAAATGCATTCTTTACACAAGAAAACTGTTAAGACACACATTGTGGGCTCTTGCTCGTATAATTTGTTGGCAACATGAAAATTGATGTTTACTTGAGTAATAATTAAACATAAATGTTTTCAATCTTCCACTAAACTGTTGGAGAAAAGAAAAGAGTTGCGCTAGCCTGCCTCTGAAGTCAGCGTTGAGAGCCTTTTGAATTGTGTGTGAATTGAACGGAAGAAGAACTGATGCGCTCGCTGTTGCAAATGGAGAACAAGTGTAATTGGAGATAGAAGATTGTATGTGTATAGACTTCGTTTGGAATAGCAGTAAATAAATGATTATGTGTAATCAACAAGGAAAATTACATAAAAAAGGGTTAATTTAATTAATACATCAATTATATGGTGCGCAAGTTTAACCCCTTAGAAGAGGGTGATGAAAAAAATTAAAGATTTCTATAGGGAATTTTGTGCAATATATTTCTGATATTTAATATATGAGGAAATATTGTGAAAATGTTTGATAAATTTCTTCCATATGACTCCACTTCACCCTCCCCTTAATGGGTTAATAATCATATCATAATTGATGTGTTTATATTAAACAGTAGACGTCTGAAACTCTCTAGATTGCATGCGTAACTGAAGTCGGTTTTTAGCGTAACCATAATATTTAAAGGCGGTTGGTTGCATTTACATACGACTGACTACCTCTCAAGTAACTAAATATTACTTCCAACATTCAAAATAGAATGAATAGAACATTTCCTCTTCCAAACATCCCAGCAACCTATAGCTCATAGTCATAGTCTCGAAGCTAACAAATTTATGCTTAGTTAACATATTAAATAGTTGCCAACATTTTAATGGAACCTTTTAAAGAAAACATCTGATATTCATTACAACCATTTCGCGACTGATGTCTATATTTAATAAATACTTGAGTTTAATATTTTAATTTCTTCGTTTTTTTTCTATCTTTCATAATTTAATAGAGTTTCTTAACATAATTGAAATGCGTTTCTCTATTAAATTATAATGTGTGTGTAATTAGTTTAGCTTCACTTTTAATTAAATTTTAATTGCTTTAAAAAAATTTTTGTTTAATTTTTTTTAAACTTTTCATGTTAACACCATAAAAAGGCCTGAAGGTAGAATCCATGCATTTGGGTGGGATTTTGAAATCTCAAGCTTTATATTTTCTAGAAAAAAAAAATTATTAAAAAACTGTTCTCAAAAATTTTTTCGTATAAAAATTGTTTATAAAAATTTTTTTATATAAAAATTTTATAAATTTACTATAAACAATTTTTATATGAAAAATTTTCTATAAAAAAATTTGTATATCAAAAATTTTCTATAAGACATTTTATAAGAAAAATTTTCTATCAAATATTTTTATATGAAAAATTTTCTAAAAAGATTTTGATAAGAAAAAATTCTATAACAAATTTTATATGAAAAATTTTCTACAAAAAAATTGATTATGAAAAATTTTCTCAAAAAATAACAAATTAGTCGGGATGTAAGTATTATTCAAAAAGAAGTGTATTTGCAAATTTTCTATAAAAAATTTTTATATGAAAAATTTTCTATAAAAAAATTTTATATGAAAATTTCTATAAAAATTTTCATATGAAAAATTTTTTAATGAAAAAAGTCTATACAAAGATTTTTATATGTAAAATCTTATATGAAAAAAATTTCTTGTAAAGATTTTCTATAAAAATTTTAAAAGGAATACGAAAAATTTTTATAGGAAATACTTTCAATAAAAAAATTTTGTATGATCAATTTTCTATAAAAATGTTTTTATATGAAAAATTTTCTATAAAAAAAATTTTTATAAAAAATTTTTATATGAAAAATTCTATAAAAAATTTTTATATGAAAAATTTTTTATAAAAAAATTTTTAACGAAAAATTTCTATAAAAATAATAGAAATATGAAATATGAAAACTTTTCTATAAAAAATATTTATATAAAAGTTTATTAAATGAAAAATTTACTATACAAAATTTTCTATCAAATTTTTTTTTATAAAAATTTTATATCAAAAGCTTTTATACGAAAATTTTCTATAAAAAAATGTTTGTATAAAAATTTTCTATAAAAAATTTTTATATGTAAAATTTTCTATAAAAAGTTTTTGTATGAAAAATTTTCTATAAAAAATTTTTATTGAAAAATTTTCTATAAAAAATTTTTATATGAAAAATTTTCCTTAAAAAATTTTTATGTGAAAAATTTTCTAGAAAAAATTTGTATATGAAAAATTTTCTATAAAAAATTTTTATATCAAACATTTTCTATAAAAATTTTTTATAGAAAATTTTTCATATAAAAATTTTTTATAGAAAATTTTTCATATAAAAATTTTTGATAGAAAATTTTTTGTATAAAAGTTTTTTATTGAAAATTTTTCATATAAAAATTTTTTATAGAAAATTTTTCATATAAAAATTTTTGATAGAAAATTTTTTGTATAAAAGTTTTTTATTGAAAATTTTTCATATAAAAATTTTTTATAGAAAATTTTTCATATAAAATTTTTTTATAGAAAATTTTTCATATAAAAATTTTTTATAGAAAATTTTTCATTTTTTTATTTTTATTTTTCATATAAAAAATTTTATTGAAAATTTTTCATAAAAAATTTTTTATAAAAAATTTTTCATATAAAAATTTTTTATAGAAAATTTTTCATATAAAAATTTTTGATAGAAAATTTTTTATAAAAAATTTTTTTATAGAAAATGTTTGATATAAAAATTTTTTATAGAAAATTTTTCATATAAAATTTTTTTATAGAAAATTTTTCACATAAAAATTTTTTAAGGAAAATTTTTCATATAAAAATTTTTTATAGAAAATTTTTCAATAAAAATTTTTTATAGAAAATTTTTCTTATAAAAATTTTTTATAGAAAATTTTTCATATAAAATTTTTTTATAGAAAATTTTTCATATAAAAATTTTTTATAGAAAATTTTTCATTTTTTTATTTTTATTTTTCATATAAAAAATTTTATTGAAAATTTTTCATAAAAAATTTTTTATAGATAATTTTTCATATAAAAATTTTTTATAGAAAATTTTTCATAAAAAATTTTTTATAAAAAATTTTTCATATCAAAATTTGTATAGAAATTTTTTCGTTTTTTATAGAAAATTTTTCATATAAAAATTTTTTAGATAAAATTTTTTTATAGAAAATTTGTCATATAAAAATTTTTTATAGAAATTTTTTCATAAAAAATTTTTCATATAAAAATTTTTCAAAGAAAATATTTTATATAAACATTTTTTATTTAAACATTTTATCAAAAATTTTTATATGAAAAATTTTCTATTAAAAAATATAATAAAAGTTTTCTATAAAAAATGTTCTTTAAAAAAATGTAAAGAAAAATTTCTATGAAAAAATTTTTATATTAAATATTTGCTATACAAATTTTTTTTAGAGACAAAATTTTATATCAAAAGTCTTGTATAATAATTTGTATGTAAAAAATGTTCAAAAAGAAAAATTATTCTTACTTGATCCCAATCTATTACATTTATTTTTTAATGTAATATAATGTTTTTGGGGACAACTAATTCTTCGAAGCGTATCGATGCTTGGTTAGGACAGGAGGAAAGGCAGATCGATAGATTTAGATTCAGATTATTTATTCAATAAATTCATTGGTTTACATATTTTATCTAAAACTAGGGCTTATTTTACATATATTTTCCTACGTACAATGTACTTTTCAGGAACTTAAAACTATATTTTTAATATTTACACGGTAACTTAATGCTATGTGGAAAAACTCTTAAGATAATAAAATATTTATAAAATTAATTTAAATGAATTATATAGATCGATAGATCTTGAGAATATATATTTTATAAAAACAATCATTACGAATTATGTTTGTAAAGCAAAGATAAAAGCTCAGATTATCGACTGAACAAAATTTTTTATAGAAAATTTTTCACACAAATACTTATTTTATAAAAAAATTTTGTCTAAAAGATTTTCTATAAACACTTTTATTATGAAAATTTTTTACAAAAAAATTTTCGATTAAAATTTTTGTATGAAAAATTTTCGATAAAATTTTTTATTTATTTGGGAATTAATTATTCGAACTTTAGAATTGATTGAAAAATTAGGTTAAATCAGGCTTGAGTTCATTTAACTTTCAAATTATTAATTTTGAAAATTTCATGTAATTTACTTACATACATATGTTGTTAACATTGTTACTATTCTAAAAAAATAGCATCAAACCAAAAAGTCTTGTTCTTCTCTACATGCCAACGGCAAGTGAAAAGATCGAGCAAAACAAGTAATAGGAGAATACACAATCAATTAAACGTAGTGATGTTCGATCAAACTCAATGAGTTAAATTGATGATTATCTCTGCAATTTGACAACTCGACTGTGGTCGAGGGCGCTAAGTGCTGATGACGTCCTGTGGCGGGACAGAAATTGCAATCCACTGAGCCGCGTTCAAAAATAATTTTTTCAGTTTTTCTCCACAATTACTTTTCAAATTTTCAAAATTAATAATTTGAAAGTTAAATGAACTCAAGCCTGATTAAACCTAATTTTTCAATCTAAAATTTTTTATATGAGGAACTTCCTATCAAAAAATTTGTATATAAAAAATTTGCTCAAAAAGAATGACTATTCGCATTTGATCCCAAATCTGTTACATTTATTTATTAATATAACAGATATTATATTGATAAAAAGCCAAAAATTGCGGAGAAACCAAAATTCATCGACGCGTTTCGATGGTTGGTTAGGCCATCTCTTCAGAAGGATTATCCCCAATTTAGACAGATCGAAAACCTCGCATTATTACTTATTTTACAAACAAAACCTTTCAGAATTATGTTCATAAACCATAAGTAAAAGCGCAGATCATCGACTGAACAAAACACAAATAATTTTCAGTTTTCATCTTCATTCACTTCCCACGCGTCGAGGAATTTCGGTTTCTCCGCAAACAATTTTCGGCTTTTTATCAAAAAACTTGCTATTAAAATTTTAATGTGAAAAATTTTGTATAAAATTGTTTGTATATAATTTTTGTATAAAATTTTTTGTATATAAAAAATTTTCTAGAAATTACATTTTTTATACAATTTTTAATACAAAATTCAATATAAAAATTATTTATATGTAGAATTTTCTATAAAAAAAATTTCATTCATTACTTAAAAATTTAAAAAAAAATTTCAACTTTTTAAACTTCCTTCAAAGTCTCTCAAGTTGTCTTTATTTATGAATGCAAAAAGCCATAAAACCCTAAAATTGAAACCATAAATACTTATAAAAATAAATTGAAACACGTTCTTGTTATTAAAAAATTTCATAATCCTTTAACCAGAAACAAAAACTATCATCTATCAGCCATTCATCCAACACCAGTCATCCCATGTTTATATGCCTTTAAGTTTGAATTATTTCGGATGTTTTTTTTGGTGAACAAAAAAATTCTCATGTCTGATGTTTGAGTACAAACGTCAAGTTTATGTGGCGTTAAAAACCAATTGAACGATTAATTATTCACACAAAAAGTTAAGCAAATACACAGAGAGAAATAGAACAAATGGAATTATTGTGTAGCAGCAAAACGACAATGAAGTCGAGAAGGTTTGAAAGTAACTAAAAGAATCTAACAGATGATGGTTAGAAGGGCAAAGGACATGAGAAGAATGGGATACATTTTCTTTCTGTTCGAATAAAACAATTTAGTTTTACACGTTCCATAGAGACAGATATTTATGCATTGTATAGCTTTAGTACATGTGTGTGTGTCATGTGTTCTTAGTATATGCATAAGTAAACATATGAAAAGTATGTAATCGTATAACATGCAACATGCGGCATCAAATAAAATAAAATAGTAAGACAGTTTTATTTTTATGGTAAACAATTTTCATTGCCTTGTATAATTTTACACACACATTCACAGACATAGTTTTCTTCTATTATCCACTTTTGTTTTCTTTACTTTGTTTGTTGGGTAAATAATGTATTAGTTGCAAGAATTCACAATGAATCGTTAAGGGAGTTGGGAAACATTGAAGTAAGAGTTGTCTTTCTTCTCTAGACTAAACTAAACCTAAATATTAAGTTTAAATATTACCCCAGGTAATGCTAGTGAGCAAAATGTTATATACGAGGTTCGTTTCTGATTAAAGGATTTCAAGTTCGGACCCTTTTATGGATCTTTGCAACATCCCTCCTGTTTGCAACAAAACAATAAAAAAAAAACAGAGTCATTTGGCAAACATTCAACACGGTTGCAATCAAATGTTACTGGGCGTTCTAAGGGTAGACGATAAAGAGTCGTATTAAGACAACAAAACAAATATTCCAAGAGCTCATCAAAATTTCGCATCCGTTGATGCCATTACAGACACATTCAGGGAATCAAATACACACACATTTTCATAAGGAATCATATCTTATCGTATGTGTTGCACAGATCTTGAAAATAAAAAGTAAATAATTCGAAAGTGAATTGGACAGTTTCCATCAAATGGAATAGTGAAGTTGCTTTTAAATACTGGCTTTCAGGCATTAACTATACTAAAGCTTCAAGTTAACTTTCGGCTGTTGAAAGAAGAATTAAATTACAGAAGAACAAAATTACATTGACCTTCTGTAGCATTTAACCTTTCAAATCACTAAGATCGTACATGATCTCACTTGTTGAACTAAAAATGGCTGTGGTTACGTTTATCTCTACAAAACATAAAAACCTGCTTAAATGTCTTCTGAAGACATTGAAGCAGTCTTCTCCAAAGCACCGTCCTCGGGGCTTATACTTCTATTCTCACAGTTTATTGAGAGTATCCGTACAAAGGGCGTTGTGGAGGATCAATAATGGTCTAGCACTAAGTCCAAATGATGTGTAATTTGTAGAAGTAGTCGGAAACACTCATGCTTCCACTAGCACACTCTAAGTAATTATTTAAACTAATATTTTCACAATGAATTAGCTTTTGAGAATACTCAAAGACTTCTTCAGGATGTCCTTCTAAATATAGCAAAGTGGGCCAATGATAACCGTCGATATAAGATACAAAACTACACTAGTACAACCCATTTTAATCTGCATTAATTCCCTTGATTCTGACTTACTAAATTGAACATTAGCCCCGAATTCTCGCAGAACTCACAGAATTATGGCTCAGCAGTTTATCCAACTAATGTGGGAGACGATATTACTGATATTACGCGATAAAATTCAGCTCATTAAGAACCTTTGGACTGCTTACAAACTTCTAGTGCAGGAGAGACATTGTATGATTCATTTCAGACAGATGTGGCTCCGTTTAGGTAGTCTAAAAGTCAAGACTTTATTAAAACTCTTTGTTCTGTCTTCCCGAATTCATTAGTTCATTAGCATCACTGGATTGTCGCAGTTTTTCCAACGATATCTCATCTTAAGTGGATGTCAAAGATATGAATGAAGTACCTGACAAATGCCAGTTGGTTGTCAATCTGAAATCTACAGCAACCAGGATTGCCAAAGATCTCCAATCGAGATCTTCTCTTAAGTGGGTGTAGCTGATAGACTAAGAGTAACGACTAATAAAATCTTCGGATTGTGTCTTCTCGAATTTTACATTTAGATATTTCGAAAGTAAAAGCTTTATTAAATCTATGGATTCTGTGTTTCCGAATTCATCAGTAGTTTTGTATTGCCGCAGATCTCCCAAAGTGATCCAATCTGAAGTGGGTTTCACAGAAACAATGAAACTTAAAGCACAAAAGTTACCAAATTTTGGGTAGTCCCAAATTCAAATTCCAGATGGACATTAATCAGATGTTCCGGGTTAGATAGTAGATTCTGTTTCTCAGAAAAGGAGAGACATAGGCAAGAAATGTAGATGTAATCCGGTTGAGAAAGTCGTCAGTCAGGTACTAATTAAATCTCTGAATTCTGTTTCCCAGAAAGAGGGAGATATAGATAAGGAATGTAGATGTAATCCAGTTTAGAAAGTCTCACTGTCAAGTCCAAGTTAAATCGAATTCTGTTTCCGAGAAAAAGAGTGACATAGACAAGGAATATAGATGTAATCTAGCTTTGAAAATTTGACAGTCAAATCCAAAAGAAATCTCTAGATTCTGTTTACGAGAAAAAGAGTGACATAGACAAGGATTGTAGATGTAATCCGGTTTAGAAATTCTGACAGTCAAGTCTAAATTAAATCTCTGAATTCTGTTTCCTATAAAAAGAGTGACAAAGACAAGGAATGTAGATATAATCCGGTTAAGAAAGTCTCACCGTCAAGTCCATATTAAATCCCTGGATTATTTTTTCCAGAAAGGGAGAGACATTGACAAGGAATGTAGATGTAATCCGGTTTGGATTCTGTTCCACAGAAGGAGAGATACATAGATAAGGAATGTAGATGTAGTCCAGTTTAGAAAGTCTGACAGTCAAGTCCGAATTAAATCTCTGGATTATGTTTCCCAGAAAGAAAGAGTCATAGATAAGGAATGTAGATGTAATCCGGTTAAGACAGTCTCACAGTCAAGTTTATATTAAATCAGTTTTTTAGGAAGAAAGAAAAATAAACAAGAACTGTAGATGTAATCCGGCACAGAAAGTCTGACAGTAAAGTCAAAATTAAATCTCTGGATTCTGTTTCCTAGAAAAAAAGAGATATAGAAAAGGAATATAGATGTAATCCAGTTTGGAAAATCTGATAGTCAAAATCAAATCTCTAGATTCTGTTTCTCATAAAAGGGAGAGACATAGGCAAGGATTGCAGGTGTAGTCCGATTTAAATAGTCTGACAGTCAAGTCCAAATTAAATCTCTGGATTCTGTTTGCCAGAAAGAGGCAGATATAGACAAGGTATGTAGATGTAATCCGGTTTAGATAGTTTGACAGCCAAGTCCAAATTAAAACTCTGGAATATGTTTCACAGAAGGAGAGAGAGATAGACAAGGACTGTATAGCATACGAGCAAGACTGGGGACTAGCATAGGTGGGCATCAATTCCTGGTTGTTTTGATCGAGGTTGACAGCTGTATTATCTTACGAATCTCAGGTGGACGTCAATCCGAAATAAGTGTAAGTGCAAACGTCTATTGACGTTAAATCTGTTTTTTTGTCTCCTCGGATTTATCAATAAGACAGTCTGAAATTCAAACCTTTATTTAATCTATTGATTCACATTTGCCGAATTTATCTTCTTCTCCTGTTATCTTTGACTCCCAGAAGAGTATAGGGCCTCAACTATCCTTTTATATCGGACTGTATTGCGAGATGTTAGGTATACATCATTCCATGAATAGTTTGCTGCATGTGACTCCGCATCAATTGACCTTCTCCACGTTCTAGCAGGTGCACCAATACGATGGCCGCTTCCTTGTGGATTCCAAAGAAGCGCTTGTCGAGCAATGTTGGTATTTGGCCTTCGAAGTGTGTGGCCTATCCATCGCCATTTCCGTTGACATACCTCTGTGGAAGCAGGGATTTGGCTTGTCACATTAAGTGGCGATCTGGCTCATATAGTTATCGGACTACACTAAGAGCATTTTAAGGGGAACCGTCTGTTTTAACAAAGGGAGGAATTGATATAATTTTTACTAGCTTTCGTGGTATCACAATGAATATCTGAAGTCTTCTTCTTCTGTTATCCTTGACTCCCAGTGGAGCATAGGGCCTCAACTATCCTTTTTTATCGGACTCTATTGCGAGATGTTATAAAAACATCATTCCATGAATAGGTTGCTGCTTGTAACTCCGCTACAGCAGGTGTTCCAACACGACGGCCGCTTTCTTCTGGATTCCCACGAAGCGCTTGTCGAGCAATGTTGGTAATTGGCCTCCGAAGTGTGTGGCCTGTCCATCGCCATGTGAGTTAGCAAGACTCTGAACTACCTTACAAATCCCAGATAATGGGGAATCTGTTGGCAAATGGAACTAAATCTGGGAACATATTTCTTAAAAGATCTAGGCGATCTGGCTTATATAGTTATCGGACGACACTAAGAGCATTTTAAGAAGAATCATCTGTTTTAACGGAGGGAAGAATTCATATAAGTTTTGCTAGCTTCCGTGGTATCAAAATGGATTTCAAAGTCTATGTGAGTCGTATTAATAGCCTGAAGTATTCACCTAATTCTAATAAGAAAACTAATAGTAAATTTCCAAGACTTAGTCTCAAAAATAGGCCAAAATATAGCCTGAACATATAGTGAACCGCCAATGTATAGCGGGTTAGTCATCCGCCAAGCATACCAGAGGTCCCAAGGTCAATCCCCGGGCAGAGCCACTTGAAAAAATAAAATTTTCAAAAAAACGGTTCACGTCATAACTCAGTTATCTACTGGTTACTGAGTATTCGGCTATGTAAAACTTCTCTAATGCATTTGCCGTTCGGAGCCAGAGTTAAAACGTTGGTCCCTTTCAATGAGTCTAAAAGCATAATAGGAAGCTGCTCATTGTCTAAAAGAAGTACCCCCTGTTCCAGTTGGAACGTCGTGGGAATTGTGTATGTATGTATGTATCTAGGAATTTTCATTTCATTATAAACACTTATATAAATACTAATAGTAATTTCACATTTTTATCAAAATCTCCCACTGTGCCATGTTTGTATGCAATTGTAATGCAATATTAAAACGAATCACTTGATATTTTTTATTATTTCATGTCAAATTCTTCTCTCTCTAACTTCTGTCCATCCATTTGTTTACAGCCTTAGCTTATAGATCCTTTCAATTATTTCCTTACGTTTTCTTCTTCATCCTCTTTTTTTTGTTTTGCACAAACAAACATTTACCATCACTTACCCATGTGAAAGGCATCAAGAATGTCATAAATGACAATCATGTACGAGTACTCATATGTTTGTATGTCTAACTTAAAAAAACGATTGCACATATTTTTTTTCTGTTGTTTGCGAAAAGCCATTTCGTCTAAAACGAGCATCACGGGAAATTCTTTTCTAGGACACAATAACTGTATCCGTTTGGTAACACCTTTGGCTGCAACAACGAGGCCATCCAGATGAATCTTTTATTTATTTTCTCGAGAAGTAAGAAGTGGAAACAAAGAACAACACGATGATAAAATTGAGGCTGTTGTCGTTTAAATTGAATTCTTTTCAATTTTGTTCCTTCCATTACTTTTTGTGTTATTTGCACTTTTTCTTCTACTTTTTTTTTCTTCGTTGACTTTATTTGCATTCAATTGCATAAAAAATGCAAACATTTACACTTCGTTTCCGTCTACAATTTAAGTTAGTGCCACTTGATATTTAACCATAAGATATGAAGGACTTTTTTTTTTATTAGAATGCACTTGACAAAAAATATGGGCAAAATGTAGAGGATTGGTATTATCACAAGAGAGTTGGTGAATGGATGAGGTAATTGGATCTCGCAGGCATCCAGTATTTGCATCGAGTATGGGATACTTTTCGTGACTTATGAAATCCAAGATCCTGCTTTTTCATAGATTTAACCTATTCAGATTCCAACAATTTGCAAAAGTGCTTCTTCAATAGTTTCAGTGTGCTTTCTGTATCTAGTAAAGTGTTTCCTTGGACGCTTCTTACAAGAACATCACTGGATTGTCCCAGTTCTCCCAATAATATCTTATTATAAGTGGGTGTCAAAGATATGACTAAATGTAGGACCTTTCAAATGCCAGGGGCCCTATTCTCCACTGGGAGTCAAGGATAACAGAAGAAGAAGAAGAAATGCCAGGTGGGCCTTAACCTCAAATCTTTAGTAAACCTGGATTGCCACAGATCTCACATCGAGATCCCATCTTAAGTGGGTGTCACTGATAAACTAAGAGTAAAGACTTAATTATATCTCCGGATTCTGTCCCATCAAATTAATAATTTAAATAGCCTGGCAATCAAACATATATTAAATCTATGGATTCTGTGTTGCTGAATTCATCAGCAGTCCTGGTTGGCCGAAGATCTCCCAATGCGATATAAATTTAAGTAAGTTTCACAGATTCAAGGAATTTTAAGACACACAAGTTACCAAATTTTGGGACTACCTTTCAAATTTCAGATGGGCGTCAATCAGATGATGTATTAAATCCAAGTAGATGTATTCCGGCTTCGAAAGTGTGACAGTCAAGTCCAAATTAAATCTCTAGATTCTGTTTCCCAGAAAGAAAGAGAGACATAGACAAGTAAAGTATATGTAATCCGGTTTAGATAGTTCTACAGTCAAGTTCAAAACATGTTTTGCAGAAGGAGAGTAACATAGATAAGGAATGTTGAACATACGAGAAAAAAAACTCGAGACTGGCTTAAGAAGGCGTCAATTCCAGGTTAGCTTAGGTGGGCGTCAATTCTAGTGCTTCCACCGGCATCTCCGCTGATATACCTTTATAAAAGCAGGGATTTGGTTTGTCGCGTTTAGTAGATCTTCATTTTTAATGCAATTTGTACATTTTCAAAATTCGAAACCGTAATACAGGATGGACTTGATATTCGATTCATACCTATATATGTAACTAAGTTGTTGTTGATATTTTCTGAGATTCGCAAATAGCTCAGAGAAAGCCGAATGCAGATTTTGCCTTATTAATATACGATTCAATGTTCACGATTCAAAGTTCGATTCCTGAAAAAAAAAAAATAAATTCGTATTTTTTTTTTCAGAGAGGGCGCCACCTTTGGTAGATACGAATTTATTTTTTTTTTTTCAGAGATCGAACTTTACCTCTAGTATGTTAATAGTTTAAGATGGCATTTTATATCACTAGCTATCTTTCTCAAAGTATGCTCTAGCAAAGCATATTTTCGAAAACGTGTACTAGCTTGTAACGGAGCTTGATTGGTGCACAACCATAGATCTTGACAAATTGACTGACAAAAGCTTGCGGACTGCTGATCTCTAGATTTGAAATATTTCATGTTTTAGATTATAATGTAAAATAAGTAAGAAAGTGCTATAGTCTGTCAAGCTCGACCATACAATACCCTTCACCATATTAAGGTCAAAAGTGTTCTTTTTCCTGTATAACGACAAATAGTTGCTAAATTTTGTCTTCATACAAACATTTTTTCAAGACTTATATGGAGGCTAGGGTCAATTGTGGACTGATTATCTCGAAATATGGTAAACTGATTACAGTTTTTACAAGAATTATTTATGTAAAAAAAACTCAAAAGTCTCATTATCTTCAGATTTATGAGCATTTTAGAGTTTTATGTCTCATTTAGTGCATTTTGACAGAAGAATTTGTATGGAAGCTATAGCCAAATGTGGACCGATTTCAACTTAATTTGGTATAGTGATTTTGGTTTACTTAAGCAGTAATGTTCTTAAATTTCATGAAAAACTATTGATATTTGTGGGCAAAATATCAATTCCGGGAAGAGAGACCTATGGGAGGTACCATAAATAACAGAACGATTTTGACGAATTTCAATGGACATAATTCCGCTATCAAAAAAATTATCTGTGTCAAATTTCATCAAATTATCTTTAGATTTGCGACCTGTACTTTGATTACTTGGTTTACATGTGGTCCAGCCAGACGAACGGACGGACTAACTGACATCGCTAAATCGATTTTGGAAGTTATTCTAAGCCTATTGGTATACTAAAAGGATGGTCTACGATAATTATTTCCATGCGTCACAGAGATCAGCACAAACTTATAATACCCGTTCCACCTATGGTGTTGAAGGGTATAAAAATTCAAGATATTCGTCGAGTTATTTTGAAACCTTAAGAATTTGTTGAGAATTTTATAAGAAATTCAGAAAAGGCTTTTAAAGGGTGGTTAAATTGTAAGGGCCGATGTTGAATGTGAACCACACCTAAACGCCAAGTTTTTTTCCGAATTTTATTTGACATTTCTCTATTTCAGACTTACTCAATTTTAACCATGGAGAAATACACAATCCAACAACGTGTTAAAGTTATCCAGACTTATTATGAAAATCAAAATGCATATCGTGCACTTCGTGATTTTTTGGTCAATTTGATCGTCGAAATGTGCGTACAATCGCAAAAATCGTGGAAAAATTCGAGCAAATCGGGTCTGTAGAAGATGTGAGAACATCAGTGCATGATCGTACAGCTCGTACTGCAGAAAATATTGCCGCTGTTCGCGATAGTGTGGCTGAAGAGCCGTCCACCTCAACTCGTCGTCGTGCCCAGCAATTGTACCTCTCACGCTCGTCGTTGATGAACATTATGCATAAAGACTTGTATTTACATGCTTATAAGGTGCAATTGGCTCAAGAACTAAAGCCTTTTGACCACTCCAAACGTCGTGAATGGTCAGAATGGTGGCAAGAAATGGCAACAGTGGATGATCAATTTTCGAAGAAAATCATCTTCAGTGATGAGACACATTTACACCTCAGTGGATTCGTCCCTAAACAGAATTGCCGCATTTGGACGAATGAGAATCCAAGAGTGATTGTCGAAAAACCAATGCACCCACAAGGAGTGACTGTTTGGTGCGGTTTATGGGCTGGCGGCATCATCGGGCCGTATTTTTTCCAAAATGAGGCCGGTCAGGCAGTTACTGTGAATGGTGTTCGCTATCGTGAGATGATAACGAACTTTTTATGGCCCGAATTGGAAGATATGGATGTGGACGATATGTGGTTTCTGCAGGACGGTGCCACTTGCCACACAGCAAACGCAACAATGGCTCTTTTGCGCAACAAATTCAATGGCCGTGTTATCTCACGTAATGTCGATGTCAATTGGCCGCCAAGATCATGTGACTTGACACCGTTGGACTTTTTTCTTTGAGGTTATTTGAAAGAAAAGGTGTACGTCGATAAGCCAGCAGCAATTCAAGAGCTAAAGGATGAGATAATTCGGCACATTAACGGCATAGAACCTCCATTATGCCTCAGGCTCATCGAAAATTTGGACCATCGGATGGAGGTGTGCCGCCGTGGTCGCGGCTCCCATTTGGCCGATATTTTGTTCCATACATAATTGAGTAATACCAATATATCACAATAAAATAAAATTACAATAATTTCCTAAATAGTTTGTGTGTTATTCAAAATCAACATCGGCCCTTGAAATTTAACCACCCGATACAAGCAAACCTGAAAAGTAGTTTCTAAATATTTTCTCTACTACCTCTACTTTCTGAAGTTATACTCCCAGCAAGTTTTAACCTCGTAAGAAAAAATTTGGTGTAACTTCGCATTGTCTTAGTATTCATCAGCTTAAGCAGCACGAGAGGTGAAGGCTTGGATTTTGAAGCAAATGCAAAAAAATATTTAGGAAACCAAACATATGTCATCGATGTCATCTTATCTCTCAGTATCAGAAATTTTTCCCGTGTATTACTACTAAAATGTACCTAGGAACAACATTTAAAGGTAAATAATAACAAAAAAAAGAAAAACTATATGAAAAAAGTATCGCAAAGATAATATTTGCCATCTTTATTATACAATATTTGTTATTTGATTCAAGGTACTCGAGAGTTACTCAAACACAAAACGTAAACGTTAACTGCAACTGCCAACCTTCGTCTTCATTCCGTTAGTCAATTGTGTATTTATGTCAAATGGCGAAACGGTCGTTTATTTACTTGTTTGTCAATCCTAAATGCATTACAACAAGTGCAATATTATTGTTGTCATTATTCAATCATGCCACAATGTTGCTACTACTACTAGAACTATCTGCTGCATGCAACAACTCCCTACTTAACATTATTTTGTATATGTATGTGCAACATAAGCAAACAAGAAAAAACGCTTTAAAGCAAAAAGATATAAAAACGAAAAAAAAAAAAAATTTTAAATAAATACAATTTGAAAAACAAGAATTTAGTACATAAAATTAAAAAAAAAATAAGAAAAATATTCAGGCAACAACCCTCTCTTTCTCATGCACTTTAGCTACTACGTTCATGCCATTATGGACATTTTTGAAGCATGAACTAATTTCGTTCGTAAAAGTTAATGTGGATAATGTGCCATTTTCAAGAAATTAAATATTAAAAAATACACGAAATTACGAAATTAAATAAATATTTATTACATACGAGCTTTATTCGGCCCCGGACGGAAGGAAGCAAAACTGCCATCCAGCAACAGCAAAGCATTGCTACACAACTGCACATTTGTATGCTGCGGTGTCAAGAGTATAGAAACATGCGACACTTGGCAACAATGCGACTTAGAGCGCCAACAAACATTGGAAACCTTTTTGTTAACCTTTAGTAATCCCAATCACCCTCTCTATTGCTGGCTTAAAATCATACAGTGCCATGCTTTATCATGTTTATTTTTGTATTTCGACAGTTAAGTCTTGGAGCAAAAAAAAGGAAAGAAAAAAGGACTTGTAAATATTAGATACAAAAAGTATCTAAAATAAAACAATCCCTAACTCCCACATGCGAAACCAAAATATATTTCTCTAGCTCTGCAGGTTTGTTTGTATAAGTGTATTTTAGTGTTAACGCCATTTTGAAAATGTAAACAGCCGCATAACGGTATCTCTTGTTCTATCACAATATAAAACTAATGAACTATTTTGGTCTTGCTTTTAGTGTGAGGAGTATTATTTTGTTGGGTCTTGTTTGCGAACGACCTGCATAAGACCATCAATTCCAACTGACATAACATCTATCTTGCCCACTGCGAAAGGAAAAATGGCGTATCCTCACACATACTCTGGTTAAAGCTTTTAGGATTGCTAAAAGTCCTTTAAACGACCTTTGTTTCGTTTGTGCAAAAATAGTCCATCGCATTGGGCATAAAAGGATACAATAGGAGAAAAATTTTAAATTTTATTATAGAATTTAAAAGAAGGTAGAAGCAAGGCTCATTGACTAAGACACAGACTAAGATATAGAATAAGACATTGGCTAAAACATATACTAAGATATAGACTAAGACATACTAAGACATAGGCTAAGACATAGGCTAAGACATAGACTAAGACATAGACTAAGATATAGACTAAGACATAGACTAAGACATAAACTAAGACATATACTAAGACATAGACTAAGACATAGACTAAGACATAGACTAAGACCTAGACTAAGACATAGACTAAGACATAGACTAAAACATAGACTAAGACATAGACTAAGACATAGACTAAGACATAGACTAAGCCATAGCCTAAGACATAGACTAAGACATACTAAGACATAGGCTAAGACATAGACTAAGACATAGACTAAGACGTAGACTAAGACATAGACTAAGACATAGACTAAGACATAGACTAAGACATAGACTAAGACATAGACTAAGACATAGACTAAGACATAGACTAAGACATAGACTAAGACATAGACTAAGACATAGACTAAGACATAGACTAAGCCATAGACTAAGACATAGACTAAGACATACTAAGACATAGGCTAAGACATAGACTAAGACATAGACTAAGACATAGACTAAGACATAGACTAAGACATAGACTAAGACATAGACTAAGACATAGACTAAGACATAGACTAAGACATAGACTAAGACATAGACTAAGACATAGACTAAGACATAGACTAAGACATAGACTAAGACATAGACTAAGACATAGACTAAGACATAGACTAAGACATAGACTAAGACATAGACTAAGACATAGACTAAGACATAGACTAAGACATAGACTAAGACATAGACTAAGACATAGACTAAGACATAGACTAAGACATAGACTAAGACATAGACTAAGACATAGACTAAGACATAGACTAAGACATAGACTAAGACATAGACTAAGACATAGACTAAGACATAGACTAAGACATAGACTAAGACATAGACTAAGACATAGACTAAGACATGGACTAAGATATAGAGTAAGACATAGACTAAGACATAGACTAAGACATAGACTAAGACATAGACTAAGACATAGACTAAGACATAGACTAAGATATAGACTAAGACATAGACTAAGACATAGACTAAGACATAGACTAAGACATAGATTAAGACATAGACTAAGACATAGACTAAGACATAGACTAAGACATAGACTAAGACATAGGCTAAGACATAGACTAAGGCATAGACTAAGATATAGACTAAGACATAGACTAAGACATAGACTTAGACTAAGACATAGACTAAGACAAAGACTAAGACATAGACTAAGATATAGACTAAGACATAGACTAAGACATAGACTAAGACATAGACTAAGACATAGACTAAGACATAGACTAAGACATAGACTAAGACATAGACTAAGACATAGACTAAGACATAGACTAAGACATAGACTAAGACATAGACTAAGACATAGACTAAGACATAGACTAAGATAAGACTAAGACTAGGACATAGACTAAGACATAGGCTAAGACATAGAGTAAGACATAGACATAGACTAAGACATAGACTAAGACATAGACTAAGACATAGACTAAGACATAGACTAAGACATAGACTAAGACATAGACTAAGACATAGACTAAGACATAGACTAAGACATAGACTAAGACATAGACTAAGACATAGACTAAGACATAGACTAAGACATAGACTAAGACATAGACTAAGACATAGACTAAGACATAGACTAAGACATAGACTAAGACATAGACTAAGACATAGACTAAGACATAGACTAAGACATAGACTAAGACATAGACTAAGACATAGACTAAGACATAGACTAAGACATAGACTAAGACATAGACTAAGACATAGACTAAGACATAGACTAAGACATAGACTAAGACATAGACTAAGACATAGACTAAGACATAGACTAAGACATAGACTAAGACATAGACTAAGACATAGACTAAGACATAGACTAAGACATAGACTAAGACATAGACTAAGACATAGACTAAGACATAGACTAAGACATAGACTAAGACATAGACTAAGACATAGACTAAGACATAGACTAAGACATAGACTAAGACATAGACTAAGACATAGACTAAGACATAGACTAAGACATAGACTAAGACATAGACTAAGACATAGACTAAGACATAGACTAAGACATAGACTAAGACATAGACTAAGACATAGACTAAGACATAGACTAAGACATAGACTAAGACATAGACTAAGACATAGACTAAGACATAGACTAAGACATAGACTAAGACATAGACTAAGACATAGACTAAGACATAGACTAAGACATAGACTAAGACATAGACTAAGACATAGACTAAGACATAGACTAAGACATATACTAAGACATAGACTAAGACATGGACTAAGACATAGACTAAGACATAGACCTTGACTAAGACGTAGACTAAGACAGACGGTTTCATATTTCACTTTATTCTAATGGAAACAGTTTCATATGACCCTCTGTTCTATATGAAACAATTTCATATTTCACTCTGTTTTGCATATATGAAACCAATTCTGTTTCACTCTGTTCTATATGAAACAGTTTCTGTTTCACTCTGTTCTATATGAAACAGTTTCTATTTCACCCTGTTCTATATGAAACAGTTTCTTTTTCACTCTCTTCTATATGAAACGGTTTCATGTTTCACTTTGTTCTATATGAAACTATTTCATATTTCACTTTGTTCTATATGAAACGGTTTCATATTTCACTCTGTTCTACGTAAAATAGTTTCATATTAACATCTGTTCTATATGAAACGCGTTCATATTTCATTCTGTTCTATATGAAACGCTTTCACATTTCATTTTGTTCTATACGAAACAGTTTTATGTTTCACTCCGTTCTTTATGGAACGGTTTTATGTTTTACTCTGTTCTATACGAAACGGTTTCACAAAGGGAATGAAGGGATTGAAAAAAACCTACATTGTAAAAGCCAGTGATTCTGAGACCATTGATCGCAATTATAATAATGATAATTACTATTCATTAATAATGAATTCTTCACATCTTAACTAAGGTCATTGCCAACCTCGTTTCATTAATAAAAACGCAAAACCCGAGTCTATTTATAACTCAACTAAAATAAATTTCTGCCTGACTTTGTTGAATTAAATTTAAGTCATGTCTTTTGGAAAGGAATAATTCAAAAAGTAGCAAGAAAAATAGCTTAAATATTCTACGACTATGTCGCCAATAGGTCTTAGGCTAACGAAGCTATTTTTAGTAACAAAACAGCCACGAAAAAAAATATATAAAAGAAAATGCTTAAGAAAAAACCGTAACATGACGCCCCCAGTTTTGCAAAAATGAAACTACATTTTTTTTGTTGCTTTAAAGCATTTTTCTTCTTTGTATGCTACGCACGTAAAAAAGGAAAATGAATCGCATCACCACAAAACAAAGTCAGGGTATACTCCTCTATAGAGGAGAAAAATGGAAACAGAAATTTTTCAAACTCCAAAGCAAAGGCAATCTGATCTGTAACGAAAATGTATGGAAAGCGTTGGTCGGTGGCAATGGTAATGCAGTGCGAAATACTGCGTGTGTAGGCGGTGAAAATTTTTCAAGCGCAGCTGTATGAGCTTTTTTTAGATTTTGGTAAGTTTTTATTAAGTATGCTTTTCACTAGTTCGCTACACACGTTCTTATGAATGTATGTACGTATGTACGTCTTCACCTTAAAGGAATAGAAATGGCAAAAAAGCGCGTCTTAGGCTGACACAACACAAAACACACCATTCATTATAAAACAACAGTTACAGCAGCATGCGGCATGAGGCAGCAACATTATGTAGCAACCTTACAGTAAATGCAATTTCAATGCATTCATACATTCTCGTATTCCCAACAAATACTGGCAGTTAAATATTTCTTTTGTCCGTCTGTCCATCTGTCCTTTCCAAGTTGTAGATGAATTTTCAGCTCAGCATCTTAACACACAAAAAGAAAATATGAAAAATTTGTAGCAAAAACCTAGAAACGCAATCTACCACTCATTCACTCTAACTCCTAGCTCTAGCCCAATACTCGTACTCCAAAACACCAGTTGGTGGTAATGTTATTCTCAGCACGTGCAATTGCAATTTAAACCAAATCATACAGCAGGGTATTGTAACGCTTTTTTTCTTGTATTCCTACAAAAGTTCCTTTAATTTGGTTCCAGCACAATTTTCTAGCTTTCCTAGCTTTAAATACAACCTATTTGTTGTTTCAGTTATACACTGCAGTAAAGTATTTAAGCAAAGTTATTTAAGTTTATTCAAAGTTTTGAAACGCTTACATTTTAAAATTTTCGATCAAAAAATTTTTCTATCAAAATTTTTTTCGTTAAAAAATTTTTTCTATAGAAAAAATTTCGTTAAAAAATTTTTTCTATAGAAAAAATTTCGTTAAAAAAATTTTCTATAGAAAAATTTTTGATAAAAAATTTTTTCTATAGAAAAATTTTTGATAAAAAATTTTTTCTATAGAAAAAATTTCGTTACAAAATTTTTTTCTACAGAAAAAATTTCGTTAAAAAATTTCGTTAAAAAATTTTTTCTATAGAAAAAATTTCCTTAAAAAATTTTTTCTAAAGAAAAAATTTCGTTAAAAAATTTTTTCTATAGAAAAAATTTCGTTAAAAAACTTTTTCTATAGAAAAAATTTCGTAAAAAAATTTTTCTATAGAAAAAATTTCGTTAAAAAATTATTTCTATAGAAAAAATTTCGTTAAAAAATGTTTTCTATAGAAAAAATTTCGTTAAAAAAATTTTTCTATAGAAAAAATTTCGTTAAAAAATTTTTTCTATAGAAAAAATTTCGTTTTAAAAAATTTTTTTGTATAGAAAAAATTTCGTTAAAAAATTATTTCTATAGAAAAAATTTCGTTAAAAAATTTTTTCTATAGAAAAAATTTCGTTAAAAAATTTTTTCTATAGAAAAAATTTCGTTAAAAAATTTTTTCTATAGAAAAAATTTCGTTAAAAAATTTTTTCTATAGAAAAAATTTCGTTAAAAAATTTTTTCTATAGAAAAAATTTCGTTAAAAAATTTTTTCTATAGAAAAAATTTCGTTAAAAAATTTTTTCTATACAAAAAATTTCGTTAAAAAATTTTTTCTTTACAAAAAATTTCGTTAAAAAATTTTTTCTATAGAAAAAATTTCGTTAAAAAATTGTTTCTATAGAAAAAATTTCGTTAAAAAATTTTTTCTATAGAAAAAATTTCGTTAAAAAATTGTTTCTATAGAAAAAATTTCGTTAAAAAATTTTTTCTATAGAAAAAATTTCGTTAAAAAATTTTTCTATAGAAAAAATTTCGTTAAAAAATTTTTTCTATAGAAAAAATTTCGTTAAAAAATTTTTTCGATAGAAAGAATTTCGTTAAAAAATTTTTTCGATAGAAAAAATTTCGTTAAAAAATTTTTTCTATAGAAAAATTTTTGTTAAAAAATTTTTTCTATAGAAAAATTTTCATTAAAAATTTTTTCTAAAAAAAGTTTGTTAACAATTTTTTTCTATAAAAAAAAATTTCGTTAAAATATTTTTTCTATAGAAAAATTTTAGTTAGAAATTTTTCTCTATAGAAAAATTTTTGATAGAGAAAAATTTCTAACTAAAATTTTTCTATAGAAAAATTTTTGATAAATAATTTTTCCTATAGAAAAATTTTTGATAAAAAATTTTTCCTATAGAAAAATTTTTGATAAAAAATTTTTCCTATAGAAAAATTTTTGATAAAAAATTTTTCCTATAGAAAAATTTTTGATAAAAAATTTTTCCTATAGAAAAATTTTTGATAAAAAATTTTTCCTATAGAAAAATTTTTGATAAACAATTTTTCCTATAGAAAAATTTTTGATAAAAAATTTTTACTATAGAAAAATTTTTGATAAAAAATTTTTCCTATAGAAAAATTTTTGATAACAAATTTTTCCTATAGAAAAATTTTTAATAAAAAATTTTACCTATAGAAAAATTTTTGATAAAAAATTTTTCCTATAGAAAAATTTTTGATAAAAAATCTTTCCTATAGAAAAATTTTTGATAAAAAATTTTTCCTATAGAAAACTTTTCGTTAAGAAATTCTATATAAAAAATTTTCGTCAAAAAAATTTTTCTATAGAAAAATTTTCGTTAAAAATTTTTTCTATATTTTAGCGACAATTTTTCAATAGAAAAATTTTTTTATCCATTAGACCACATTTTACCTAAGTGATGTAGGGTATTATATGATTGGGCTTGATCGACTATAATATCTTCTTAAATGCTTTCTTGTTCACTTTATGTGATTGTATGTGTGTGATGGATACTTTGGGCAAGTGGTGGGGCATTATGACAAGAATTTTTAGTTTAAAGAAATATTCTCGTAAATGTAACTCTATTTATTTTCATTTAGTTCCTTTTATAAGTTTATTTTGATTTCATAGTTCAGTTATGTTGTTCTGTCGCTGTCGCTGTGCCCAGTTTAAATCATCATCTCTTCATCATATAGTTTTTAGTTCCGTATTTTAGTGCCCCATATCTGTTGAGTATTGAAAATTATTGTTGATTGCGCTGCAGTATGCACAATGGGGCGGGATAAGAAATAAATTTGGATTGGTTTTGTTTATCTATTTAAAGTCCAAATAAGCTAGGGCCCAATCCTCGTCTGAATACAGGCCGAAATTTTATTAATACTTTGATGAAATATGGTAGAGACATTCCTTTTTATAGGTTTGGCTTCTCGGTATTTAGGTTTTGTCTACAATTTTCAGTTTTTTTGTATCAAAAAATGTTTTTATTTTGTTGACTATTGGAACATATGTGATCTCAGTGTTGTAGGATATCATATGGTCGGGATTGACCAACTTTCTTACATGTTGTTGGCATGTTTTTTTTTCTATTGTGGCACAATAATAATTATGTTGTCATTACTTTTGAAGATCAGCTGCACTTCATTTCTGATACAACCAATTCATCGTTCATTTGTCTTTCACATTTTAAATTCATAAATGCAATTGCTTATTTTCCAAGATTTTGCTATATGAGATGATTTTTTTTGAGATTTCGCTTAAGTTGCCTAACAAATTCTATTTAATTTGTTAAAAGTTTCTAAAGCTAATGTTGTAAATACATAAAGAATTTAATGCTTATTTGGCAATTTTTTTCTAAATGGGAACAAAAGTGATTAATGCAATTTTTTCGTTACTTAGATTTCTAATGAAGTTTTCAAAAGTAGAACTATTTCGTAGAATTTTGAATAGTAAAAATGTTTTTTCAGATTTTTTTTTTATAATGAAAAGTAATTGGAAACTATATGAGAGAGTTGGGATTTTGATATATTTAATTTTCATAAGTAAATGATGGAAAAAGAATGAAAAAGTTTTTTTGGGCTTCAACTTTTCTATGGAAAGATTTAAAGACTTAATCTAAATCCCACGCCTTTATTAAAAGTTTTGTAGATATAACTTCTTTGGTTATGTATCATAGACATATTTATTAAATAAATACCACTTTATTCATAAATAAAAAATAACCACCTAATTCATAAACAAATTTTAAAATTAACAAATTCTTATAATTTGAAATATGTATGGAAAATTTGAAATATAACCTTATTATAACTTAATTTTTTGATTACGAATTAGGGGGTTAATTTATAACAAACTTATAAATCAAATTTTCCATGCAAAACTCGTACAATAAGCTTATGATAACTTTATAGTTCTTTTATGACTAAAACCCCTAGTCGAGTGAACTAATTATTTTTTTTTTTATATCTCACCAACCAACCATCTCTGGAACCGATTTAATTTTCAAATAAATATAGTTGTTGTTTTATCTTGTTACAATTTTCTAATATTCAGGTTTTTTGTTAAACTTCCATTAAAACTACAATGTTATGTTATATTTGTCTAAATTATTTTTAAATAATTTATTAAAATCGATTTTTATCTAAACAAACATTGTGATGCATTGTAAACCATGACTTTTCCTTATCGTTGTTGTTTTTAGCTTTTAGGCTGGCTAGAACAATTGACAAGTTACTAAATTTATTGAAAACAAATATTCCTATATTCGAGTTTGTATCTTGTCAATGTGTAAATTTGTGGAATAATATTATTTATTGAAATATTGAATAAAAATATTGTCCTAATCGAAAATGGAAAAATAACAGCAATTTCATATAAATTAGAATAGAATATCTTATCACATATCACTAGAATCAATATTTGACTAAAGAGTCAAATTTGTAGTTGCATTAAGTTAAATAAAACTTAAACCGTGTAATATAAAAATTATTCCAAATAAATAAATTTATTGGTAAATTGTAAACAATTTTCAATACTAAAGTTTTCGTTATTAAAATTTTCTATAGAAAATTTTCGTTACTAAAATTTTCTATATAAAATTTTCGTTATTAAAATTTTCTATAGAAAATTTTCGTTATTAAAATTTTCTATAGAAAATTGTCGTTATTAAAATTTTTTATAGAAAATTTTCGTTATTACAATTTTCCATAGAAAATTTTCGTTATTAAAATTTTCTATAGAAAATTTTCGTTATTAAAATTTTCTTATAGAAAATTTTCGTTATTAAAATTTTCTATAGAAAATTTTCGTTATTAAAATTTTCTATAGAAAATTTTCGTTATTAAAATTTTCTATAGAAAACTTTCGTTATTAAAATTTTCTATAGAAAATTTTCGTTATTAAGATTTTCTATAGAAAATTTTCGTTATTAAGATTTTCTATAGAAAATTTTCGTTATTAAAATTTTCTATAGAAAATTTTCGTTATTAAAATTTTCTATACAAAATTTTTGTTATTAAAATTTTCTATAGAAAATTTTTGTTATTAAAATTTTCTATACAAAATTTTCGATAATACAATTTTTTATAGAAAATTTTCGATAATAAATTTTTTATAGAAAATTTTCAATAATAAAATTTTTTATAGAAAATTTTCGATAATAAATTTTTTATAGAAAATTTTCGATAACAAAATTTTCTATAGAAAATTTTCGTTATTAAAATTTTCTATAGAAAATTTTCGTTATTAAAATTTTCTATAGAAAATTTTCGTTAAAATTTTTTATAGAAAATTTTCGTTATTAAAATTTTCTATAGAAAATTTTCGGCAATAAAATTTTTATATAAAATTTTCGATAGTAAAATTTTTTATAGAAAATTTTCGATAATAAAATTTTTTAAAGAAAACTTTTGATAATAAAATTTTTTATAAAAAATTTTCGATAATAAAATTTTTTATAGAAAATTTTCGTTATTAAAATTTTCTATAGAAAATTTTCGGCAATAAAATTTTTTATATAAAATTTTCGATAGTAAAATTTTTTATAGAAAATTTTCGATCATAAAATTTTTTAAAGAAAACTTTTGATAATAAAATTTATTATAAAAAATTTTCGATAATAAAATTTTTTATAGAAAATTTTCGTTATTAAAGTATTCTATAGAAAATTTTCGTTATTAAAATTTTGTATAGAAAATTTTCGTAATTAAAATTTTCTATAGAAAATTTTAGTTAATAAAATTTTCTATAGAAAATTTTCGTTATTAAAATTTTCTATAGAAAATTTTCGTTCTTAAAATTTTCTATAGAAAATTTTCGTTATTAAAATTTTCTATAGAAAATTTTCGTTATTAAAATTTTCTATAGAAAATTTTCGTTATTAAAATTTTCTATAGAAAATTTTCGTTACTAAAATTTTCTATAGAAAATTTTCGTTATTAAAGTTTTCTATAATAAAATTTTTTATAGAAAATTTTCGATAATAGAATTTTTTATAGAAAACTTTGATAGTAAAATTTTTTATAGAAAATGTTCTATAATAAAATTTTTTATAGAAAATTTTCGTTAATAAAAATTTCTATACAAAATTTTCGTTATTAAAATTTTCAATAGAAAATTTTCGTTATTAAAATTTTCTATAGAAAATTTTCTATAGTAAATTTTTTATAAAAATTTTCGATAATAAAATTTTTTATAGAAAATTTACGAAATTAAAATTTTTATAGACAATTTTCAAAAATAACATTTTTTATAGAAAATTTTAGATAATAAAATTTCTTATAGAAAATTTTCGATAGTAAAATTTTTTATTGAAAATTTTCGATAGTAAAATTTTTTATAGAAAATGTTAGGTAATAAAATTTTTTATAGAAAATTTACGATAGTAAAATTTTTTATAAAAAATTTTCGATAGTAAAATTTTCTATAATAAAATTTTTTATAGAAAATTTTCGTTAATAAAATTTTCTATACAAAATTTTCGTTATTAAAATTTTCAATAGAAAATTTTCGTTATTAAAATTTTCTATAGAAAATTTTCGATAGTAAATTTTTTATAAAAAATTTTCGAAAATAAAATTTTTTATAGAAAATTTTCGAAATTAAAATTTTTATAGACAATTTTCAAATATAAAATTTTTTATAGAAAATTTTAGATAATAAAATTTTTTATAGAAAATTTTCGATACTAAAATTTTTTGTTGAAAATTTTCGATAGTAAAATTTTTTATAGAAAATGTTAGGTAATAAAATTTTTTACAGAAAATTTTCGATAATAAAATTCCTTTTATTAAAATTTTCGATAATAAAATTCCTTTTATTAAAATTTTCGATAATAACATTTTTTATAGAAAATTTTCAATAATAAAATTTTTTATAGAAAATTTTAGATAATAAAATTTTTTATAGAAAATTTTCGATAGTAAAATTTTTTATAACAAATTTTCTATAGTAAAATTTTTATAGAAAATTTTCGATAATAAAATTTTTTATAGAAAATTTTCGATAATAAAATTCGTTTTATTAAAATTTTCGATAATAACATTTTTTATAGATTACTTTTCAAATTTTCAAAATTAATAATTTGAAAGTTAAATGAACTCAAGCCTGATTAAACCTAATTTTTCAATCGAAAATTTTCGATAGTAAAATTTTTTATAGAAAATTTTCGATAGTAAAATTTTTTATAAAAAATTTTCGATAGTAAAACTTATATAGAAAATTTTCGATAATAAGATTTTTTATAGAAAATTTTCGATAGTAAAATTTTTTATAAAAAATGTTAGATAATAAAATTTTTTAAAAAAAATTTTCGATAATAAAATTTTTTCTAGAAAATTTTCGATAATAAAATTTTTTATAGAAAATTTTCGATAGTAAAATTTTTTATAGAAAATTTTCGATAATAAATTTTTTTATAGAAAATTTTCGATATTAAAATTTTCTATAGAATATTTTCAATGTTAAAATTTTCTATCGAAAATTTTTGAAATTGACGATTTCTTTAGAAAATTTTAGATATTAAAGTTTTCCATAGAAAATTTTCTGTAATTAAGTTTTCTATAGAAAATTTTCGATATTTAAGTTTTCGATAGAAAATTTTCGTTATTAAAGATTTCAATTGAAAATTTTATATTTAAACGTTGATTTATTATTCGGTATTTATGAAGTGAACCGCCGTGGTATAGCAGGTTAATCATTTCTCATTATCTTTAGATTTACGAGCGTTTCGATGATTTTTGTCTCATTTGGTGCGTTTGGACAAAAGATTTTGTATGGGACCTATGGTCCAACATGGATCGATTTCAACGAAATTTTGTACAGTGTTTTTTGTTTACATAAAGAGTACTTGTTTTAAATTTCATGAAATATATTAATATTTGTGGCCTAAATATCAATTCCGGGAAGTGAGACCTATGGAAGATACCATAAATAATGGACTGATTTTTGACGAATTTCAATAGCCATGGGTCCGCTATCAAAAAAAAAATGATCTGTGCCAAATTTGAGGAAATTTGCTTTAGAATTTTCTTTAATTATATAGTTTACATGGGGGTCCAGCCAGCCAGACGGACGGATGGACTGACGAATTGACTGACATCTTGGTATACTAAAAAGTGGGTCTAAGACAAATATTTCTATGAGTTACATACATCAGCACAAACTTATAATACCCATTCCACCTATTGTGGTGAAGAGTATAATGATTCGTCAAATCACAATTTTTTTATAGAAACTTTGTAATATCATTTGGAACACTCTTAAAGCTCTGGGACCAAATATGTGAAATATTTATGTTATATTTCTAACTAACGTATTATTCATAAAAATTTATTTGAAGAATAACACTTTCGAATATGACTGATTTTTTAGCCTCTTGATAGGTCTTCTAATTCGATAATTTAAAAATTGTATTGAACTATTTGTTGTATTAATGGTATGTACTTTAAAAGTGATTTTTTTTTTCAAACTCATTAGGAACACATTTATGGACACATGTTTGGTGTCTTTTGAAAATAAGCCAAAATGGAAAAAAAACTAAAACTATATTGCCAAAATACTCCATAGGAGGTAAATTGAAACTTTCAACTCCATTATTTGATGCCATAACATTTCCAAGCACACAACCCAACATAGACCAGACAAATAGACAACAAAATCTCGAAACATTTTAACAGATGGCAACAACATTTCAGTGGCCTTTAAAAGGCGCATATTTTGACAGGATCTCTAATGGGTTAAACGGTACAAGGGGGAACCAAAGAGGCTGCCTAATAAAACCACTTTAGATATAAAGTTTAAATAGTCATTTTTGTCTTTTAAAAACATCTAATGAAATGTGTATAAATGGCACGCAAATCCCTGTGGCGATCAAAACGGCAGGAATTCTTAAAACGAAATAAACAAAAAATTATCTAAAAATATAGCAAAAAAGAAACAAATTTAACACAAATGAAAAATAATAAGTGTAATTAATATTTATGAGTATTTAAACATGGGCCACATTCAAAAAAAACCAAATTGTTTATAATAACGAGACAATAAAAATGTTTAAATATTAATTTAACTGTGATTCCAAAAGTTTCAACGGTTAAGCCAAACCAATTTATTCATAAATTCATGATTATTGGAGTTGCAGCAGGAGCTGGGATCAGGAGTTAGCAGTTGCTAAAAAACAGTAGCCGAATATGAAAAATATAAAATTTAGTTTTTGTCGCTATCAAATAAATATAAACAAACAGCAGCTTCTGTCACCCAAGGTGACAATGGGTGCGTCTTTTTCTACTTAGGTGACAAATGCTAACGAGCTCAAACAGCCAACGAACCAACCAACCAACAACAACAGCCACAACACAACCAAACATATGCGAGCGCATAAGCATAATCTTTTCAGTTCAAAATTTTTGTTGCACGTTGACATTTTCTGGTTGTATTCATTTACGAGATTTAAATATGTTGCTTTGTTGTTGTTGCTGCTGCTGTTTGCTACAGATTTACTAAATGTTGCTGCAACAAATGCGTTAAATTTAAGCTTTAATGAACTTTTTCTGTTGGGTTGACTTTGTGTAAATGTTAACTAGCTGACAATTAGATTTTGACTTAAGAAAAAAAGAACAAACTTGAGATTTTTTGGGTGATATGAGTTGTGGTACCATGCAACATCTATGTTTTACTAAATGCTACAAACACAAATGGGGAATTAGTTTGGGACCTTTACTTTGATTTAAACAAAACATTTTTAGTTGAAGCATTAGATTTTTCTAAAACGTTTGTAAGAGCGTGGCATGGTGCACTTCATGCTTTTGGTGACTGTAAAAGCTTTTCTCAATTTAAACCGAGCTTCCTCAGAGATCGCCCTATATCCGTTTTAGGCCTCTTATCAAATGAGTCCATGAATAATTGAGGGGTACCGCAAGCTTTTGTTTTTCACCTAAACTATTTCTTCTATTATAAAAAAGCTTTCAATATTAACTAAACTTTTGCAGATGACAGTAACACCAACGAAAAATCTAGCGGTACAGACGGTATCCCGGATTTTATTCTTAGAAAAACTGACATTATAGCTTGGAATTTTCTAGCTATATTGTTTAACCATTGCGTTAATCTTGGATATTTCCCAGGAAGTTGGAAATCTGCATTGATTATTCCCATACTTAAGCCGAGGTCTGACCCTTCATCCACGGGCAACTATAGACCAATCTCTTTACTGTCTGCCATTGGAAAACTATTTGAGTTTTTTATTTTAGAAAAAATTAAAGAAATTATTCTTGAAAAGAATACACTCACAGACTGTCAATTTGGTTTTAGGGCCGGACACTCCACCTCACATGCCTCAATGGTGTTTACTAACTATATAGCAAAAGGCTTAAATAATAAATGTCCGACAATTGCAGTAAGCCTCGACTTTTCTAAAGCATTTGACACTATATGGCATGACGGTATTCTTTACAAGTTGCAAACCATGGGATTTGAAATAGGAATTTGCAAACTCATATCTAGTTTTCTAGAAGAGAGAAAATTCTTCGTTAAGGTGGGAAATGCCATTTCAGACGAAAATGAAATTTCAGCCGGGGTACCACAGGGCTCATTACTGGGACCAGTACTTTACAACATACATGTCACAGACATTCCTCAACCACCGGAAAGGGACCTCCTGTTGATGTATGCTGATGACATCCTGATAGCTTCTTCGGGGGCTCGGGCTAGGTCGGTTAACAATCGTATCAACTGCTATTTGGCAAATCTAAGAGAATATTTTCTAAAATGGAAATTTAATTTAAACATGAGAAAAACGGTATCTATGATATTCAAAGAGAAAATAAAAAATATCTATAGAAACTGCAGGTCTTACATTCCGTCTCTTTCCATAGGAGGTGAACTTATTCCTGTTTCTGATAGAATGACGTATTTGGGTGTGACTTTCCATGAAAAATTCGAGTACTATAGATATATTGATGACATTCTCCAAGAGGCAAAGAAAATTTACTCTGCCTACAAGAGTATTTTAAGAAGAAAAGAGGGGTTGGATCAGAGAGTACGTCTCCTATTGTACCGCCAGGTCATACGACCTATCGTCTCCTATGCTTTTCCATCTTGGCTTGGAATATCCTCATCACAGATGGAGAGGCTTAGGAGATGGGAGAGAGGGGTTTTAGTCGCTTGTCTGGGCCTGAGACCTCATGTAGCACTAAACGGTATTATACGTAGACCATCTTGTGGGACTATTTATACAGCAATAGATTTCAAACGTATTGATAGGTTTATGGTAGATAGTGCGGTTAAATTCCTTGAAAGCTCGCAAAATCTAGATAACAGCTTAGTAAGAGAATGTTTTGCTGGATCAGGTAATCTGGAGGCCAATCAAAATGCAAAATATTTTTCCCCGGTTGACCTCTTAACACTTAAGGGGGCCGGAATCCTCTATACTGGTGATAAACTCCTATTTTACCATAGAAGAATCAATACACTAAATGTAGATAATACAGTGTATATAACTACACAATAATATATTTCGTAAATAAATTTCCTAAACTCTCCTTGTACATATACCTTAACTTTTGTAAATAAAATTTCCTTTTGTATACTAGCTATAAGTTTATTTAGATATAAGTTTTTTCTTTTCTTAGTATATAAGATCTTTGATAATAGACTTCCTTTTTTGATCCCTTTTTAGGGAATATTTTGAAATTATTATAACTATAAAATGTAAAAGTGACGTAGCAAAGCTACAAATTATTATTATATTCTTAAACGAGCAATAATTGTATATATATATATATATATATATAGAATGGCTATCTCGAAAACGGCTCTAACGATTTTGATAAAATTTGGACAGTGGGTATCTTTTTTGATGTATAGGTCGAAGAAGAAGGGACTTTTGGAACTTTTACCTCTAAGAGGGTAAAAACGAGTAAAAAGGGGAAAAAATCGAAAACGCTATGTCTCCTAAAGTAATAGGTATAGAAACAAAATTAAAATTACGTTTTAAACAGATTTGAAAATATGCGGACAGGTGTTTGGTACTTTTTTGAAACTATGTCCGATAGGGGGTAAAAAAGGGTGAAAATAGTTTTTTTTTGGCACCTTTTTAACCCACTCTTATATTTTAAACTAAAGAATATGGAAAGAAACTTGGTACTGCAATCAATAGATGTAAAAAAAACATGAAACACGTATTTGGTACTTTTTTGATTTTGGAGCCAAAATGGGTAAAAAAGGGATAAAATGATAACTTAACATCTCCAAAGTAATATGAATAGGAACATTATACATTATGTTAAAAGCGTTTTAAAAAAATGTACCGAATTCAATTGACACCAAAAAAGTACCAAATATACATATGGAACTTTTAGAAATTAGGGAATAAAAAGGGGGAAAATTAGTATTATTTTAAACAAATGAATGTTTGTCTGTATGTATGTTCTTTATAGAATAGTAAACTGTGAATTTGATTGTGTTATGCTCTTTAGCGAAGATGTTGCGGATAAGCTGGCGAAGGTTTTAAAGACTAATTTCCGATAGATGGCGCCACTGAAAATTACTAAAAATTAATTAAATCGTAAACTGTACATTTGATCATGCTATAATCTTTAGCAAAGTTGTAGCGCATGAGCCGACGAAGGCTTTTTAGTTGGTATGAATAATTTCCGACAGGTCGCGCTACAGAAACTTACTCAAAGTCAATTTTATCGTAATCTGTACATTTAATCATGCTACAATCTTTAGCAGAGTTGTTGCACATGAGCCGACGAAGGTTTCTTAGTTGGTATGAAGAAATTTCGACAGGTGGCGCTACTGAAATTTACTCAAAGTCAATTTAATCGTATGCTGTACATTTAATCATGCTATAATCTTCAGCAAAGTTGTTACGGATAAGCCGAAGAAGGTTTATGAATTGGAATAAGCAAACTCCAACAGGTGGCGCCACAGAAAACTACTCAAAATGAATTAAATCGTAAACTGTGCATTTGATCAGACTATAATCTTTAGCAAAGTTGTTGCGCATGAGTCGACAGAGGTTTCTGTTGATATGAATAATTTCCAAAATTATTCAAAATGAGTTAAACTGTAAACTATGCAAACTATGTGTTGGTCGGACAAAATAAATCAAATAATTCAAAATTAACTGAATATTTCTACAATGTCTTTCCTCTAAATTTATTTTAGCACTTTATAATATAAAATATATAAAAACTTTAAAATTTTCCTCAAAATGTTTATCATAAAGCTCCGAGCAAGGCTCGGTCTACCAGGTACTATTATTAATATGTATAAAAAATATGAAAGCCTTGATAGATAGCATATGCGAGGGTTAACTGTAAGAAATTTTAGTTTTTAAGAACTAGCTTAAGGACTTATGTAAAAACAATTTTATGGGATTAATAAAATTTGAACTTGAACTTGAGATGACAGTAACATTTACCAGCCAATCATATACAAGACGTTTTAGTAATTCGGCTTATAAAACAAAACATGATATAAGATATCTTTCATGATCGCTCCACATGATCTTGGGAGGCATGATGAAGTATATGCCGATTCTTACAAAAGTGATTTGAAGTGTTTTCGTCTGAAAGTAATTTGTAGCTGTAAATGACGAAAACTTATGTTCCGGAAAGTAAATTTATAGAGATCGTCAAAATTGATTTTAATTGTTTAAATTGTGATGGACAATTCATTCTACCAGGAGCCGAATTCTTTTTTAATTTTACTTTTTTCAATAAATATATATATTTTTTTTAAAGAAAATAAAGAAATGATAAGACTGAAAAATGTTTGTATGTTTCTGTTCAGATGATAATCTGAACAAATATTTGTTGTATGTAGATATTTGTTGGACACAATAATTCGTATTTATTCAGTCCCTCAAATAATACATAATGTGTGGTTTTCGCTATGTCTAGAATTAGGGATAAACCTCCTGATAAGATGGCCCAACCAACCATCGCAACGCGTCGAGGAAAGGTTCCCCTTTCTATAGAAAATTTTTGAAAATTTGTTATTGGTAAAAAGACAAAAAATGTTTGCGGAGAAAAAAATCCACGACGCGTTTCGATGGTTTCGATCTCCTGAAGAGATGTCCAACCAACCATCGAAACGCGTCGACGACTTGGTTTCTCCGCAAACAATTTTTGGCTTTTTATCAATAAATTGTCTGTTACATTAATAAATTAATGCAACGGATTGGGATCAAGTGCGAATACTCATTCTTTTTGAAAATTTTTGTTAAAAATATTTTTTGTAGAAAAATTTTTGTTATGAAAATTTATAGATAAAAACATTTTTAATATAAAAATTTTTAAATAATAATATTTTGCTATTGAAACCTTCAAACAAAAATATTTTTTATGGAAATTTTTCAAAAACAAATATATTTTTCTATCGAAAATTTTCCATAAAATTTTATCTATAGAAAATTGTCGATAAAAAAATATTTTTCTTTAGAAAATTGTCGATAAAAATATTTTTCTTTAGAAAATTGTCGATAAAAATATTTTTCTTTAGAAAATTGTCGATAAAAATATTTTTCTTTAGAAAATTGTCGATAAAAATATTTTTCTATAGAAAATTTTCGATCAAAAAAAAACTTTTCTTTAGAAAAATGTTTGTTATTAAAATTTATGGATAAAAATATTTTTCTACTGAAAATTTTTAGACAAAAATATTTTTCTAAGAAAATTTTTGCTAAAAAATATTTTTCTATAGAAAACTTTTGATTAAAATAATTTCTATTGAAAATTTTTAGATAAACAAATTTTTGTTTCAAAAATTTTTCAATAAAAAATATTTTTCTATTCTACAATTTTCGACGAAAATAGTTTTCTATAGAAAAATTTTCTATAAACAAATTTTTGATAAAAATATTTTTCCATAAAAAATTTTCTATTTAAAATTTGTAATAAAAATATTTTTCTATTGAAAATATTTCGATCCAAATATTTTTTTATTTAAATTTTTTAATAAAAAAATATTTGTATAGAATATTGAATTGAAACATAATTTTTTACACTGAAAACTAAAAAATAAATATGTTTCTACTGAAAATTTTTTAAAAAAGTATTTTTCTATTGAAAAATTTTCTTTAAAAATATTTTTCTATTGAAAATTTTTTTTATAAAACATTTTTCTATAAAAATATTTTTCTATAAAAATATTTTTGACAAAAAATATTTTCCCATTGAAAAATTTTTCGATAAAAATATTTTTCAGTAAAAAAATATTTTTGTCTAAATTTTTTCAATAGAAAAATATTTTTTTTTCAAGTTTTTTTTTTTAAATTTTCAATAGAAAACCATTTTTTCATTAAAAATATTTTATGATATTGAAAATTTTTCGATAGAAATATTTTTTAATTAAAAATTTTTCAACACAAATATTTTTTAAAGGAAAAATTTTTCTTTTGAAAAATTTTCGAAAAAAATATTTTTCAATAGAAAAATTTTTCTATTAAAAAATTTTTTAATAAAAATATAATTTCAAAATTTTCAACAAAAATAGATTTCTAGAAAAAATTTTCTTAAAGCCTATTTTTTTTTTTAAATTTTTCGACATAATATTTTTCCACAAAAAAAATCTTTGATCAAAGTATTTTTCTATAAAAAATTATAAAATATTGACAAAATAGAAAATTTTGTTTATAAGAAAAATTTTTTAAAGGAAATTTTTTAAAAAAGATTAAATACAATGTCTATGTCTATGTCTTAGTCTATGTCTTAGTCTATGACTTATTCTAAGTCTTAGTCTATGTCTTAGTCTTTATCTTAGTCTATGTCTTAGTCTATGTCTTACTCTATGTCTTAGTCTATGTCTTAGTCTATGTCATAGTCTATGTCTTAGTCTATGTCTTAGTCTATGTCTTAGTCTATGTCTTAGTCTATGTCTTAGACTTTATCTAAGTCTATGTCTTAGTCTATGTCTTAGTCTATGTCTTAGTCTATGTCTTAGTCTATGTCATAGTCTATGTCATAGTCTATGTCATAGTCTACGTCTTAGTCTATGTCTTAGTCTATGTCTTAGTCTATGTCATAGTCTATGTCTTAGTCTGTGTCTTAGTCTATGTCTTAGTCTATGTCTTAGTCTATGTCTTAGTCTATGTCTTAGTCTATGTACTCTATAATATATCATATTCTATGTCTTAAACTAACTCTTACTTTATAAAATCTCTAATATTTTTTTCTTCGCTGCAACTCACGACTTTAATTTATTTATTCACATACAAAATTCTTGCCTTCTACTAATTCCTCTTATATTACAAATACTCCACATTTTCCTCTAAATACAATATTTATGTCAAAAATTCCGATTTCTTTACGGTCGCCCTGTTTAAAATTTCAAAATTATTGAGCTGTAATTCATGCGACTTTCAAATCGTGTGCTACACATTTGAGTTTAATTGAATTTCCCGGCAAACGTTTTGGCGTATTTTATTTCATCTCATCTCAAGTTCACTTCTAATTGCCTCTAAACTTTCTTTTGGTTTCCACTTTTTTTGCTCCTTCTACGCTTTTCCGTATAAAAGCCATAAAAAAATTTAAGTTAATTCACCATAACTCAAGACAAATATAAATTGGAAACTGAAAGATTCAAAAGTTGGTGTGTGTTTTTTTTCAAGAATTTTGTATATTTGAGAATATTTTGGGCATTTTGGGCTGGTTGGTATTGGCCATTGAATGTAAGAGTTTGTTTATGAAAAATAATATAGAAGAGGGTTGTGCGCAACGACTATGATGATATGCTTCAGAAAATATTTTATAAGATTTAGAAAATTGTATTTATATCTCCACTTTAGTTTTTATCGCTGCTCATGCCTTAGCCAATACCTTAGTATACTCGTATGTTTAAGTTTCTTTCTTATTCAATATCTCAGTCAATAATATTGAATTAATACACTAGTCTTTATCTTAGATTATGTCTTATTTATTATTTTAGTATAAGCCTGTGTCTTAGTCTATGTCTATATCTTCTCAATTTCTTTATTTATGTCATAGTATATGTCAAAGTCTATGTCTTATTCAATGTCTTTGTCTATGCCTCAGTCTATGTCTTAGTCTATGTCATAGTCTATGTCTTAGTCTATGTCTTAGTCTATGTCTTAGTCTATGTCTTAGTCTATGTCTTAGTCTATGTCTATGTCTTAGTCTATGTCTTAAACTATGTCTTAGTCTTTGTCTTAGTCTATATCTTAGTCTATGTCTTAGTCTATGTCTTAGTCTATGTCTTAGTCTATGTCTTAGTCTATGTCTTAGTCTATGTCTTAGTCTATGTCTTAGTCTATGTCTTAGTCTATGTCTTAGTCTATGTGTTAGTCTATGTCTTAGTCTATGTCTTAGTCTATGTCTTAGTCTATGTCTTAGTCTATGTCTTAGTCTATGTCTTAGTCTTAGTCTATGTCTATGTCTTAGTCTATGTCTTAGTCTATGTCTTAGTCTATGTCTTAGTCTATGTCTTAGTCTATGTCTTAGTCTATGTCTTAGTCTATGTCTTAGTCTATGTCTTAGTCTATGTCTTAGTCTATGTCTTAGTCTATGTCTTAGTCTATGTCTTAGTCTATGTCTTAGTCTATGTCTTAGTCTATGTCTTAGTCTATGTCTTAGTCTATGTCTTAGTCTATGTCTTAGTCTATGTCTTAGTCTATGTCTTAGTCTATGTCTTAGTCTATGTCTTAGTCTATGTCTTAGTCTATGTCTTAGTCTATGTCTTAGTCTATGTCTTAGTCTATGTCTAAGTCTATGTCTTAGTCTATGTCTTAGTCTATGTCTTAGTCTATGTCTTAGTCTATGTTTTAGTCTATGTCTTAGTCTATGTCTTAGTCTATGTCTTAGTCTATGTCTTAGTCTATGTCTTAGTCTATGTCTTAGTCTATGTCTTAGTCTATGTCTTAGTCTATGTCTTAGTCTATGTCTTAGTCTATGTCTTAGTCTATGTCTTAGTCTATGTCTTAGTCTATGTCTTAGTCTATGTCTTAGTCTATGTCTTAGTCTATGTCTTAGTCTATGTCTTAGTCTATGTCTTAGTCTATGTCTTAGTCTATGTCTTAGTCTATGTCTTATTCTATGTCTTAGTCTATGTCTTAGTCTATATCTTAGTCTATGTCTTAGTCTATGTCTTAGTCTATGTCTTAGTCTATGTCTTAATCTATGTCTTAGTCTATGTCTTAGTCTATGTCTTAGTCTATGTCTTAGTCTATGTCTTAGTCTATGTCTTAGTCTATATCTTAGTCTATGTCTTAGTCTATGTCTTAGTCTATGTCTTAGTCTATATCTTAGTCTATGTCTTAGTCTATGTCTTAGTCTATGTCTTAGTCGATGTCTTAGTCTATGTCTTAGTTTATGTCTTAGTCTATGTCTTAGTCTATGTCTTAGTCCATATCTTAGTCTATGTCTTGGTCTATGTGTAGTCTATGTCTTAGTCTATGTCTTAGTCTATGTCTAAGTCTATGTCTTAGTCTATGTCTTAGTCTATGTCTTAGTCTATGTCTTAGTCTATGTCTTAGTCTATGTCTTAGTCTATGTCTTAGTCTATGTCTTAGTCTATGTCTTAGTCTATGTCTTAGTCTATGTCTTAGTCTATGTCTTAGTCTTTGTCTTAGTCTATGTCTTAGTCTATGTCTTAGTCTATGTCTTAGTCTATATCTTAGTCTATGTCTTAGTCTATGTCTTAGTCTATGTCTTAGTCTATGTCTTACTCTATATCTTAGTCTAAGTCTTAGTCTAGGTCTTAGTCTATGTCTTAGTCTATGTCTTACTCTATATCTTAGTCGATGTCTTAGTCTATGTCTTAGTTTATGTCTTAGTCTATGTCTTAGTCTATGTCTTAGTCCATATCTTAGTCTATGTCTTGGTCTATGTGTAGTCTATGTCTTAGTCTATGTCTTAGTCTATGTCTAAGTCTATGTCTTAGTCTATGTCTTAGTCTATGTCTTAGTCTATGTCTTAGTCTATGTCTTAGTCTATGTCTTAGTCTATGTCTTAGTCTATGTCTTAGTCTATGTCTTAGTCTATGTCTTAGTCTATGTCTTAGTCTATGTCTTAGTCTTTGTCTTAGTCTATGTCTTAGTCTATGTCTTAGTCTATGTCTTAGTCTATATCTTAGTCTATGTCTTAGTCTATGTCTTAGTCTATGTCTTACTCTATATCTTAGTCTAAGTCTTAGTCTAGGTCTTAGTCTAAGTCTTAGTCTATGTCTTAATCTATGCCTTAGTCTATGTCTTAGTCTGTGTCTTAGTCTTATGTCTTAGTCTATGTCTTCCTCTATGTCTTAGTCTATTTCTTTATCTATGTCTCAGTCTATGTCTTAGTCATAGAGTCTATGTCTACATCATTATTTTTGCAAGCTACAAACCACATCAAGACCTTACAACACCGACCTTAAATATTAAAAAAAGATCTCCAAAAAAACCACGTGAGTGTGTAACGAACCCAAAACTACAACTACAACATGTGCACCAGAAATGTCAACACACGAAATAGTGCACACGCGCAGACGCAACAACCTTTTCGAACATAAAGCACAAACAAAATTTTGCTGCAGCTTTTACTCTATGAGAATACTTCAAGCTAATAAAATTTAAACATTTTGTTCAAAAAGTTTTTTTTATTTTTTAGAAATAGACAAGAAAACACACAGTCAGAACAACTGCTGGCTCATACAAGTTGGGGAACTGTCCGTTCATACTCACTCGCACATACAAATAACCACAAAACATATTCGATATGAAAGATTTAGCGTAGCATGAAACATAAAAATGTCACGTTTTTCATGGTCGCCAGTTTTCGGATACTTGCAATGAATGATACTTTGCTCGTACTACCCATAGAGGACTAGTATTGAAATTTTTCTAATTTTTCTTTTTTTTACAATTTTGGGTATTTCAAAAGAACAACAATGAACAAGAAGAAGTCGTCCTCATCATCTTTTGCAAATGTTGATGTGTACAAGACGTTATGGTTCTTTCGTATTTTGGCATTTTGTGAGGCTTACTGTGCGCATGTGCACATGGTAGGCAAATGCAGCTGAGCTGTTGCTTTAAGCCGGCAACCAAATGTATCTGCATACCAGTTTCTATTTGATTTTAAAGTTACCAGCGGCTGCAGTTCAGAAAAAAAAATCGAAAACAATTGTTTGTCTGCTACAATTTGGTGTTCCAGACTAGACCTTTAAAAATTTGCTAAAATATCTTTCGAAAATAAAAACGAAACGCAGCAGTTGTGTTCTCTTTGCTGCTGCCTTTTATAAAATAGGCTTTGCTTTAGAAATCTTTTCATGATGATGATGATGTTTGACAATGAGTGTCGTGACATCTCCCGCTGTCTTATTAATTTGTGTTTTGTAAATGATTTTGAAAAATTGGTTTCAAATCAAACATTTCAATACTTTGCATATATGCATTTATTTCTGAGCATTTAAATTACAATTAAAAAACGTTAGATTTTCTTTGTAAATTTTAAAGGCAAATGATTTTAGTTTTCTTTAAAATAATTAAATTTCTAACTTTTTTTCTTATATTTTGAAGTTTTTTTTTTGAACAAAACGTGATGCGTTCATTTCCAGATTAAATACTAATGATAAATGACAACAAGTCTTTCAAAACTTTCAGGAGTCTTGAGAGATAGACAGACGGAAATTCATTCGTATGAACTAACCAGTGCCAGAGTCACTTAACCTATCATAGGTTTTATTTTTTTGTTGGTCTCGTTTTTTTTCTTTTGGCTTTTTCTCTAGATTTTGGTATTAACGACAAGTTGTGTCACAAATTAAACACGTTTTTTCCTGAGAATTAATGAATACTCATGGTTAGGGTTTTTTTTCAAACTGGAAAGGGAAACCTTGTAAAGTTTGGGGTCCTAAGGAAGGATATTCAAATGGCGTATACATATTCCACCTTCTATCACAATATCTGATCATATCTTTATTGATAAAAAATTTTTCATAGAAAAATTTTTGATAAAAAATTTTCCATAGAAAATTTTTGATAAAAAGCTTTTCAATAGAAAAATTTTTGTTAAAAGAATTTTCTAAAGAAACATTTTTAATATAAAAAATTTTCTATAGAAAAATTTTTGATAAAAAAATTTTCAATAGTAAAATTTTTGTTAAAAAAATTTCCAACAGATGATTATCTCTGCAATTTGACAACTCGACTGTGGTCGAGGGCGCTAAGTGCTGATGACGTCCTGTGGCGGGACAGAAATTGCAATCCACTAGCCGCGTTCAAATATAATTTTTTCAGTTTTTCTAAATAATTTACTTTCCAATTTTCAAAATTAATAATTTGAAAATTAAATGAACTCAAGCCTGATGAAACCTAATTTTTCCAGAAACATTTTTGATAAAAAAATTTCTATAGAAAAATTTTTGATAAACCAATTTTCTATAGAAAAATTTTTATTAAAAAATTTTCTATAGAAACATTTTTGATAAAAAAAATATTTTCTATAAAAAAACTTATTGATAAAAAAAATTTCTATAGAAAACTTTGTGATAAAAATGGAGTAGAAAACTTTTTCTTTTTAAAACATTAGAATTACACATTAAAAAAATACATATTTTAGTTAAAAGTATAAAAAAACGGCAACTCCTCCGATATTTTTTTGTTCTGTTCTCTTTGTGCCGACCCGTGATCACTTATAACTTAAGATCACCTGGAAGGAAACTTTTCTGATAAACTTTGATACGTGGGGAATCGCTTTATTATAAATCGAAAAAAGTGTTTTATGACTGAGAGCTTTTTTTAGGTACTAATGAGGGTAAATATATCTCAATGAAGGAAAAATCTGATGCATTCTTGACACTCCTCCCGATATAAGAAGGAACCGATATACGTCTTATTGAGTCATTAGTTTTAAAAAAGCATAAAAAATTTGTATTCTTTTATAATCTGATGAAGTCTGCAGTTTTAGGATGACTTCGAAGTTGAAGATGGCTCAGCTGTTTTAGGATGACTTAGCATTTTTGGGATAACTCAGAAGTTAAGTAATGACTCAAAAGTTTTACGATGAGTCTCCAGTTTAAGGACGACTCTGCAGTTTTAGGTTATGTCAGCAGTTTAAGGATGACTCAAAAGTTTTTACGATGAGTCAGCAGTTTAAGAATGAATCAGAATTTTAAGGATGAATCAGCAGTTTAAAGATGACTCACAAGTTTTAGGATGAGGCAGCAGTTTAAGGATGACCCAACAGTTTTGGAATAAATCACCAGTTTTAGAAAGAGCCAGCAGTTTAAGGATGACTCAACAGTTTTAGGATAAATCAGTAGTTTAAGGATGACTCAAAAGTTTTACGATGAGTCAGCAGTTTAAGGTTGACTCACCAGTTGTGGGAAGAGTCATCAGTCTAAGGATGACTCAGCAGTTTTAGGATGAATCAGCAGTTAAGGGTGACTTACCAGTTTTAGGGTGAGTCAGCAGTTTAAGGATGACTCAACAGTTTTAGGATGACTCAACAGTTTTAGGATGAGTCAGTAGTTTAAGGATGACTCAGCAGTTTTTGGATGAATCAGCAGTTTTTGGAAGAGTCAGAAGTTTAAGGATGACTCAACAGTTTTAGGATGAGTCAGCAGTTTAAGGATCAGTCAGCAGTTTAAGGATGACTTAACAGTTTTAGGATGTGTCAGCAGTTTACGGATGAGTCAGCAGTTTAAGAATGACTCAACAGTTTTAGAAAGACTCAACAGTTTTAGGATGAGTCAGCAGTTTAAGGATGATTCAACAGTTTTAGGATGAGTCAGCAGTTTAAGGATGAATCAGAAGTTTAAGGATGAATCAGCAGTTTTAGGATGACTCACAAGTTTTAGGATGAGTCAGCAGTTTAAGGATGACTCAGCAGTTTTAGGATGAATTAGCAGTTTTAGGAAGAGTCAGCAGTTTATGGATTACTCAAAAGTTTTAGGATGACTCAACAGTTTTAGGATGAGTCAGCAGTTTAAGGATGACTCAGCAGTTTTAGGATGAATGAGCAGTTTTAGGACGAGTCAGCAGTTTAAGGATGACTCAAACAGTTTTAGGATGAGTCAGCAGTTTTAGGATGAGTCAGCAGTTTACGGATGACTCAACAGTTTTAGAATGAGTCAGCAGTTTAAGGATGACTCAGCAGTTTTAGGATGAATCAACAGTTTTAGGAAGAGTCAGCAGCTTAAGGATGACTCAAAAATTTTAGGATGACTCAGCAGTTTAAGGATAACTCAGCAGTTTTAGGATGAATCAGCAGTTCACGGATGGCTCAAAAGTTTTTGGATAAGTCAGCAGTAGTTTTAGGATAAGTCAGAAAATTTCCTTTTTTACCTTTTTTAATTCCTTAAATTGAAAACCACGTATTTGTTATTTTTTTTTTTTTTGAAGTTATTGATTCCGGTATAAATTTTGTTTCTATGTTCTTAAGGAGATAGATAAAAGGTAATTCGATATCGACCTTATGTGCTTTCGGCTATGTAAAGGTCGCGAAGATTAAATTTTCCAGAAGCTGGGGCCACACCGAATACAAGGCCACATAACATCTCCTCGGCACTTGCCTTAATCAGGACTCATAGTTAGGGTCTTAGACAATCTGAGTGATATAAAAAATGATAAACTGTCTTATAATAAAGATCCGAAAATTATATTCTACCTGCACAAATTGTTTTCACTGTCCCCCTCACAAGCTCATCTAGGACCTCCCTGCTTTAAAAGCCGATTTAAACAGCAAACAAAAACGATTTCATGCGAAATTAATACAATTAGCAACTTGTAAATTTTTAATATCTATCATCATGAACTCAATACTAGAAACTTCTCAAACTAAATACTAGAAACAAAAAAAATTAAAAAAACTCATTTAATTTCGTAAAATTTATTTTGCAAATAAAACGTAACATAAAACAGCAGAAAACGCCTTCGCAGAAAAACTTGAATCTCCTCAATTTCAATAAATGACCAAGATTTTAACTGTGACTATATAGAAAAGCAGCTAAAGAACTGCAATTCCGGTTAAAACCAAACGAATGTCAATTTATTTCTATATGTGTCGCTGCATTAAATTAAGCCAATAAATGGCAACAATTGGCTCCAATGAAGATGAGTTGGGGAAATGTGAACGTAGTTTCAAAGCATGTTTTTTTGTTTTTGGCGCAATTTTAATAATTACTTAAAATTTATTAACTATTTGTCATAGTTTTGTTTAAATGCCTTGCAACGAAAACTGGTGGCTTAACAATTATATGAATAATTTTGAAGCTCGTAGAGGAAAATTGTTAGATATTATTATTTGTATGAGTACAGCTAAGGCGAAAAGTTAACATACACCTTGCTTGCAATATTGATCGAAATCGTGGTTTGAATCTAAGACTGATCCCTTTATAAAGATTTGTAAGAGTTATTTTTAACAAACATTATAATTCGTATTTATTTTATTTCGCAAATGAGATTTTCGTTCTGTATTTGGGATACTTCTCCTGATGATTATAACCATCGAAATGCGACGAGGAGAATATTTGGTTCTATCGAAAAAAAAAAAAATAATAATAATTATAATAAATTAGGATCCTAGTGTTGGGTCTGAAGTCTCCACTAACAACAGGAGCATCATAATCACATATGTGACTGCGCATAGAGAAAGGGACCTAAGGGTACTTTGCGCGCATAGAAAAAGGAACCTACGGGTAAAAACTAAGGTAAAAAATAATATTTAAATCTTTAAAATGTCTCTCTTGAACAAAACCGTTTTTATCCTTAGGTCCCTTTCTCAATGCGCGCAAAGAACTCTTAGGTCCCTTTCTCAATGCTCTGTCACATATATAGTACTCGAATAAACTTACAGTTTTCAGATGGTAAATTCTTAATTTTCTCCTTTTTGTTTCACTGTATTTCGGAAGTAAACCGGTAACATTTAAACTAACGATGTGTGAACATGGTTAGCCATAATATATGATCATTATATTGTAAAATTGAAGTAAAAATCAAAAATGTTTTCAGACATAAGCCCAAACATTCACTTTGATATACCCTACGCAAATTTGGAAAATATTTAAAAATTATATAACAAATTTTTAAAAACTTACTAAAACTAAATTCCACGAAAGAGTACTGTTGTGGCTTTTCCATGTCTACGGGCAAAACGGACCCAAATCGTTTCAGCAGATTCCTTAATAGTGAGCCCTAGATTTCTGATCTCAAATACCGTAATTAAAGCTTTTGTTGGTCCATTACAAAATTTTTCTATAGAAAATTTTGTTTATCAAAAATTTTTCTAAAAAAAATTTTTTTATCAAAAATTTTTCTAATGAAAATTTTTTTATCAAAAATTTTTTTATAGAACATTTTTTTATCAAAATTTTTTTATTCAAAAAGAAGAGTATTCGCATTTGATCCCAAATCTGTTACATTTATTTATTAATGTAACAGACCAATTTATTGCTAAAAAGCCAAAAAATGTTTGCGGAGAAACCAAATTCCTCGACGCGTTTCGATGGTTGGTTAAGCCATCTCTTCAGGAGGATTATCCCCAATTTAGACAGATCGAAAACCTCGCATTATTACTAAATTTACAAACACTACATTGGGGATAATCCTCCTGAAGAGATTTCTTAACCAACCATTGAAACGCGTCGAGGAATTTGGTTTCTCCGCAAACATTTTTTGGCTTTTTATCAATAAATTGGTCTGTTACATTAATAAATAAATGTAACAGATTTGGGATCAAATGCGAATACTCTTCTTTTTGGAAAATTTTTTTATCAAAAATTTTTCTATAGAAAATTTTTTATCAAAAATTTTTCTATAGAAAATTTTTTTATCAAAAATTTTTCTATAGAAAATTTTTTTATCAAAAATTTTTCTATAGAAAATTTTTTTATCAAAAATTTTTCTATAGAAAATTTTTTTATCAAAAATTTTTCTATAGAAAATTTTTTTATCAAAAATTTTTCTATAGAAAATTTTTCAGGAGGAGTGTCCCCGATTTAGACAGAACGAAAACCTCGCATTATTATTTATTTTACAAACAAAACCTTTCAGAATTATGTTCATAAACCATAAGTAAAAGCGTCTATAATTATCGACTGAACAAAACACAAACAATTTTCAGTTTTCATCTTCCTTCACTTCCCACATACTTCCCTACATCGAAACTCATCGAGGAATTTTGGTTTCTCCGCAAACATTTTTTGGCTTTTAATCAATAAATTGATCTGTTACATTAATAAAAGAAAATTTAGCAAAAATTTTTCTATGGAAAATTTTTTATCAAAAATTTTTCAAATTTTTTAGCAAATTTTTTTTTTTTTTTTTGTTACTATAAACAGCCGTGGTATAGCGGGTTAGCATTCCAGAGGCCACAAGTTCGATCCCCGGCCAGACCCTCTTGAAAAATAAAAAAAATAAAAATAAAAGCGGTTCACCTCATAACTCAGCTAGACACTGGTTATTAAGTATTAGGCTATGTATGTATGTTATTATTGACACAAACCATATGTAAGTACAAAAAGAAGTAATGCCAGAAGAGCTTTTAGATAATGCTGAAAGACTAGGATAGATACTAGAAAAGTTATGAACTTATAGGAAAAATTCAATCAATCCGATCATAGCATACCTTCATACATGTTGCCAATGCCATTGAAGCTGGATCCTCCAATTAAATAAACGCATTTATTTCCACTTTATCAAAGATGATCATATGAACATAACTAACATAACATTCACACATAACTAATTCCATATATCACCATAATCATAAACGAATTCACTACCAAAGAAATCAGTGAACAGGTTGACCAATTCCAATAAAATTACTGAGGCTGCTGTCGCTGCTGCTGGATCAGGTGCAAAATACAATTTTTCTAAATTTATTCAACATTTAATACATAAGACTATTTTAGTTATTTTCATGTTTGAGCTGCGTTTCTTCTAGTAAGTCGAAGTATGTTTTAGTTAAGGAAAAATTTGTAAGACGCATGCCAAAAGTGCTGCCGCACAACCCAAGCACTCATATGAATGTTTGTTGCCACAAGTTGCAAGTTGTTGGGTTAGTTTTGTATGTGTTTTTTTTTAAGTTTGAAGTGTTAAATTGTAGCAAATGGCCAATTTAATTAAAGTTATGAATTTTAAAATAGTTTAAGATTTAAGATTAATATTTCAATTTCTAGAGCTGGTTCACTGAGGAATGTTAAATCATTAAAATACAAAATAAGGAAGCAAAGATCAAGGGGAAACGGGACAGGTTGTATGATTATTGTAGGCGATTTCTGTATTTCTAGGCGTTTAGGCTGGTATAAAATTAAATATTTGAAATGCTGTAAAAACATGTTGTATTGTAAAGGAATGTGGAAAATTGTTTGATACCAATGAAGAATATACATACATATGTTTAAATCTTTCACTTAGTAAAAACGAAAAATTATCTTTTAAATAGTAAATTTTCGAAAAATTTTCTATAAATAGTCAATTTTCGAAAAATTTCCTATAAATAGTCAATTTTCAAAAAATTTCCTATAAATAGTAAATTCACAAAAAATTTCCTATAAATAGTAAATTTTCGAAAAATTTCCTATAAATAGTAAATTTTCGAAAAATTTCCTGTAAAAAGTAAATTTTTGAAAAATTTCCTATAAAAAGTAAATTTTTAAAAAATTTCCTATAAAAAATAAATTTTTTAAAAATTTCTTATAAAAAGTAAATTTTCGAAAAATTTCCTATAAATAGTCAATTTTCTTACAATTTCCTAAAAAAAATGAATTATCGAAAAATTTTCTGTAAAAAGCAAATTTTCGAAAATATCCTAAAAAAGTAAATTTTCGATAAATTTCCTATAAATTGTGAATTTTCGAAAAATTTCCTATAAATAGTCAATTATCGAAAAATTTCCTATAAATAGTCAATTTTCGAAAAATTTCCTATAAATAGTAAATTTTCGAAAAATTTCCTATAAATAGTCAATTTTCGAAAAATTTCCTATAAATAGTAAATTCACAAAGAATTTCCTATAAATAGTAAATTTTCGAAAAATTTCCTATAAATAGTCAATTTTCTTACAATTTCCTATAAAAAGTAAATTTTTTAAAAATTTCTTATAAAAAGTAAATTTTTGAAAAATTTCCTATAAAAAGTAAATTTTTAAAAAATTTCCTATTAAAACTAAATTTTCGAAAAATTTCCTATAAATAGCCAATTTTCGAAAAATTTCCTATAAATAGTAAATTCACAAAAAATTTCCTATAAATAGCAAATTCACAAAAAATTTCCTATAAATAGTAAATTTTCGAAAAATTTCCTATAAATAGTAAATTTTCGAAAAATTTCCTGTAAAAAGTAAATTTTTGAAAAATTTCCTATAAAAAGTAAATTTTTAAAAAATTTCCTATAAAAAATAATTTTTTTAAAAATTTCTTATAAAAAGTAAATTTTTGAAAAATTTCCTATAAAAAGTAAATTTTTGAAAAATTTCCTATAAAAAGTAAATTTTTGAAAAATTTCCTATAAAAACTAAATTTTCGAAAAATTTCCTATAAATAGTCAATTTTCGAAAAATTTCCTATAAATAGTCAATTTTCTTACAATTTCCTAAAAAAAAATGAATTATCGAAAAATTTTCTGTAAAAAGCAAATTTTCGAAAATATCCTAAAAATGTAAATTTTCGATAAATTTCCTTTAAATTGTGAATTTTTGAAAAATTTCTTATAAATAGTCAATTTTCGAAAAATTTCCTATAAATAGTAAATTTTCGAAAAATTTCCTTTAAATAGTCAATTTTCGAAAAATTTTCTATAAATAGTCAATTTTCGAAAAATTTCCTATAAATAGTCAATTTTCGAAAAATTTCCTATAAATAGTCAATTTTCGAAAAATTTCCTATAAATAGTCAATTTTCAAAAATTTCCTATAAATAGTCAATTTTCGAAAAATTTCCTATAAATAGTCAATTTTCGAAAAATTTCCTATAAATAGTCAATTTTCGAAAAATTTCCTATAAATAGTCAATTTTCGAAAAATTTCATATAAATAGTAAATTTTCGAAAAATTTCATATAAATAGCCAATTTTCGAAAAATTTCCTAGTCAATTTTCGGAAAATTTCCTATAAATAGTCAATTTTCGAAAAATTTCTTATAAATAGTCAATTTTTAAAAAAATTCTTATAAATAGTCTGGTTTTAAATGTGTAATCGCATTTTGGCCTTAATTGGCTTTTTGATTACTATAAATAAATGAAATGAAAATGAAAATGAAATGAAATAGTCAATTTTTAAAAAATTTCTTATAAATAGTCAATTTTCGAAAAGTTTCCTATAAATAGTCAATTTTCGAAAAATTACCTAATAATAGTGAGTTTTCGAAAAATTTCCTATAGAGTCAATTTTCGAAAAGTTTCCTATTAATAATCAATTTTCGAAAAATTTTATATTAATGATAAATATTCGAAAAATTTTCTCTAAATATAAAATTTTCGAAAAATTTCTTATAAATAGTCAATTTTAGAAAAATTTCCTATTGCATTACGATCCATTTAAATCCTGTCTTAGTAATAAATTAACCATGATTATGACACCTACTAACAAGATCATGTTAAATATAATTTTATCTTTCAACTGCTGCCATTTCACAGTTTGAAAATTCCCAATAAATATAACTTAATAATTTTATTGATTGTAAACCACGATTTTTATATTCGCCAAACATTTATCGGTTTTCGTTATTATTAAAGACCACACGAAAAAAAAAAAGAAATCATGTTTTTGCATATTTAATCGCTCACTCTTCGCTAAAGTGTTAGGAAATTTAAAATTTGTCTATTAAATCGTTTAACAAAAATCAAAACTCAACAGACCCACGGACGGACAGACAGGTGAGATAATTACTGATATTTAGATAGAAAATGTTGTATGGACACTTTAACCGCTACTGCTACTGACTTGTTGTAAATGCAACTTTAACTTATGCTTTAGCCTATGATTTGTTTAGCATAAAAAACTTTAATTCGTTCAATTAATTATCAGTTGCCGAAGGCTTAAATTATAGTTGTAGCTTGATTTTATGATGAGATGCAAATTGCAGAAAGTTGGTTAAAGGTTGGTTACAAAATATTTATGTAGCATGTTTGTAGATAATTTTATAAGATTTAAGTTCATATCCTAATAAATTTCTTTTGATATTTCATAAATAGCATTAAATTTTATATAGAATGGTCAAAGCTTTCACTTTTGGCTGTTATTGATCATTTCTAAAAACATATATTATCATTCATTCAGGATTTTAAGCTAAATATGCAAATATATGCACCTGACTTCTTAGTCATTAAATAGCAAACAATTAAGCCTTTAATTTGTTATAAACTCTGTTTTATATTGTTTTATTGAAAAAAGTTATATTAAAATAAACTTTTACAAATTTTTATTTTTCTTAAAAACACAGCAATATCAAACATATATATTTAAGAAATTGAACTAATAAAAGCTTTTTGGTATATTTGAAAGATTTAAATTATTAATATTATGTGACTCATTAAAGCTTCTGAGCTAAATATAGAAGTACTTACTGACGTTTTATATACCGATGAAAAGCCTTTAGCCTTTAGTCTAATATGATTTTTGGCAAAATTGTATATCTTTACTATATAATCAAAACTTAAGAAATGTGTATTACTTTTGGCGGTTAAGGATCAAATTTTTGTAAAAAAAACTCAATTTTGGAAATAAACAATTTCTTTTATGCATATTTATCAAAATTTTCATAAAAAATTTTAAAAATACAAATTTTGACCCCCAGTAAAAGGTTTGTGCTTATCCAAATTTGTAAAAAAAAAAGAAAGTCGGCATATTTTTTTATAGTTTTGGGCTTATTAAAATAGAAAACAAGTAAAATTTTCCATCCACTCATATAATTGACATTTTGCTAAAATTCGACGTATTTAAATCGCAGGTACAGCGAAACTATTCAAGATATCGACCTCAGTAATATCTAACATTTAGCATAAGTATCGCAAATGATTTGTGACAATAATAACAAATATGGTATTTTGAAGGTTAAACATCTGTCATTGCCTACTTTACTTATTTAAATGACGTATATTTCCAACCTGCTTAGGTCAAAGGCTGAGAATATTTTGGAATTCAATGCGATTCGATCTTGGGCGTATATTCTCCAATTTCGTTGGCCAAGCTTTGAAAGATTATCACTACTAGAACTTTCCATCAAATTTTCGAATAACGTGTTCCCTCGGTATCATTTTCGAATACTTTACTTTGCTGGAGTATTTTTATCCATTCCCACAAAATGTCCCAGCCAAGGCAGCCGCTGGTGTTTGATGAGTTTTACTAAGTCGATGTCAGCGTATAACCCATACAGCTCATGGTTCATTAGATAACGATATTCATTGTTGATGCAGACTGGTCCAAAGATTTTTCGTAGAATTTCTGTTCATTGATTCATATGAAAAACAAGTAAGAAAGTGCTATATTCGGCCAAGACCGACCATACGATACCCTTCAACATTATGGCCAAAGGTGTTCTTTTTTTTGCCATCTTTTGCCATCATACAAACATTTTCTCAAAACTTATATATTTAAGCTGTTATATAAGTTTGATATAAGTCAAAATGACAAAGACTTATATGAGAGCTAGGGTCAAATGTGGACCGATTATCTCGAAATTTAGCAAATTGATTACAGTTGTTACAAAAATTATATATGCAAAAAATAAACTTAAAATTCTCAATATCTTTAGATTTACGAGCGTTTTAGTGATTTTTGTCTCATTTGGTGCGTTTTTAAAGAAAAGTTTGTATGGGAGCTATGGTCAAATGTGGACCGATTTCAACGAAATTTGGTACAGAGATTTAGTTTACATAAGTAGTATTTGATTTAAATTTCATGAAAAAATATTGATATTTGTGGCCAATATATCAATTCCGGTAAGTGGGACCTATGGGAGGTACCATAAATAATGGACCGATTGACGAATTTCAATAGCCATGGTCCCATTATCAAAAAAATTATCTGTGTCAAATTTCATCAAATTATCTTAAGAATTGCGACCTGTAGTTTGATTGATCCAGCCAGCCAGCCAGACGAACGGACGGACTGACATCGCTAAATTGACTCAGAAAGTGATTCTAAGTCTATTGGCTTACTAAGAGGTGGGTCTAAGACAAATATTTCTATGCGTTACATACATCAGCACAAACTTATAATACCATTTCCAACTATGGTGGTAAAGGGTATAAAAATTTGTCTATAGAAGATTTGAAAATTTTGTTAGAAAAATATTTTTATGAAAAAAGTTTTCTATAAAATATAATTTTTATAAATAATTTTTCTATAAAAAAAATTTTTGGATCGAAAATATCTAAAAAAAATATAAAAATCTAAAATTGTTTAATATTAGAATTTATTTCTGTTTTCAAAAATATTCCCAATGTTTACAAAAATAATAGTGTCGTGGCAACAATGTTCGAGATTATATTTCTTTGTTCTCCCGAACCATATATTTTGTTGCTATAAATTGGATTTTGATTTTGATTTTGTTTTTGTCTTTTCTTTAACAAAGCGGCACCAACGAACTCTCTTAACATCCAAATTCCAACTGAATGATTTAAATACTCATTTTCACGAGTTTTATTAATGATCGTGGTATTTATGAAAATTAAAAAAAAATTGGTCGGCTTCTGGTGGGCCGATCATCTTTTTCACAAACACATTTATGATCATTTAGCTTTTGGCCGCTAGCATTTTTAACACCGAATAGTGTCCAACCTTATCTAGTTTTACGGGGCACTGGACCCTGCATTGTTGATGGAAAATATTTGGTTTCGTGGATGAAATCATGCCGTGAATTATTGTCGTTACGAGATATGTCACCAGTCCACAGAATACACAGGGGATCGCTAGTGCCATACAACTACAAAACGTCAGCAACTTCATCCTTTAAAAGTAATAAAGATGACCCGTTGCCCATTAGAGCATAAATGTTAACGGATTTTTTATCATTCGAAAATTACAAAAAAAGGATAATTCGAAAAAAGCTTTCACACCTTCGGCGATGCTTACTCAGGCACAAACGATATAGGCTTGCGTTTCCGTAAGTTTTTTACATTAAAGCTATGGTCAAATGGTGACGGATTTTCATAAAATTTGGCACACTAGCTGGTATTAGATTTCTTGTGCTAAATTTGTGAACCGCCGTGGTATAGCAGGTTAGTCATCCGCCTAGCATACCAGAGGCCCAAGTTCGATCCCTAGCCAGACTCACTTGAAAAAATAAATTTTCAAAAAGCGACGGTTCACCTCATAACTCAGCTAGCTACTGGTTATTGAGTATTAGGCTATGTAAAACTTCTCTAACTAATGCATTTGCCGTTCGGAGCCGGCGTTAAAACGTACGTCCCTTTCAATGAGTCTACAAATAGAATCGGATGCAGCTCATTCTCTGTGAGAAGTACCCCTTGTTCCAATTGGAATGTTGTCGGGGAATTATATATATATATATAGTACCTGGTTGACCGAGCCTTGCTCGGAGCTTTATGATAAGCATTTTGAGGCAAATTTTAAAGTTTTGATATATTTTATTTTATAAAGTGCTAAAATAAATTTAGAGGAAAGACATTGTACAAAAATATTCAGTTAATTTTTAATTATTTTGTCCGACCAAAACATAGTTTACAGTTTAATTCATTTTATTAATTTTGGAAATTGGTCATACCAACAGAAACCTCTGTCGACTCATGCGCAACAACTGTGCTAAAAATTATAGTCTGATCAAGTGCACACTTTACGATTTAATTCACTTTGAGTAATTTTCTGTGGCGCCACCTGTCGGACTTAGCTCATTCCAATTCAAAAACCTTCTTCGGCTTATCCGTTACAACTTTGCTGAAGATTATAGCATGATTAAATGTACAGCTTACGATTAAATTGACTTTGAGTAAATTTCAGTGGCGCCACCTGTCGAAATTTCTTCATACCAACTAAGAAACCTTCGTCGGCTCATGTGCAACAACTTTGCTAAAGATTGTAGCATGATGAAATGTACAGATTACGATTAAATTGACTTTGAGTAAGTTTCTGTAGCGCCACCTGTCGGAAATTATTCATACCAACTAAGAAGCCTTCGTCGGCTCCGCGCTACAACTTTGCTAAAGATCATAGCATGAGCAAATATACAGTTTACAATTCGATTAATTTTTAGTAAATTTCAGTGGCGCCATCTGTTGGAAATTAGTCTTATCAACTTAAAAACCTTGGCAGGCTTATCCGCATCATCTTCGCTAAAGAGCATGACATGATCAAATTCACAGTTTACTTTTCTATAAAGAACATACATACAGACAAACATTCATTTTTTTAAAAGGTATAACAATACTAATTTTTTCCCCTTTTTATCCCCTAACTTCAAAAAGTTCCATATGCATATTTGGTACTTTTTTCATTATATTTTATTAAAACGCAGTTAACATAATGTTCCTATTCATATTACTTTTTGAGATGTTAAGTTATCATTTTATCCCTTTTTACCCATTTTGGCTCCAAAATCAAAAAAGTACCAAATACGTGTTTAATGTTTCTTTCACTTCTTTTGATTGCAATACAAAGTTTTTTTCTATATGCTTTAATTTAAAATATAAGAGTGGGTTAAAAAGGTACCAAAAAAAACTATTTTCACCCTTTTTTACCTCCTATCGGACATAGCTTCAAAAAAGTAACAAACACCTGTCCGCTTATTTTCATAGCTGTTTAAAACATAATTTTAATTTTGTTTCTATACCTATTACTTTAGGAGATATAGCGTTTTCGTTTCCCTCTTTTTACCCGTTTTTACCCTCTTAGAGGCAAAGGTTCCAAAAGTCCCTTCTTCTTCGACCTATACATCAAAAAAGATACTCACTATCCAAATCTTATCAAAATCGTTAGAGCCGTTTTCGAAATAGTCATTCGTATATATATAGATATATATACATACAATTATTGCTCGTTTAAGAATATAAGTACCTGGTAGACCGAGCCTTGCTCGGAGCTTTATGATAAGCATTTTGCGGAAAATTTTAAAGTTTTTATATATTTTATATTATAAAGTGCTAAAATAAATTTAGAGGAAAGACATTGTAGAAATATTCAGTTAATTTTGAATTATTTGATTTATTTTGTCCGACCAACACATAGTTTGCATAGTTAACAGTTTAACTCATTTTGAATAATTTTGGAAATTATTCATATCAACAGAAACCTCTGTCGACTCATGCGCAACAACTTTGCTAAAGATTATAGTCTGATCAAATGCACAGTTTACGATTTAATTCATTTTGAGTAGTTTTCTGTGGCGCCACCTGTCGGACTTAGCTCATTCCAATTCATAAACCTTCTTCGGCTTATCCGTTACAACTTTGCTGAAGATTATAGCATGATTAAATGTACAGCTTACGATTAAATTGACTTTGAGTAAATTTCAGTGGCGCCACCTGTCGAAATTTCTTCATACCAACTAAGAAACCTTCGTCGGCTCATGTGCAACAACTTTGCTAAAGATTGCAGCATGATTAAATGTACAGCTTACCATTAAATTGACTTTGAGTAAGTTACAGTAGCGCCACCTGTCGGAAATTATTCATACCAATTAAAAAGCCTTCGCCGGCTCATGCGCTACAACTTTGCTAAAGATCATAGCATGAGCAAATATACAGTTTACGATTTGATTAATTTTTAGTAAATTTCAGTGGCGCCATCTGTTGGAAATTAGTCTTATAAACTTAAAAACCTTGGCAGGCTTATCCGCATCATCTTCGCTAAAGAGCATAACATGATCAAATTCACAGTTTACTTTTCTATAAAGAACATACATACAGACAAACATTCATTTGTTTAAAAGGTATAACAATACTAATTTTTTCCCCTTTTTATCCCCTAACTTCAAAAAGTTCCATATGCATATTTGGTACTTTTTTCATTATATTTTATTAAAACGCAGTTAACATAATGTTCCTATTCATATTACTTTTTGAGATGTTAAGTTATCATTTTATCCCTTTTTACCCATTTTGGCTCCAAAATCAAAAAAGTACCAAATACGTCTTTAATGTTTCTTTCACATCTTTTGATTGCAGTACAAAGTTTTTTTCTATATTCTTTAATTTAAAATATAAGAGTGGGTTAAAAAGGTACCAAAAAAAACTATTTTCACCCTTTTTTTACCTCCTATCGGACATAGCTTCAAAAAAGTAACAAACACCTGTCCGCTTATTTTCATAGCTGTTTAAAACATAATTTTAATTTTGTTTCTATACCTATTACTTTAGGAGATATAGCGTTTTAGATTTTTCCCTCTTTTTACCCGTTTTTACCCTCTTAGAGGCAAAGGTTCCAAAAGTCCCTTCTTCTTCGACCTATACATCAAAAAAGATACCCACTGTCCAAATCTTATCAAAATCGTTAGAGCCGTTCCGTTTAAATTCATATATATATAGATATATATATACATACAATTATTGCTCGCTTAAGAATATAATATATATATATATATATATATATATATATATATATATATATATATTTATATATATATATATATATATATATATATATATATATATATATATATATATATATATATATATATATATATATATATATATATATATATATATGAATTTGCGTTCAATCCAATCACGACCCTCTTTGTATTCTTTCTCCAAGCCCATCAGGTAGAGAGTGTCAAGGCCATCGATGATAGTGGCTCCCATGGAACCGAAAATACTAGAGCTGTGGGCTCGTTGCGATAGAGGGCGCAGTTCGTTTTTGCCCCACGCATAGAGTTTGTAATTTTGCCAGGCATGTTGCATCATCTGGATGAAGAGAAGAGGGGGGAGTAATTAGAAAAAAATCTTTAATATTAGAATAAAGAAGTGGTAAAAAAGTGGATAAAAATATCGTCACCCATGGGAATCGTGTTCCCAAAAACTTTTTTTAATACTGTAAAACATATAAGAAAATAGTTTTGGGAAAACGATTTCCATGGGAGATGATATTCGCTATAGGGTTGATTATGTAAGAAGGGGTTTTTACAAATTGTTTCGTAAAGGGGGTATTAAAAACGGATAAAAAGGGGAAAAAATTGAAAACGTTATATCTCCTAAAGTAATAGGTATAGAAACAAAATTAAAATTACGTTTTGAACAGCTATGAAAATTAGGGGACAGGTGTTGGTACTTTTTTTAAACTATGCCCGATAGTGGGCAACAAAGGGTGAAAATAATTTTTTTGTGTACTTTTTTAAACCACTATTATCTTTTAAACCGAAGAATAAAGAAAGGAACTTTGTACTGCAATTAATAGTTGTGAAAATATTGAACACGTATTTGGTACTTTTTTGATTTCGGATGGCAAAATTGGTAAAAAAGGGATAAAATTATAACTTAAGATCTCATAAAGTAATATAAATAGAAAAAACTGCGTTTTAATAAAATGTACCGGATATAATTGGTACTAAAGAAACATGTAAATATATGGAACTTTTTTTGAAATTTGGTTATAAAAAAGGGGAAAAATTGGTAACGTTATAACTTTTAAAGTAGGTATAGGTATGGAAACAAAATTTAAATTGCGTTTTGATCGGCTGAAAAAAATCAGAAGACGAGTAATTGGTACTTTTAAAAAAAAAAGGCCGAGAAGAACCAATAATGTGTGAAAAATATTTTCGGTACTTTCTCAACTTTTGAATAAATGAACTTAGAAACAAAATGTGTATCGCAAGTAAATACTTTAGAAAATAAAATATGTAAAATATGCCTCGAAATGCTTATTACAAAACTTCGATCAAGGCTCTGTCAACCAGGTACTGGGGGTTCAATAGGTTATGCTTTTTAAACGGTCGAAGAAATTAACAATTTTGAACAAATTGGGGGAAATAGAAAAAATATAAAATTTTTACAAAATGACATTATTGTTTGTGTACCAATCAAATGCCTTTCTTCAATTGTTCCATAATACTTAATCGGATCAGAAATATGTAGGCACTTTGTGACGTCTTAGGAACATTAAAATCCGGCAATCCGTTATATACATTTCTGTGTTTCACACACAAATACATGGCTTCTTTTGCCACAACTGCAAACGACATTAGTGTTTGAATACCACTCGAGTGCTTTCCTTTAATAGTTGCATAATGCTAAATCGGGTTGGAAATATGTAGGCACTTCATATATATATATATATATATATATATATATATATATATATATATATAATGTGAAATTTAGGCTGTTTCCGTAAATGTATATGCTGCATCATGATCATGTAAAACTACTCTATACTACATTTTATCATTATATCCGTTATAATTTGTCATTTATTAGCAAAAAGGCGATTGGCCTAGGCAAGGTTATACGGCAGCTATGGTCAAATGTGTACCAATATCGCTCAATTTCTGAACCAAATTTGGGCCAATATTAAGGAAATTACGAACGGAATGACAATCTCAATATTCTTTTTGATGGTGGATAAAAAAAGTGTCCGATTTTCAATCAAATACATTTTTTTAATCGATATTTAGGAAGAGAAAGGCGCTAAATTTAAATCACCCAAACTTTTTCAAATAAAATAGTTTACTTAAATCAGTGGTAGCCAAAACATTTGTATTAGTAAGTATTAGTTGTATTGGTGAGAAATAATGTTTACACTCGAAAAATAATGTGATGGAAAACGATCGTTTTTAAATCGGTCGATTTCAGATATATTTTTGAGGTAATTTTCGGATTTTCCCCAATAAAAGTAAACATTTGGGTTTGATCCCTTTGACTAATATTTTATCTTTCATTTGGTTTGAATTTTTTGGAAAAATTAGCGAAAATTATCTCAAAAATACATCTAAAATCGATTGATTTGAAAACGATCGTTTGCCATCACATACCTGATTATATTGGTTTTAATAGTAAGTAAAAACTTATTTTTAAACAGAAGAATTTTATTATACCAAAAAACTATTTGTATGAATACACAAATCTAAAATATATTGTATAATATAATAAAAAATGGGATTATCCCGTGCAAACATTTTGTTATGCATGCAGGCAAATTTAAAAACTCTCTTCAAAACAGCTCTAATTATTATTAATGCTTTAAATAAAATAGTAACGTTATATTTTAATTTAAAGTATTAATTTCACAAAAGTATTCTTCCTTCTTAATTTTTTTATTGTCATAATAAAAATTCATTAAGCGATACGACAAAAATTTTTTGAGTGTATTGAATATTCAACAAAAAATGTTAGTTTTTCGGTGGTTGATTAAAGACTTAATGAAAGAGCATAAGAATACATGTAAAGAACGTAAGAATATGTGTGATTTCAAAGGGCTCAATTGAGTTCGAGCTGGCGACCATTGTCTTAAATGTTTCTTATAAAAGTGCTATTATCAAAAAGGATTATGTGTATATTAAAAAAAATGTCCTTGAAATCCAATATTAAGGAAATTACGAACGGAATGATGGTGGATAAAAAAAAGTGTCCGATTTTCAATCAAATACATTTTTTTAATCGATATTTTGGAAGAGAAAGGCGCTAAATTTAAATCACCCAAACTTTTTCAAATAAAATAGTTTACTTAAATTTTTCTTATAAAAGTGCTATTATCAAAAAGGATTATGTGTATATTAAAAAAAATGTCCTTGAAATCCTTATTAATAAAGAACTGGCTATTCATGTGTACAACACTTTGATCACGCCTTTAATATTTTTTTTTTATTTGTATTAATAATTTTAATTAAATCACAGTTCAGTGGCTGCTTATCGAGTAGACAAGTCTTGGAGAAAAATTACACAAACAAAAATATCAAAATTTCCTTAACAAATACGATTATATTGTTGTTGTAGTATGTAGAAAATATAAAGATTTATGAGTTTTTCAATGTCTGCAACTTTGTGTCTCTAATCATAATTTTCTAGAGTTTTCCCTGCAACAAAGTAACAAACATTTTATCCATAATGAAGTTGGTCATGAATGCCTAAACAATTTTAAAAACATTTTGGAACGTGATGTGAGGAGTTGTTTCTAGAGGAGTCTAAAGGGCAATGAATGTTTTACAAGAATGAATTTAAAAGGTACAGATTTTTTATCTTTTTTTTTTTTGCTTTTATAAATTAACATTAAGTGTTGGATAATACAGTAATAAACACTTGCAACAAAAACATGTCGAAATGGATGCAACAAATGTGGGCAGTTGAGCTGGAATGAATTTTATTCAGGCATAATCACAAAAGAAAGAACTTTTTTTTGTGATTATAATTTGTAGTAACTTTTTTAACAATAGAGCAATTTCTTTTTTGTTACTGGATTAACTTAATGAATATCTTTTAGGTTATTTCACTTGAAATTAGATTAGATGGTAGTAATATTTACTCGTGTGGCATGACTACATTTTTGTCTAGATTTTAACATTTTTAGATTTTTTTACATCTGGTTATTATTAGCATGTAAAATCATTGATTTAATTTGTATTAAATGCTCGTATGTGATTAAAATGTTTGGGGAAGAAAACATTATAAATGCGATTAGTTACGCTTCCATTAACATTTTCGTTAATAACCATTTAAGTTCTCAGGCAAATTATTTTATACTAAAAGATGTTAAATAAAGTTTGCTTACCTCCATTTCTAAAGAAGAAATAGAAAATTTTTCATATAAAAATTTTCATAGAAAATTTTTCATATAAACATTTTTTTAGGAAATTTTTCATATAACAATTTTTATATAAAAATTTTTTTTAGAATTTTTTTTTTTACAAAATTGTTTATAGGAAATTTTTTATATAAGAATTGTATATCGAAAATTTTTCATATAAAAATTTTTTATAGAAAATTTTTCATATAAAAATTTTTATAAAAAATTTTTCATATACAAATTTTTATAAAAAATTTTTCATACAAAATCTTTTATAGAAATTTTCTCATATAAAAATTTTTATTAAAAATTTTTCATATACAAATTTTTATACAAAATTTTTCATATACAAATATTTATACAAATATTTTCATATAAAAATTTTTATAAAAAATCTTTCAATATAAAAATTTTAATAGAACATTTTTTATATAAAAATTTTTAGAGAAAATTTTTCATATAAAAATTTTTAGAGAAAATTTTTCATATAAAAATTTTTATAGAAAATTTTTCATATAAAAATTATTACAATAAAAATTTTTATAGAAAATTTTTCATAGAAAGAAATTAATTTTTAGTTGAACCAAGGAATTTATGTTAAGAGGTTGTGGGTTCGAATCCGGGCTCAGGTTCATATCATTTTTACAATAAAAATTTTTATAGAAAATTTTTCATATAAAAATTTTTACAGAAAATTTTTCATATAAAAATTTATATAAAAATTTTTAATAATAAATTTGTTATATTATATTTGATAGAAAAATTCGTATAGAAAATTTTTCATATAAAAATTTGTTATAGAAAAATTTTCATATAAAAATTTAAGTATAAAATTTTTCATATAATTTTTTTTTTTTAAGTTTTCTTATAAAATTTTTTTTCGAAAATTTTTATAGAAAATTTTTCATATAAAAATTTTTATAGAAAATTTTTCATACAAAAATTTTTATAGCAAATTTTCATAGAAAATTTTTTACATAAAAATTTTTCACATAAAAATTTGTATAGAAAATTTTTCATATAAAAATTTTTATAAAAAATTTTTCATACAAAAATATTTAGAAGAAATTTTTAATATAAATATATTTATAGAAAATTTCTCATCTAAAATTTTTACAGAAAATTTTTCATATAAAAATATTTATAGAAAATTTTTCATTTCAAAATATTTATAGAAAATTTTTCATTCAAAAATATTTATAGAAAATTTCTCATCTAAAATTTTTCTACAAAATTTTTCATACAAAAATTTTTTATATAAAAATTTTTTATAGAAAATTTTTTACCGAAAATTTTTCATAAAAAATATTTTAATAGAAAATTTTTCATATAAAAATTTTTATAGAAAATTTTTCATATAAAAGTTTTTATAATAAAAATATTTCATATAAAAATTTTTATAGAAAATTTTTCATATAAAAATTTTTATAGAAAATTTTTCATATAAAAATTTTTATAGAAAATTTTTCATATAAAAGTTTTTATAATAAAAATTATTCATATAAAAATTTTTAATATACAAATTTAGATAGACAAATTTTTATAGAAAATTTTTCATTAAAAAATTTTTTATAGAAAACTTTTCATATAAAATTTGTTATAGAAAATTTTTCATATAAAAATTTAAATAGAAAAATTTTCATATAAAAATTTAAGTATAAAATTTTTCATATAATTTTTTTTTTTTTAAAGTTTTCTTATAAAAATTTTTTTCGAAAATTTTTCTTATAAAAATTTTTATAGAAAATTTTCATAGAAAATTTTGTACATAAAAATTTTTATAAAAAATTTTTCATATAAAAATTTTTATAGAAAATTTTTCATATAAAAATTTTTATAGAAAATTTTTCATACAAAAATATTTAGAAAAAATTTTTCATATAAATATAGTTATAGAAAATTTCTCATCTAAAATTTTTACAGAAAATTTTTCATATAAAAATATTTATCGAAAATTTTTCATATAAAAATATTTATAGAAAATTTCTCATCTGAAATTTTTATAGAAAAATTTTCATATAAAAATTTTTCTACAAAATTTTTCATCCAAAAATTTTTTATATAAAAATTTTTTATAGAAAATTTTTCATATAAAAATTTTTTACCGAAAATTTTTTATAAAAAAACATTTATAGAAAATTATTCATATACAATTTTTTTATAAAAAATATTTCGTATAAAAATTTTTCATGTAAAAATTTTTATAGAAAATTTTTCATATAAAAGTTTTTATAATAAAAATATTTCATATACAAATTTTTATAGAAAATTTTTCATATAAAAAAAATTTTTATGGAAAATTTTTAATGTAATAATTTTTTATATAAAAATGTTTATCGAAAACTTTTTGTATACAAATTTTTATAGAAAATTTTTCATATAAAAATTTTCATTGAAAATTTGTAAAATTTTTATAGAAAATTTTTCATATAAAAATTTTCATTGAAAATTTGTCAAATTTTTATAGAAAATTTTTCATATAAAAATTTTTATAGAAAATTTTTTATATAAAGATTTTTAAAGAAAATTTTTCATATTCAAATTTTTATAGAAAATTTTTCATATAAAAATGTTTATGGAAAATTTTCATATAAAAATTTTAATAGAAAATTTCACATATAAAATTTTTCATAGAAAATTTTTCATATACAAATTTATATAGATAATTTTTCATATAAAAGTTTTTATAGAAAATTTTTCATACAAAAATTTTTATATACAAATTTTTCATATAAAATTTTTAATTGTTCGTATATATTTTTTTATAGAAAATTTATCGTATACAAATTTTTTATAGTAAATTTTTCATATACAAATTTTTTATAGAACAATTTTCATATAAAAATTTTTCTTAGAAAAATTTTCATATAAAACTTTTTATAGAAAATTTATCACATAAAAATTTTTATAGAAAAATTTTCATATAAAAATTTTAATAGAAAATGTTTCATACAAAAATTTTTCGTATACAAATTTTTTGTAGAAAATTTTTCATATAAAAATTTGTATAAAAAATTTTTCATATAAAAATTTTTATATGAAAATTTTTCATTTAAAAATTTTTATAGAAAATTTTTCATATAAAAATTTTTATAGAAAATTTTTCATATAAAAATGTTTATAGAAAATTTTTCATATAAAAATTTTTACAGAAAATTTTTTATATAAAAATTTTTATAGAAAATTTTTCATATAAAAATTTTTACAGAAAATTTTTCATATAAAAATTTTAAAAGAAAATTTTTCATATAAAAATTTTTATAGAAAATTTTTCATATAAAAAAATTTTTATAGAAAATTTTTCATATAAAAATTTTTATAGAAAATTTTTCATATAAACATTTTTATAAAAAAAATTTAAAATAAAACTTCTTTGTAGAAAATTTTTCATATGTATAAACATTTTTATAGAAAATGTTTCATATAAAAATCTTTGTAGAAATTTTTTCACATAAAAATTTTTTATAGAAAATTTTTCATATACAAATTTTTATAGAAAAATTTTCATATACAAATTTTAATAGAAAATTTTTCATATAAACATTTTGATAGAAAAAAATTCAAATTAAACTTCCTTGTAGAAAATTTTTCATAGAAACATTTTTATAGAAAATTTTTCATATAAAAATTTTTGTAGAAATGTTTTCATATAAAAATTTTTATAGAAAATTTTTCATATACAAATTTTTATAGAAAAATTTTCATATGAAAATTTTTCATATACAAATTTGAATAGAAAATTTTTCATATAAACATATTTATAGAAAATTTTTAAAGAAAATTTTTCATATAAAAAAATTGAATATAGAAATATTTTTTTATAGAAAAATTTTGGGTTGAAATATTTTTCTATAGAAAAATTTTCACTGGAATTATTTTTCTATAGAAAAATTTTGCTTTAGAAATATTTTTCTATAGAAACCAACTGACTGGAAATTTCTATTGTACTATTAATTTTCTTCTGACATACAATTCTATACAAATCAGTGAAGGTGTCAACTTCAATATACAACATTTATGACAGCACATCATCTGGTCCCAAAACATAAAAATTTCTTAATTAATCTTAAAAAAGATTCCAACTAATGCCAGTCAAAGGGATTACAAAATAGTTCTTTTATTATAATTTTTCTTTATTTTTTGGAAAATGAATTTCATACACCATTAGCAACAGAATATTAATTAAGTCCAATATTTTTTTCTAGTCTTTCATAACAATTTTTAGAATGATGTAAGCAATTTCGTTGAAGAAGAGTGATTGCATAGATTTTCCAATTTTTTTTTTTTTTTTCTATTTTTTGCATTAATTTTTGTTGACTTTTGTTGGAACAAATAAATCTGTGATTACATTTGGCAAAGCAATTTCGGTTTTAGGAACTGCAAACAAACTAAAAGAACTACTATATAGAATGTATAGAAACTATATAGGAAAAAAAACTGAATAAATCTCCATATTACAAACAAAAATTAATACAACAACTAAACAAGAAAAATGGAAAATATAAAACCTCATACATAAACAAAGTCAATCAAAAATGTTCATCATATTTCTTGGGATTTTTTTTTAAATTTTTTTCTGTGCTCTTATAGTCTTGGGTACTATGGGGATGTTAGTAGTACCTCCATCCCAAATTTTGTGAATATTTTACAATCAATCATGATCAAATATGATGAAAGCAAACAAATATATATATCATTCTTTTTTTGTGCTATAGTTTAAATACAGTTATAATTACTCCATGGTTACAAGATATAAAACAACATCATGATTTACATACATACATATGTATGTATGTATGTATGTATGTAAAATTGATGTATGTATGTATATAAAATTGATGTAAATATCTAAAAAATTCTATCTAGAATTCATATGGTAATAAAGACTACAGAAACAATGACCACACCCACTTTATATACATATAGAAAAAGGATTGAAGAAACTAAATTGAACCAAAACGATGCTCTACTATATAGGAAATATAAAGAAAAAAAACTCAATGTTCATTGGTCGCAGAAAAATATTGAATCAAGTCAAAAGGGAGAAGACCAAGACCATAAACATTAGACACACCAAAAAAAAAAAAGCGATAAATAATGTAAAACACATCTAAATATAACACAAAAAAAAATATATGTGAAATTATAAAAAAACAGAAAAAATGGAAAAAATTGCATACATATGCAAAGAAAGAAGAATTGTGGGGAATCCTGCTTACTAATCAAGAATCTGAATATGGCATAGGAACAACAATTTTTTAATTGAAGCACCCTATGGTCAGCAAGTATGGCATCGCCGTCAAAATGTCTACAGCAAATTTAATTTCTTTTACATCGATGGTGGCTCAGAATAAAATTTCATTGGCCAAAGCCTATATTTTTTCATGACATAGATTCGCAAAAATGTAATTCCATCAGAAAGGAAACATATCAAAGCTAAGGTAGCCGAAAAATGTTGTCAAAATATTCGTAGAAGTAGGCGTGGCATACTGCTAAAGGCAAAGAATTAAACTAAATTTAGAACTATAAAGAAAATTGTGATATTTGATCTCATTTAAATTACGATTTCTTGAAAACTATTATTATACCCACCATCAAAAAGAATGGGTGGTATATTGAGATTGTCATTCCGTTTGTAATTTCCTTAATATTGGCTCAAAAACCAAAAACGATATATATTCTAAATCCTAATGAAATTCTAAGACGATTGAGTGATGTCCGTCTGTCTGTTGAAATCCCGATAACGCCTAAACGAAAGGAGCTAGCTGACTAAAACTTAGTAAAAATATTCTTTATCTGTGAGAAAATTTTGGTATAGAAATAGGGCAAAATCGGTTCATATTTGACCATAGCTCCCGCATAACCTCGTCTAGGCTAATCGCTTATTTGTTGATAAATGACAAATTATAGCAGCTATGATGATAAAATTTAGTATATAGAAGTTTTACCTTAGCTTTAGGCAGCGTATAAAATTTCATCAAAATCGGTTTACATTTAGCCATAGCTCCCATACAAAAAACTTACGAAAACAGCCTAAATTTCACCTAAAATACACTTAAATGCCAATAAATCTAAAAGTATAACAGATATAACTACTAAATTTGCACAAGAAAGTCAATGCCAGCCAGTGTGCAAAATTTTGTCGTTATCGGTCACCATTTGACCTAACTCCCATATAAAAAACTTATGAAAACACAAAAATTCAAAAAGAAAAGGGGATTTATGTCCGTCTGTCCGTCAGATAAAATCGTGATAGCTCCTTAACTACAAGAGCTAGTAAGACTAAATAAAGCACAAGGAAGTCTTATCTCAATGCCAGCCAGTGTGCAAGATTTTGTCGTAATCGGTCACCATTCGACCTAACTCCCATATAAAAAACTTACGAAAACACAAAAATTCAAAAAGAAAAGGGGATTTATGTCCGTCTGTCCGTCAGATAAAATCGTGATAGCTCCTTAACTACAAGAGCTAGTAAGACTAAATAAAGCACAAGGAAGTCTTATCTCAATGCCAGCCAGTGTGCAAGATTTTGTCACAATCGGTCACCATTGGACCATAGCTTCCATATAAAAAACTTATGGAAACACAATAATACATAAAGAAAAGGTTGTTTATGTCCGTCTGTCCGTCAGATAAAAGCACGATAGTGCCTTAACGAAAAGAGCTAGAGGGACAAAATTTTACAAAAGTATTTTGGATATCTTGAAAAAGATGTGTGTTGAAAATGGACAAAATCAGTTCAAATTTAGTTAGAGCTCCAATATAACCACGCACCGGGAAACACATTAATGCTGATAAATGGAATACAATTGTAGTAGCTATGACGATTAAATTTAAAATAAGGAAGTTTTATGCAATTTTTGATAAGTTTATCAAATTATATAGGAATCAGTCCATATTTGACTTTAGCTTTCATATAAAAAACACTCACGGAAACCAAAAATTTTAGCAAAGGCCAGTTAAAAGCTATTAAATTAGAAACTATGATAGATATGGCCACTAATAAGCAAGAATAAGTTCTATATATATACCAGCCAGTGTGTAAAATTTTATTACAATCGGTCAACATTTGGCTATAATTCTTATATATATTCTTATATATATTTATATCTACAATCAAAAAGATTTGGAGGTACATTCATTATCAATGTTCAGCCCAGACTTTATATATGATGAATGTATTAGGAACTCCTAACGAAATATATGGACCTGCTTAGCCTAACTACATATTAAGCACAACGAAAAGTATTTAACAACTTAATTATGTAAAACTATACCCGGTTATGAGACCGAATTTTGATCAAAGTAAATACTGGAGAAAAAAAAATATAGCAACTATCTCTATTATCAAAAATATGGTAATTATCTCAATGAAAATTATTTCAAGATACAGAACCTTGGTTTTAGTCTGCAAAAGAAAATAACTTAATCTCGTACATAGTTTAAGAGATATCAGGAAATCAAAAAAGCTTTACAAAACTTAGTGTTTTCATTTTTCCTTTGGAAAAAACTAAGTTGCCTCGGTTTTGTTCGATGCTCCCATCATAGCCATGTGAAATACGAAAGTCTCTTCTTAAGATTGAGCTAAAAAAATTAGCGAAATTAACCGATAGTAGAACATATGTAGTTCTAAAGAAGTCACGTAAATTGTTAAGCACAATTTAAGGAAAAAGTGTTGCCGTCGTTTAGGCTTATTTTTTTTTAACAAATTGCATTTAAGTGTAAGTCCAAGACAGGTACCCCTAGGAGTCGACGGCTGGGTCAATAATAGACATGTGCCGAATTTCTTTTAATTTTGTTGAGAATTGCGGCTTATATATTGGGAAGTAAAATAAGTAAAAAAATGGGGGTCCAAAGCAGGTACCAAAGGGAGTGGACAGATTTTAACAAAAATTAGTAGAGCTATTTGTTGGATAAACTAATAGACGTGTGCCGAATTTCATCAGTAGAAATTAATTAATAACTACAGAAATTGATGTTTCCTTAACTGGGACTCGAATCCAGGCAAAATTTTATATGATAACCAACTAAGCCACAGCACCTTTATTTTAAATAGTTTTTATATATTTAGGACAATGTTAGCCACTACGTCAAATAAAATGTTTAAAGTATAAGCTAAAATAAGATACATATTTTTAATGGGGCTAAGACTTTCCCTGTTTCGATATAATTTTTGAAACCAAATTTGATAAAAATGTCGATTGTACTCAGTGCAATGACTCGATCTTTAAAACTTCTGAAGATGAATTATAAAGCAATGAGTGTTTTCTTAGTGTGGGGGACGGGACTCTCCTTGATCCTATTTTTTTAACCAACCTCGATAATAATGATAAAAATTTCGGTTTTACCTACAAACTTCAACGTATCTTTCTATAACTCTTTTAAAGGTACTATAAAATAAGTAATTATCTCATTGAGAGGCGTAATCCCCTTGCTCCGATGCTACTTTTATAAACTAAACTTGAAAAAATTAATAAAAATATCGGTTGCACAAAGTTCAATGACCCTAAATTTTTTACAAATATGCTAAAATAAGTTTGATATTCTATGGGGTTGAACTCCCCCTGCTTCGATACTACTTTTTAAAACTAAACTTGCTTATAATAATGTCTGTTTTGCAAAATTTAATATCTCTATATCTTCTGAAGATACGCAACAATAAGATATTTTTCCTATTTCCCGGAACTCCCCTTGCTCCTATCCTGCTTTTTTCTAAATAAATATGCCTTTAGAGGATGGCACTCCCCCTATTTATATTCTACTTGATAAGAATGATGAAAATGTCGGTAGTTTTAAGTTCAATGATTTTAAAACTTTAAAGATAAGTTCCCCTGCTCCTATCATATTTTTTTTTAAATAAACAGAGAATGTCGGTTGTACTAAGTTCCATATATGGAAATGAAAATATTCTGATGTTACCCTATAATAAGATATTTTTTCTATGGAAAGAGTCCAACTCCCCTGCTCCTATTCAGCTTTTTTCTTAGTTATTATTCTTTTAGGGGATGGAACTCCACCTGCTTTGATCCTTCTGTGTTAACTAAACTTGATAATAATGTCAAAAAAGTCGCTTAAATACTACAACAAGTTTTTTCCTACTGCCTTTCGTAACTAAACTCGCTAAGAATAATAATAAAAAAAATGTCAGGTATACTAAGTTCAATGCCACTATAACTCATGCATTAAACACATAGACAACAGCAGACTACACGAACACCGACTACAAAAGTCGTTGGCTGCAATCGTAGCCTCGTAGTCAGCTACTTAATTATTTTGGGGACGGCAGCTACATTTAAGATGGCAGCTACATTTCGAAACACCTGTTTATGAGTGGTGCCAATATCGCCTTTATAAGATGGACAAAGTAACAATTTAAATTTTGATACAAACGACATAAATTCATTTTATTAATTAACCTCCGAAATCAACGGTTTTCCTGTACCTGATGGTATGTCTATATCAAAAAAAAATTATTGAAAGATTTTGGTGTGCTCTCTAATAGTTTAAGAGTTATGGGCTTTTTAAATTTCAAGAATAATACGGTATAACTTTAGAAGTTATATCCGATATTTACTTTTTTGGTATCAAACAAAAGCTACTGAAAATATCTTTTATATTCTATATAATATTCTTTATAATGGATTAAGAGCTAATATACTATAAACTTATTTCTGCAAACGACTTTTTTTTACAAAAATTCGTATATCTTAAAACAATATAGATATAAGTATGCTCTTTTATATAATGAATTTTATAAAGGACATACTGGACTTTTATATAAAATGAACTACGTAGCTCTAGCACACGTAGCGTTTGAGTTTGACCGTTTAAAAAATAACTTTTTAAAATTTTACTTCTATTGAGTTAGAGTTATATAAATATAAATTTTTACATAATATTTTATTAGATATTATTATATACATTAAATATGGGCATTTCCAGGATCGCGAACGGGACATTCGTACGCACTCAACTTGAAAAAAAAATATGAAAACTCAAATTTTTTTTAACTTTTTATAAATATTTAATAGCATTTTAGTAGAACAATTTTTGAGAATAAAAAGAAAATTATAAAATATGAACGTTCTCCAAATATGTTCGATAAACTTACGATCGCGAACGGGACAAAAAATGTAAGTCATTTTTTTCGGTGTGTGGTTTTCTTTAAAAGTCTGCGAATTTTGTCAGTTTATTAAATGGAGATTATGTTTTAACTAAAGCAGAGATATAAAGCTTTTACTTAGCATTTTGTTTTTTTAATTATCCTTATTATTATTATTTTTTAATATTTTTTTTAAATCGTGAACGGGACATCGCGAACGGGACAATGATTCCAAAGAATACAGTATAAAGAATCTTTGAATTATACCGTTATTCGGAGTTTGCTTGATCTCTACTGTGGTGTTATTAAATATTTATTGTTGGTATATTTAGTCTATAAGAAAAGTACAATCGACATGATATGTAACACTCAGAAATAACTCAAGGAAAAATGTCAATAAAAAACGCTAAAACCAAAAAAAAGCAAAGATGCGCTTTGCTGACCACTTTTCTTAAATTACAAATGGTAATATGTATTTAATTAGGTATATTCTTAAAATCCAATGCATTAACTAACTAAATTTTCTCAGAAAAGTCTTTTTTCTTCAGCTTTAATATTTTGGTAGCGGTTGACCTTTTCCAGGAAATGCCCATATATAAATATTTGATAAGTATGTAAATTGTTTACATAAATTCTCTCCATTGTATTTATGATAAATAAAGTCTAGTGGTTTAAATCGCTCATTTATTTCAATATTATATGATGTTGACAGCACAAAATCTTTTATTGTCGCCAACAAAAATAGAAAATAGTTTAAATTTGGCTACAGCTACAACGGTGGTCGGTAGTCGTGTAGCCGTGTCGGCTCTAAAAAATTTATTTCTATTTTAATGCATGTATTCTAATTTTGACAGGTTGTAGCCCGTAGGCTGCTGTTGTCTATGTATTTAATGCATTAAACTCATCAAAACACGCTATAATAAGATATTTTTTCAATGGAAAGGGAAGCTCCTATCCTGTTTTTTTCTTAGCAAACTAGATAAGAATAATAAAAATGACAAATGTTCTTTTTACTCGTTCTAGCAACACATTAAAATAATTTTTATTCCTTGAGGGTTAAACTCCCCCTGCTCCGATCCTAATTTTCGAAAGTAAATTTTAAAAAATCTCTATTGAGCTAAACGACTCTATATGACTTTTAATCTAAAACTTCAGGAGATGAGCTTAAAACCTGTTTTTCTCTATGAAGGTAGGACTCCCCCTGCTACGATCCTACTTTTTTTAAACTTGATAAGGTAATAAAAATGTGGAATATACTAAGTTTAATAACTTAATAGCAAATTCTTCTAAATATACTAACAAAAATTTGTTCTATCGGCCTTAAACTAACCCTGATCCGATCCTACTTATTAAAACTTCCCCGGTCCGATAGTTATTTTAAGCCAATCTTGGCTCATCAATAAAATTATTATTATAGATTTGTACAAAGTTTGAAGACTTAATAACAAAAAGCTCAAGATAAGTTTATTTTTTTTTAAGGGAAACAAATTCCCTACTGCACCGACCCTTATCACATTTTGTTCAAAATATTACAGAAGACCGAAAACTACTACCGGGGCGACTCAAAAATCCAGGCACGGACTGCCACTTTTGCGATATTACCAATAATATCGCAGTTACAACAACAACCGAAACCGGCAGCAGAAAATTTGAAACCTATACCACGATGTAAAGAAATAAGCGACAACAGCAATTACCTTTATACGGAGAGGGGATGAATATCCCCCTTCTCCGATCCATTTTATATTAAACTTTAGTAGAAGTATCAGACTTTAGTAGAAGTATCAGACTTTAGTAGAAGCATACATATAATGGGAGTATAATACTAAAAAAATTGTCCTAGTATTCGAATTTAGTAAAAGCAAACGACTATACTCAGGCTATAAGACCATTGTCCGAGTATTAGGCAATAGTAGTAGTATAAGACGGTAATCGGAGTACACATCAAGTATAAGAATAAGGAGTATAAGACTATTAAATTCTATTAAACAAAAATGACCACCCCTTAAATCATAGCGCATCAAAAAGATGAATTTTTGATAAAAACTTCTCCCTACATATCTCACATATAACTCTACGAAAAAAAAATCCAAATCAAACTACCAAATATAGCGTCAGTACAAAAGCCGGAACAACAACCAACTAAAAATGCAACTCCCCTTTTGCAACCAGCGGAGCAACGAAGCCTCAACATCATCAACCATAAAACAAACTAAAAAGAATTATTATTGCAAAACAGCCCTCATTCGATTCATCAAAAAAATTTCAAATTCATTTGAAACTTTTTTATTTTTTTGCAATCCTCACACAAATCCTTAAACAACGGTGCAACATAAAAACTTGAAAATCTATGCAGCAAAAAAAAAACGTTTGAGGTGGTAGTCCTGTAAAATTGGACAAGGTGGCCCAATGAGTACGAGTATTTAAAACAATGCAAAAATAGGAAAAAATTGAAAGTATAGAAAAAAAAACACACAAATTGTGAAAAAGGATGCAATAGCATGTGCGCACTTTGGTAAAGGATGTATGTGATTGTGAGGCTGTAGGAATTGTGCATTAATTCATGTTCTCAAAGGACCAACCAAATTTCAAATGGAACAATTTACAAAAAAAAAAAAGAATATAAAACAGAATAAGGAAAGCTAAATGCGAGTGTTGCAAAGCGTAAAAAAAGCAGTGGATCATAAAAACAAATGAAAATTTGCATCATTTGCACCATTTGCACTTACAATAATAGCAGAACAGTTGGAGCTAAACTAAAACAACAACATCAATACCAATAACGAAACAAGACAACATACGAGGGGAGACGGAGAAGTGAATTTAAAACATCCTACTCAAATTTTTAACTTATACTAAGGCTATAAGGTTATATTGTAATACTACGACATTATTTCTATAATCATATACCTTGATTTTAGTCTTATATTCCATTATATACTACTCTATTAGTATATTTCGATTTTAATTTTCATCGACAATTTTTTTATCAAAAATTTTCCCATAGAATTTTTTTATCAAAAATTTTTTTACAGAAAATTTTTTTATCAAAAATTTTTCTATAGAAAATTTTTTTCTCAAAAATTTTTCTATAGAAAATTTTTTTCTCAAAAATTTTTCTATAGACAATTTTTTTTATCAAAATTTTTTCTGTAGAAAATTTTTTTATCAAAAAAAAATATTTCTATAGAAAATTTTCTTATGAAAAATTTTTCTATAGAAAACTTTTATCAAAAATTTTTCTATAGAAAACTTTTATCAAAAATTTTTCTATAGAAAATTTTTTTATCAAAAATTTTTCTATAGAAAATTTTTTTATCAAAAATTTTTCTATAGAAAATTTTTTTATCAAAAATTTTTCTATAGAAAATTTTTTTATCAAAAATTTTTCTATAGAAAATTTTTTTATCAAAAATTTTTCTATAGAAAATTTTTTTATCAAAAATTTTTCTATAGAAAATTTTTTTATCAAAAATTTTTCTATAGAAAATTTTTTTATCAAAAATGTTTCTATAGAAAATTTTTTTATAAAAAAAAAACTTTTTATCAAAAATTTTTCTTTAGACAATTTTTTTTTATCAAAATTTTTTCTGTAGAAAATTTTTTTTATGAAAAATTTTTCTATAGAAAATTTTTTTATGAAAAATATTTCTATCGAAAATTTTTTTATGAAAAATTTTTCTATAGAAAATTTTTTTATAAAAAATTTTTCTATAGAAAATTTTTTTATGAAAAATTTTTCTATAGAACATTTTTTTATGAAAAATTTTTCTATAGAAAATTTTTTTATAAAAAATTTTTCTATAGAAAATTTTTTTATGAAAAATTTTTCTATAGAAAATTTTTTTATGAAAAATTTTTCTATAGAAAATTTTTTTATGAAAAATTTTTCTATAGAAAACTTTTATCAAAAATTTTTCTATAGAAAATTTTTTTATCAAAAATTTTTCTGCCGAAAATTTTTTATCAAAAATTTTTCTATAGAAAATTTTTTATCAAAAATGTTTCTATAGAAAATTTTTTTTATCAAAAATGTTTTTATAGAAAATTTTTTTATCAAAAATTTTTCTACAGAAAATTTTTTATCAAAAATTTTTTTATAGAAAATTTTTTTATCAAAAATGTTTTTATAGAAAATTTTTTTATAAAAAATTTTTCTATAGAAAATTTTTTTACCAAAAGTTTTTCTATAGAATTTTTTTTATCAAAAATTTTTCTATAGAAAAGTTTTTTATCAAATTTTTTCTATAGAAATTTTTTTATCGAAAATTTTTCTATGGAAAATTTTTTATCAAAAAATTTTCTATGCAAAATTTTTTATCAAAAATTTTTCTATGGAAAATTTTTTATCAAAAATTTTTCTATGGAAAATTTTTTATCAAAAATTTTTTTATAGAAAATTTTGTTATCAAAAATGTTTTTATAGAAATTTTTTTTATCAAAAATTTTTCTATAGAAAATTTTTTTACCAAAAGTTTTTCTATAGAATTTTTTTATCAACAATTTTTCTATAGAAAAGTTTTTTTATCAAATTTTTCTATAGAAATTTTTTTATCGAAAATTTTTCTATGGAAAATTTTTATCAAAAAATTTTCTATGCAAAATTTTTTATCAAAAATTTTTCTATGGAAAATTTTTTAACAAAAATTTTCTACAGAAAATTTTTTCATCAAAAATTTTTCTATAGAAAATTTTTTTATCACAAATTTTTCTATAGAAAATTTTTTTATCACAAATTTTTCTATAGAAAATTTTTTATCAAAATTTTTTTTAAAAAATTTTTTTTATCAAAAATTTTTCTATAAAAAATTTTTTTATCAAAAATTTTTGCAAAGAAAATTTTATTATCAAAAATTTTTCCAAAGAAAATTTTTTTATCAAAAAATTTTCCAAAGAAAATTTTTTTATCAAAAATCTTTCCAAAGAAAATTTATTCAAAAATTTTGCTATAGAGAATTTTCTTACAAAAAATTTACTAATTTTGAAATACGTCGACATCTTGGGGTACCTGGCTTGGACCCCCATTTTTCACCAATTTTTTTTTTTTTTTTTTCAATGTACAATTTTTAACAGATTTCGATGAAATTCGACACACGTCTATTAGTTTACCCATAAAAGATCTCTACTAATTTTGTTTGAATTCCGTCAACTCCTAGGGGTACCTGTCTTGGACTTACACTTAAATGCAATTTTATTAAGAAGTTAAGCCTAAACGGCTGCAACGCTTTTTGCTTAAATTATGCATAAAAATTTATGTGACTTTTTCATTAAATTTTGAACTTTGTTCTACGATCTTATTAAATAGTCTTATACTCAAACAATTGCCTTATATTCAGACGATATTTTAAACTGACCCTTTATCTGGTCTTAAGCTAAAAACTTCAGAAAAGGTCCTCGTACCAGGTTATAAAAAAGCAACGATAGTTGTTGTATGTGAATGTTTATCCATGTGTTGGTGACCAGTACAAAAACCAACAGTAAATCAACAATATTTTTTTCTTTTTTCGTTGTCGTTTCTACTTTGATGAATGATGACTGACCGACCATACCATCATCTTGAAAAAGACCAGTGCAGCGTCATCAACATCACCGTCATCTATGCCTGGCTGGGGACCCCTTACCATCGCCAGCCTCCATTATCAATGGCCAAAACACCAATAACCATAACATCCGTTGTTTGAGGGAAACAAAATTGTTGTATGTTCATGCTAATGTTTGCCTTAAACCAAAACGACTTCAAAAAAATCATTACTTATAACAGGCTTAGGCCAAAGAAAGAAAGAAAAATTATCCTTTATAACGGCTGTAACATAAAACATATCCTTTGGTACCTTTAAGCATAACAAAAAAATTCCATAATACTCTCATACCCAAAATAAATCTTGGTCATACGAAATATCCATCAACACAAAACTATTTGCAGGAGGCACATCCTTTTTTATCATTTTTTGTTCGCTTCTACTTTTTCTACCATTTCACCAAAGAATGGTGGTCCTGTGATCTATACAATGGTTGGAAAAAATGGAAAAAAAAAACTATATAACAACAATTTTTCGTAAAAAGAAAGTAAGCAAAATAATCGAATTATTGCCACTAGTAACTGTGTCCGTCCGGACTTAATAGTACAAAGGATGTATTTGGAGAAAAGGCTTTAATATATACACATGTCCTTAGATGAGTATGTATAGGGATGTATTGGAATACAAGATATAGAACGTACTCGTTTATAGTATAAAACTATCAAATATTTCATGCAATTTATAGCCATTCATATTATATTGGGTGAGGGAAAAACTAGATGACCAAAGGATGCCGATTTTACTTTTTAGTCCATTTTTTCATTTCATCAACATATGCCATACATTATTAAAATTTTATGGCATAATTATCTAGTACCTGGTTGACCGAGCCTTGCTCGGAGCTTTATGATAAGCATTTTGAGGCAAATTTTAAAGTTTTTATTTATTTTATTTTAGACATTGTACAAATATTCAGTTATTTTAAATTATTTTATTTATTTTGTCCGACCGACAGAAACCTTCGTCGACTCATGCGCAACAACTTTGCTAAAGATTATAGTCTGATCAAATGCACAGTTTACGATTTAGTTCATTTTGAGTAGTTTTCAGTGGCGCCACCTGTCAGACTTTGCTCATTCCAATTCATTAACCTTCGTCGGCTTATCCGCAACAATTTTGCTGAAGATTATAGCATGATTAAATGCACAACTTACGATTAAATTGACTTTAAGTAAATTTCAGTGGCGCCACCTGTCGAAATTTCTTCATACCATCTAAGAAACCTTCGATGGCTCATGTGCAACAACTTTGTTAAAGATTGTAGCATGATTAAATTTACAGCTTACGATTAAATTGACTTTGAGTAAGTATCAGTAGCGCCACCTATTCATACCAACTAAAAAGCCTTCGCCGGCTCATGCGCTACAACTTTGCTAAAGATCATAGCATAAACAAATGTACAGTTTACGATTTAATTAATTCTTAGTAATTTTTGCGGCATTATTGGCGCCATCTGTCGAAAATTAGTCTTATCAACTTAACGTCATCCTTATTTTACATACACTAACGTCATCCTTCGTCATTTTGACTACGCATACTTTAAGGGACTATAAAACTCTTCGTGAGCAAAAATGGATTCCAAAATAGTTTTCTTTTGTATTAATAGACTCTTTTTAATAAATATTAAAAAAAAAACATTTTTTTATTTCTTAATTATTAATAGAAACTTAACTTATTGTAGCCTTCTTTTTTTGTTTTAACTTCAAAATAAAATTCTCCGTAGTCATTTTAACGAAGGATGACGTTCTAGGGTTAAAAACCTTCGCCGGCTTATCCGCAACATCTTCGCTAAAGAGCACAAAATTATCAAATTCACAGTTTACTACTCTATGAAGAACATACATACAGACAAACATTCATTTGTTTAAAAGGTTTAACATTACTACTTTTTTCCCTATTTACCCCCTAATTTCAAAAAGTTCCATAAGCATATTTGGTACTTCTTTGGTACGAATTGAATTTTATTAAAACGCAGTTAACATAATGTTCCTATTCATATTACTTTTTGATATGTTAAGTTATCATTTTATCCCTTTTTTACCCATTTTGGCCCCAAAATCAAAAAAGTAGCAAATACGTGTTTAATGCTTCTTTCACATCTATTGATTGCAGTATAAAGTTTCTTTCTGTATTCTTTATTTTAAAATATAAGAGTGGCCTAAAAAGGTACCAAAAAACTATTTTCACCCTTTTTTACCCCCTATCGGACATAGCTTCAAAAAAGTACGAAACACCTGTACGCTTATTTTCATAGCTGTTTAAAACGTAATTTTAATTTTGTTTCTATACCTATTACTTTAGGAGATATAGCGTTTTTCAATTTTTTCCCATTTTTACCCTCTTAGAGACAAAGGTTGCAAAAGTCCCTTCTTCTTCGACCTATACATCAAAAAGATACCCATTGTCCAAATTTTATCAAAATCGTTAGAGCCGTTTTCGAGATAGCCATTTTATATATATATATATATATATATATATACATATATATATAGAATGGCTATCTCGAAAATATATCTATATATATATCTTATATTCTTAAACGAGCAATAATTGTATATATATATATATATATATATATATATATATGTATATATATATATATATATATATATATATATACATATATATATATATATATATATATATATATATATATATATATATATATATATATATATATATATATATATATATATATATAGAATGGCTATCTCGAAAACGGCTCTAACGATTTTGATAAAATTTGGACAGTGGGTATCTTTTTTGATGTATAGGTCGAAGAAGAAGGGACTTTTGGAACTTTTAAATCTAAGAGGGTAAAAAGGGGAAAAAATCGAAAACGCTATGTCTCCTAAAGTAATAGGTATAGAAACAAAATAAAAATTACAAAACAGCTTTGAAAATAAGCGGACAGGTGTTTGGTACTATTTTGAAACTATGTCCGATAGGGGGTAAAAAGGGTGAAAATAGTTTTTTTGGCACCTTTTTAACCCACTCTTATATTTTAAACTAAAGAATATAGAAAGAAACTTGGTACTGCAATCAATAGATGTAAAAAAAATATGAAACACGTATTTGGTACTTTTTTGATTTTGGAGCCAAAATGGGTAAAAAAGGGATAAAATGATAACTTAACATCTCCAAAGTAATATGAATAGGAACATTATACATTATGTTAAATGCGTTTCAAAAAAAATGTACCGAATTCAATTGGCACCAAAAAGTACCAAATATACATATGGAACTTTTAGAAATTAGGGAATAAAAAGGGGGAAAAATTAGTATTATTTTAAACAAATGAATGTTTGTCTGTATGTATGTTCTTTATAGAATAGTAAACTGTGAATTTGATTGTGTTATGCTCTTTAGCGAAGATGTTGCGGATAAGCCGGCGAAGGTTTTAAAGTTGATAAGACTAATTTGCGACAGATGGCGCCACTGAAAATTACTAAAAATTAATTAAATCGTAAACTGTACATTTGATCATGCTATGATCTTTAGCATAGTTGTAGCGCATGAGCCGACGAAGGCTTTTTAGTTGGTATGAATAATTTCCGACAGGTGGCGCTACAGAAACTTACTCAAAGTCAATTTAATCGTAATCTGTACATTTAATCATGCTACAATCTTTAGCAAAGTTGTTGCACATGAGCCGACGAAGGTTTCTTAGTTGGTATGAAGAAATTTCGACAGGTGGCGCTACTGAAATTTACTCAAAGTCAATTTAATCGTATGCTGTACATTTAATCATGCTATAATCTTCAGGAAAGTTGTTACGGATAAGCCGAAGAAGATTTATGAATTGGAATAAGCAAAGTCCGACAGGTGGCGCCACAGAAAACTACTCAAAATGAATTAAATCGTAAACTGTGCATTTGATCAGACTATAATCTTTAGCAAAGTTGTTGCGCATGAGTCGACAGAGGTTTCTGTTGATATGAATAATTTCCAAAATTATTCAAAATGAGTTAAACTGTAAACTATGCAAACTATGTGTTGGTCGGACAAAATAAATCAAATAATTCAAAATTAACTGAATATTTCTACAATGTCTTTCCTCTAAATTTATTTTAGCACTTTATAATATAAAATATATAAAAACTTTAAAATTTTCCTCAAAATGCTTATCATAAAGCTCCGCGCAAGGCTCGGTCTACCAGGTACTATATATATATATATATATATATATATATATATATATATATATATATATATATATATATATTTATATATATATATATATACATATATATATATATATATATATATATATATATATATATATATATATATATATATTATATATATATATATATATATATATATATATATATATAGATATATATATATATATATGTGTATATATATAGACATACAATTATTGCTCGTTTAAGAATATAAGATAAGATAGGAGCTACCCAGAGTTTGAAAATACTAAATATTAAACCATTAACTTCTGTTACCTTTAAATTTTACTTATTAACCTACTTTCTTAAATCGACAATATTTACAACCTGTAAAGGCGCTTTGATCTTGTGCACATTTTTTCTTATTTCGTAGCTTTGGAAGATTTTCCTTTACTTAGTCATTCCATCAAATTTTCGGACGTTCTCTTTTACGAGTTCTCTTGGGATCATCTTGGAATACTTTTCTTGCTGGAGTATTTTTATCCATTCATACAACTTTTTACTATTTATGTCGATGTCAACGTATAGCTCATACAGGTCATGGTTCATTCGATGTCGATATACATTGTTAATGCAGACTGGTCCAAAGGTTTTTCGTAGAATCTTTCTCTCTAAAACTCCAACTAGACCCATGATATCAATGTCATCGGAAAACGCGAGTAGCATGTGTGTTTCCAAACCCAGACATTGATTTATATAACTTCGTTCATACCGGGCTTTTAAAAGCAGCTTTGTTGTCAATGAAAAGGTGATAAGTGTCTATTTGTTCCTTATGGGTCTTCTCCAAGATTTGGCGTAGTACGAACATCTGGTCATGGGTAGATTTATCCGGTCTAAAGCCACATTGGTAACTTCCAATTATTTCGTTAACTTTGGGCTTTAACCTTTCACACAGATTAGTCGATAGAATCGTATAAGCAATTGAAAGGAGGTTTATACCTCTTTAATTGGCACAAACGGTTTTATCTTCTTTTTTGAACATCCCAACAAACCAAACGATATCATAATGATATCATAACGATATCATTTACTCGGCAAGCAGTTCCGAGAATGATATCATAATAGACTCTAAAGTAATAGTAGTCTCCTACAAAAAGGTACACTCGATTATGATATCATAATTTTTGAAAATAATGATATCATTAACAATATCGAAAATAAAAATCAATACGATATTTTCTCGACATTTACCGAGATTTAGAAAAATAATGATATCGTAACGATATCATTTACTATTGTAATACATAATACTATAAAAATATGTATTTATATATATTCTCCGTTATGTTTATATGCCCTTGTGCCATACGGATTCCTTTGCTTTAAACGAATTTGTGTTTTTATCACGATAATGTTAACCTAAAAATATAAAATAGATATAAGTTTATAATAATATAATTTATAAATATTTATTACAAGCAAAATAATACTTAAATATAAGCCGCCGTGGTATAGCAGAGGTCCCAAGTTCGATCCCGGCTAGACCCACTTAAAAAAAAACAAGTTTTCAAAAAAAGTGGTTTACCTCATAACTCAGCTAGGCGTTCAGAGCCGGATTTAAAACGTAGATCCTTTTCAATGAGTCTAAAAATAGAATCGGATGCAGCTCCTTGTCTGTGAGAAGTACCCGTTGTTATAATTAGAATATCGTGGGAATTATATATGAATGTACTACTTACATAAATTTTAATTTGGACAAGTTTGAATCAAAAACCGCCGCTCTTTTAATAAATTTGAAATCTGTTATAAAGAAAAGATATTAATATAAATTTTTAAAGGAAATTCAAATCAATATTACAATTACTTACCAGTTCTATTTTTTAATTTTAAGACACGGTATTTTGATTAATAAGAACATATTTAATGAATACATATTGCAATCGTTTTCTTTAATTTTTTTATATTATTCAAAATTTTTTGATTTTTAATTCTAAGTTCAAAATTTTATAACCCGGATTTTATAATATTTTGAAAAAAATATTATATTATAACAATATCATTTAGTCAAATCATTTATGACTCTACAAATTTTAAAAATATTATATCATTAATGATACGGTATCGTTTTTTGGTTTGTTGGGATTGGACAAAGAACACTGAGACTCCAATCGTCTGGCATACGTTATTCTAACCATATTATTTTATAAGCTGGTACATACGCCATATTAACTCATCACTCCGGCCTTAAAAAGTTCTGCTGACAAACTACCGGCATACGCAGCTTTGTTATTTTTCAGTCGAGTTATTGCAATTCTAACCTTACTTTGGTTGGGAGGGTTGGGATATATTATATCATCATTGATCTGTTCAGACGTGTCATCTTGATTGCATTCTATTGATACCAACAATTTGCAAAAGTATTTCTTCCATAGTTTTATTACGCTTTCTGTGTCTGTCACCAGGTTTCCTTGGCTGTATTAACAGGAGAAAATACAAGTGCCAAATCCATCCGTTTGGTGTTTAACTTTTTGGTAAAATTTATGCACTTCATTACGACTTTTATATATCTTAATTTCCTCAAATTTCTACGTCTCTCCATTTCTCCCGTTTTTTTTTTTTTTCGAAATAGGCGTTTCTCTTCCCTTTTTTTTTACGACGTCTTTCTAAAGTTCGACGCGTAACTACTGATTGTAGAGTTGCCCTGTATTCAGAGGGTTTTGGCAGTCTTCATGGAGTTGGCAACATGTTGCCATAGCGTCAGATGTCGTTTGAATCGGGAATATCTTCTCTGAGTAATTGAGCTGCTCGTTGCTAGTAATCGGTGTCAATTTGATGGGATTGAAGCTTGCTGACGTCAAACTTCTTTTGTGCCTCTGTCTGTATGTTTTGCGACACACGTGAACTTACCTTTGCTTTAACAAGGTATACATCGGAGTCCATATTGGCTTCTCGAATTGTACGTATCTACATCCAATACCCTTGATGAGTGCCTTCCGTCAAACACAATATGGGAGACACCCAAGTTTTTTTTGCGATTTTCAAGGTGTCGTAAACTGGTAGTGCTCACTGCCATATTACGAGCAGCCACTAAGGAGATCCGACAATGTGGATGTTACGTTGTGGAGACCGAATTTACCGACAGTAGTTTTTCGCCTAATCTTTGCATTAAAATCACCCAGTATTATTTTGATGTCATGATTGGGACAGTTATCGCACACTTCCTCAAGTTGATCACAAAAGGCTTCTTTTATATAATCATCATTCCCCTCTGTGGGAGCGTGAGCACAAATCAGACTCTGATGGAAGTACTTTTCTTTGACTCGCAATGTCGCTAGTTCTTTTAAGAATAAATTTCGTGAACCTGAAAACTAGATTTCGCATACTTATGCTGATCATGATTCCGCCACCAAATTCTTGCCTACTCTCATGACAGCTGTAATACAGGTCATATTTTGGTGTCTTGGCGATGCCTTGGCCATTCCATCTTAACTCCTGGACAGCAGTCACATCACACTGATATGTATTAAGAATATGCATCAACTGAATGAAAACACCTCCTCTGTTTAGGGTTCGGATGTTCTAGGTACTGATCCTTAAATTGTGGTCTTTTTCGTTTTTCATTGTCGTCAACATTAGGGACGGTTTTAATTCTTACTTTTAGGTTTTTCATTATAGATATTTTTGTTTAATTGGGCATTTCGCAGCACATATTAGCTCGGTACCACGAGGACGTCAGTGTCCACATTTGAGGGTGTACCAAAATAAGTCTGGTCTGACCAAGTTAAGACCAATCAGAACCGTTGCTTGTTATCCAACATCACCTATATCGCACTTATATTTTATTAGTATTAAGAATTATCTTGTATATAAATTTTATTTCCAATTTAAAAAAAGTCCCCAGTGTTAAAAAAAAACTATACTACCAGAAGCAATAATAACTTAAAAAACAAGTATTTTAATTTTATACTACTACTACTACCTTCAAATGTTGGTGGTTAGTAGTACCATCATAATAAAATTTGCTATCAGAAAAACAAAGAAAACTTCTTTTTCCCTTCACCAATACGACACAAAACTCACACCACTCCACAAAAGGATATTTCCTTGTGTTGATAGTCATGATATGCTAGAGTCTTCTATCATTATATAACATATTTCCTACATACATACATACAGCCATATATCCTTAATATTCTTTTCATTTACACTGAATCATTTTTCTTATTCATTTTTTTTCCTCCAAAGTTATATCAAATTTATTTATGCAATTTTTTTTTTTCATTCTTGTTACTTTTTAGAAAATTCGTTCGTTTGTTCTTTCCTTTTAGATTTAGCTTTCATTTGGAAAATAATTGAACATACTTCATGTTCATATGGTGATTAAAATGACTATGAGCAAAATATAGGGGATAGTAGGAAAAAAAGAATCGAGTGCTTTGTAAATGTAATTAAAAATTGTCCATTAAATATTTGAATTTTTAAAGAGAGATAGAAAAAAGAAACAATAAGTGAAATATTATCAAAGTGTTGTGGAAATTCCATTAAAAATAATATTGGAGCTTTTATTTCTGGATGTATTGCATCAAACTTACAAAAATCATACTTGATTTGAGAGATCTTCAAAAGTTTCTAGAAAAAAATATAAAATGCTCAATATCTCGAAAACCAGACCATGAGATCAAAATAAGTATAGGGTTTTAATAAGTATCGTTCTTGTACACAAATTTTGTTGACTAATGTAATTTAAAAACTTTCTAGCTTTTCTTCTCTTCTTCAGCTTTTAATATTCCGTCGTGCGGGAGTTTATGTGCTCTATCCGCCATTTTACACATTTTGAGTTAATGATGCCACTTTAGGTTTTCGACCCTAAATTTTTCAAATCTGCAATCCATTTTTATCTCGGCTATCTCGTCTAGTTTCTGAGATAAATAGTGAATGTTTTGTTCTATATCCTTCAAACCAGATTTTTTTGTGCTGTCAAAATTTCATCGTATAGCTTTTAGGAAAATTAAGTTAAAACTTCAAGATCGATAAACTTCCGTACGACAATTTGCTATGAGTGAAAGCATCCGCGATCGCGCAGTATGAAAGCTATAAGTATTGGTTCCAGGGTTAACTTAGAATAAGAAAATTTCGGAATATGAAGTTAACATTTGTTTCTTTTGTTATCCTTGACTCCCATCTTTAACCATCTTTTTAAATCGGACTCTATTGCGAGATGTTAGGCATACGTCATTCAAAGAAAAGCTTGCTGCTTGCAACTGCGCCCAATTGACCTTCTCGACGTTCTTGCAGGTGCACCAACACGACGGCAGCTTCTCAGTGGATTTCAAGGAAGCGCTTATCGAGCAATGCTGGTATTTGGCATTCGTTGGAATCTACAAGGAAGAGGCCGTCGTATTGGTGCACCCGATAGAACGTGGAGAAGGTCAATTGATGCGCAACTGCAAGCAGCAAGCTAGTTTTGGAATGACGTTTGCCTAACATCTCGCAATAGAGTCCGAAATTAAAGGATAATAGCGAAAGAAGACAAGTAGTGTAAGATTGTTAAGCGTTCTTCTAATTCAGAACGACGGCCTCTTCCCTGTGGATTATAACGAAGCGCTTGTCGAGCAATGTTGTTGTTTGGGCTTCGAAGTGTATGGCCTATCCATCACCATTTCCTAGATATACCTCTATAGAAGCAGGGATTTGATTTGTCACGTTAAGTAGATCTTCATTTCTTATGCGAGATTCAACAGAGATAGCTTTAGTATTTTCTTGAAAGTAGCCTGAGTTTTGGCTTAGAAGACATAAATCATCAGCATATTCCAAGTCCTTGAGTTGTTTAAAGGGTGTCCATTGAATACCGCGTCTACTATTCAGAGCCGTACGCATTATATTTTCGAAGATAAGGATAGAAAGTATAGGTTACAAGATTTAACCTTTCCTTACTTCAGTATTGACTTTGAAAGGATTTGACAATATACCTTTGTATAGGATTCGACATTTAAAATCCACTTACATAGCCCGAATTCAAAATTAACGTTGGCATGTTACGATTTTCTAAAATTCTCCATAGATAACTTCTGTTAACACTGGCGAAGGCCTTTATAAAGTCGATAAACACTAGGTAATGGAGGTGCGGAATTCATTGCATTGCTCTAGTACTATTCTTATTGTGTTGATTAGGTCAACACAAACCGGTTATCTCTGAACCCAAAATGATTTTCGGGGAGTGTAGAGGAAACTGCGTCGGATATTCTATTCAATATAACTCGACATAATTTTCCTCAGAATTGGAAGAATTGTTATACCCCTGTAGTTATTGCAGTCTTTAGAGTCAGCCATTTTTTAGTATTTTGATTAGAATAGCTTCCAGGAGGATGGCAGAGTTTCTTCTTCCCATATATTACGTACGAATAGGTGCCACAGTCTCGCTGATCCTTCATTACATAAAAGCATCTCCTCTGAGATATTGTCATACCCGGGGCCTTGTTGCTTTAAAGGCTTATAATGATGTTCTTTACTTCTTGTATAGTTGGGAGATTGTCTGAAATGCCAATGAATTTACTGTCATGGTATGTTGCATTCCATTTTCCATCAACAATCCGATAGGATTGTTAAATGTCTACTTGAAGTGTTCCATCCGGAGTTGAAAGAAGAGTAGCACTACAACTCAAGATGGGACTGTTGGTTTATGTAGGTTTGCCACATAACGCTTTTGATACTTTTAGCTGATTCAGCTTGGCTTCCACATTCCAAATTATTGTCCCTTGCTTCACTTGCTTGTTCGTCTATCCACATTCTCTTACCCTGCATGCAGACTTTATTATGTTGGATAGGTCAGAGTATGTTGTACTGATTACCTCAACATCTCCGTTTTCATTTAAAATTGTATTCTTAGAATTTTATGTTGTTCAACCAGGTCCCATGTTGTTAGGGTGGGCCAAATTTCCCTTTGATGGTCTTTGAGACCTTATGTTTGCTGACCAACCTCATTGTACGTCTGAGTGACACATCTAGAAATTAATTTCATTAATATTAGCGTTGTTGTTAATAACTTCTGGAAGCCGATGGAAGTGACGCAGATATTTCAATTTTCCTACATCAATTTTTCGATCGGCTGTTACCGTATCAGACCTCAGAGCCGCTACTTTTAATCGAACTTTACATGTAACTAAATAATGGTCATTATTTATGTATATCAGCAACGCACCTCTAGCGTACATCAAGTAAAGATGATCGTCACTTAGAATTGATCAAAATATGATCAATTTGGTTCTTTGCAACGCCGTTCGCCGATAACCAAGTTATTTTATGGTGGAGTTTATGAGAAAAATAGTGCCACCTACAACAAGTTTTTCTTCAGTTCTCGGAATTACATTAATACTAGCGTTGTTGTTGTTAATAGCTACTGGAAGCCGATTCCTTATGGAAGTAATACAGGCATTTCGATATTTTTCTGATTCCAATTTTCCTACATCAGACCTCAGAGCTACTTTTGCTACTTTTAACTTCACATATAACTAAATGATGGTCGCTATTTATATCAACTCCGTGCCTCGAGCTTACATCAAGTAAAGATGATTGCCACCTAGAATTGATCAACATATGATCAGTTTGGTTCTTTGTAACGCTGTTCGGCGATAATCAAGTTATTTTATGCTGGAGTTTATGAGGAAAACTACAACAAGTTTACTTTTACAGCATAGCTCGATCAACCTTCCTCCATTATCGTTTCTTACTCCGGCACCGTGATTACCAATGCTGCAAACCGGGATTGTTTGAACCTACCTTGGCTCCAAATCGTTATTGTTTTAACCTACCTTGGCATTAAAGTAGAGAAGTAGCATTGTAGTATCACAGTTGTTCACATTGTGGGTCATCCAACTGCTAACATTTGTTTGGGTTTTCATAAATAGTTAATAGTTTCCCTTTCCAGACCTTAATCTGGAATATTTGAATCTACTAATATTCTTTTCAAGTCTCTTTCTTTATCATTAATAAAAATATTAAAGAAGTAACATCAATATAATAACTAACTAATAACCGAAACGGTCATTGTCCACGAACTACTCTAAAGTCCTGCCAAACAAAAAATAAGGTTAATACAATAGCTCTAGTTCTACAAAAAAAAAACGCATCATATGATAAAAGTCACAACCAAAAACAAAGCCATTATGTTCGTCATCATCATCATCATCTCCTCTCAACAACTTGAAGCAGCAACAGACAAACAATCACTGGACAACAGCCAACCACATAATACGAGTACCAAGTGGTTAAGAAATGACTTCATACATTCTTATAGGTATGAAGGAATTCTTCTTGCTTTCTTTCTAGTCCAAAAAAATAATATGGTGGTGCAACATACAAGTGCCGGAGTAAGCGCTTAAACTAATACTTTTTAAGTTTGCACTTGAACGCGCGAACGCTTGCGCACTCTTCAACCTTTCAAAACTTAGATGCAACAATTGCAACAGCAACAAAACTAACAGTGCAACAATGGTGGTGAACTGTTTTTTGGGACAGCACAACTTATTTCAAGAACAACAGCAACAACTACATACGTACATACATACTTGCAACATCAGCTGCAGCAGCAGGATTGATCATGAGCTCACGCAAAATAGTCGTGCACGATTTAGTTCGTGATTTTCGCAATAAACTACGAAAAGAAATCTTTGAAATTACTACAACAACAGAAAACATTATTTTATTTTTTTTTTTTTTTTGGGGTAAAATGGGCTCAAGTTGCAAAGCACGGGCAATAAGATCTGACACAACAACAACAACAAAATCACTATGACAAACAATAACAAAATCATGGCCAAACTAAAGCAATTGTTATTATTACGACGACTCGTATGTCGCTTAACAACAACAGCAACTACAACAACAACAACACTAATAATAATAGTAATAATAAGAACAACATGAACACATCCAAATCCTAAGCAAATGCCAGGGCTCAACCCAACAACTCATCAGCTACATGGGGTTCTTTGACTAGTTTTCTTTTTGGCATCAGACATCTCTACTTGGGCCAGTGCAACAACATCATCGTAGTCGTCGTCATCGTTATTCTTATTATTTGTTGGCATTGCTGGCGTCGGCGGGCGTCATAGCACGTCGTCGTCATCATCCTCATCATCAGCAATACTAAGGCCAGCAACCAAATTGACTATTGTTAGGGCAAGTGTCCCTAATCATGCACAATGGGTTGCGAGTTGGAAGGATATGTTGCACTTATGAATTTTAAGGAAAAGGGCAGTTTGGTTATCAGACTCACTTAAACTGCGAAGTTCAAATATGAGTCATGTGATTCCTTTTGTTGGTTTCTTCTTCTGTAATCCTTGACTCCCAGTGGAGCATAGATCTTAAACCATCCTATTATATCGAGCTCTATTGCGATATTTTAGGCATGTGTCATTTCATAATAGTTTGATGCTTGCAACTCCGTATCAATTGACCTTCTCCAAGTTCTAGGATGGCTGCTTCTCTGTTGATTCTAACCGAGCGCTTCTCTGTGTGGCATATCCACCTACATTTGCCTTCACATACCTCTATGGAAGTAGGGATTTGCCTTGTCTCATTTAGTAGATCTTCATTTCTTATGCAATTCGGCCACCACATACATATGCATTAAGGTTTTTGCCGTAAGCATTTGTATGCAAAGGTTTATAGTCGCTTATCGATGGCGTTTGTTCGTTTCCAAGTTTCGCAGCCGTAATACAGGATGGACTTGGAGATTTAACAGTGATAGCGTTAGCATATTGCCATCGATAAGCGATTTCAAACCTTTGCAAACAAATGCTTATATTTGACATAAGCATTTGTTTGCAAAGGTTAATATATGGCGGCCGAACCGCATACGAAATGAAGATCTACTTAACGTGACAAATTAAATCTCTGCTACTAAAGAAGTACGTCAACGAAAATGGCAGTGGATAGACAACACACCAACATTGTTCTACAAACGTCTCGCTGGAATCCACAAGGAAGAGGCCGTCGTGTTGATGCACCTGCTAGAACGTGGAGAAGGTCAATTGATGCGAAGCTATTTTCGGAATGTCGTTTGCTTAACATCTCGCAATAGAATCCGAAATAAATGGATAAAAGAGGAAGAAGATAAGCAGAGTTAGATTGTTGAAATCCACAAGGAAGAGGCCGTCGTGTTGGTGCACCTGCTAGAACGTGGAAAAAGTCAATTGTTGCCTAACATCTCGCAACAGAGTCCGAAATAAAAGTATAAAGCGGAAGAAGATAAGTAGAGCTAGATTGTTAAGCCTCTTCCCTTTGGATTTCAATGAAGTGCTTATCGAGCAATGTCGGTATTTGATCTTCGAAGTGTGCGGCCTATCCATCGCCATTTCGCTTGACATACCTCTATAGAAGCAGAGATTTGATTTGATGCGTTAAGTAGATCTTCCTTTCTTATGGGATTCGGCCATCTTAAGGATTTGCCGTAAGATTTTATTTGCAAAGGTTTGCAAGCACTTATCGATGGCATTTGTGCATTTCCAAGTTTCGCAGCCGTAATATAGGATGAACTTGACATTGGAGTTCTATCCTCGTCGGCTCTATCTTTACCAAATTCCAAACTTTCAAGATAATTAAAGGTACCTGCACATCCAATAACCTCGTTATCCACATTAATGTGTGAAGACGGGTTTGCGCCATAGCCTCCAGGCATAATCTTTGTCTTGGAAGTATTGATTTCCAGCCCGGCTACCCGAGTTTCAATAACATTGCTCGTCCAGCGCTATGTTGAAATGCGCAAGGAAGAAGCCGTCGTGTTTGTGCGCCTGCTAGAACATGGAGAAGGTAGCGAAGCAGCAAGCTATTCTTGGAATGAAGTATGCCTAACATCTCGCAATAAAGTTCGAAATAAAAGGATAATAGAGGAAGAAGATAAGCAAAGTTAGATTGTTAAGAGCTCTTCTAATTCAGCACGACGGCCTCTTCCCTGTGGATTCCAACGAAGAGCTTTTTAAAAAATGTCGGTGTTTGGTCATCGAAGTGTATGGGCTATCCATCGCTTTATATATGTACCTCTATAGAGATTTGATTTGTTACGTTAAGTAGATCTTCATTTCTTATGCGACTCGGCCACCTTAAGCATTTACCGCAAGATTTTATTTGCACTTATCGATAGCATTTGTGCGTTTCCAAATTTCGCAGCCGTAATATAGGAGGGAATTGACATTCGAGTTGTATATACGTAACTTGGCTATTGCTGATATTTGACGAGATTTCTAAATAACTAGCTCGAAGAATGGCGAATGCATTCCTCGTCGGTGGTATCTTTTGTAGATACCAAACTTCCAAGGTAATTAAAGGTATCTACATACCCAATTACCTCGTTATCCACATTATTGTGTGTTGACTGGCTTGCACCATATCCTCCAGGCATAATCTTTGCCTTGGTTGTATTGATTTCCATCCCGAGATTCAACATTGATAGCTTTAGTATTTTCTTGAAGGTGTCATGAGCTTTGGCTAAGAAGACATACTTCAACAGCTTATTCCAAGTTCATGAGTTGTTAAGAGGGTGGGCATTGGATACCGCGTCTACCATTTTAGGCCTTTGCCGATGGCAGGTATAGGTGACAAAAACATCCTTATCTTACTCCAGTTGTTACTTTGAACGGATTTGACAATTTACTCTTATGTGTGATTTGACATTTAAAATCCACGTACATTGCCCGAATTAAGTTCACGATTTCCAAAGTTCTCCATAGACAGCTTCTGTTGATACTGTCGAAGGACTTCATAAAGTCTATAAACGCTAGGTAAATAGGGGTGCGGAATTCATTACATCGTTCTAGTACTATTTGAGGCCCTAGGCTCCACTGGGAGTCAAGGATAGCAGAAGTACTATTTTTACTCTGTTGATTAGATCAACAAAAGAACGTTTCTTTCTGATTACTAGACTTAGTACTTTACTCGGAATTGGAATCAGAAGTGTTATAACCTTGTAGTTATTGCAGTTTTTAGAGTCACCCCTTTTTGGTATATTGACTTCATTCCAGGAAGTTGGCAGAGTTTAGTCTTCCTATATTTTACATACAAATGAGTCTCGCCACAGTCCCGCCCTAGTCTAGCTGATCCTTCATCACATAAAAGCATCTCCGCTGAGATATTGTCATTACCCGGGGCCTTGTTGCGTTAAGGCTTGTATTGTTGGTGAGCTGTCTGAAATTCCATTGAATAAACAGTCATGGTTGGTTTCATTTTGCACTACCGTCAGTACTTCTAATCCAATAGGATTATTTAATGTTGACTGGAAGTGTTCCATCCATCGTATTTATTGTTCATCCGGGGTTGAGAGAAGTGTACCGCTACTACTCAGGATGGGACTGTTGATGTAGGTAAGTTTGTTACACAATGCCCTTGATATATTGTATAAGGTCCTCATGTCGCCTTTACTTGCTGCTGCCTCAGCTTGACGCGCTTGTTCATCTACCCACATTCTCTTGTCCCTCCTTACAGACCTTTTAATTCTGTTGGATAGGTCACGGAATGTTGCATTAAGCTCCTCAACATCCACGTTTGCGTTAAAAATTGTATTTTTTAAGGTTTTACGTTGTTCAACCAGGTCCCATATTGCTTGGGTGAGCCATACTTTCCTTTTATGGTCTTTGAAACCAAACGTTTGTTGACCAACCTCATTGTACGTCTGAGTGACACACTATGCAATTTTATTTACATTAGCGTTGTTGTTGTTTGCAACATCTGGAAGCCGATTCCTTATAAATGTAATAAAGGCATTTCGATGTCGCTCTGATTCTAGTTTCCCAACATAAATTTTCCGATCGGCTTTTGCCGTTTTAGACCTCAGAGCCGCTACTTTCAATCGAACTTTAGATATAACTAAATGGTGGTCGCTGTTTATATCTGCTCCGCGCCTCGAGCTTACATCAAGTAAAGATGATCACCACTTAGAGTTGATCAAAATGTGATCAATTTGGTTCTTAGTGACACATCCGTTAAGGTAGTTAGCTAATATGTGCGGCAAGTTCTCCAATGAGAACGATATAACTATGGTTTAGTACGTCGGGCTAGTAACCCACTCCTAGAAAAAAAACAATTACTATGAAAAAGCTAAGTTTAGAATAAAAAATGGTCTCCCCGAATGTTAAAAGAGGACGTCTGAAACTTCAATTTAAAGATCAAGTAGATAAAAACCTTCCAAAGCTTAGCCTACGAAATTGAAAAATATGCGCACTAGTTCGAAGCGCCCGGAATTCCAAAATATGCTCGACCTTTGACCTTAACAGATTGTAATTATAGGCCATTTAAGTAGGTAAGATTTAGAGATTAGCATATGAAGAAATTTTCTTTGGATTTTGGTTGATAAAACCACTTTACATAGGCGCATTCTGATGTTAAGGTCTGATATCTCATCTTCAAAATAACATCAAAATGTCAAAATCGAGCTAAAGGAAGGTTTTGTTTAAAAAAATTTTACGACATATATTTGTTTGTGACTTATTTGAATAATTAGTGATAGGTTGACCCATAGTGCAGTAAAATGATTTTGGTTTCTTTTGTCTTACCTTGAAAATCTCTTCTCTGTGTAAGAAGAGTTAAGCTTTTTTGGCTGACTAAGAATACAACTAGACTATAATGCAACAGCTGCTGTTGTTAGTTCCGCTGCTGCTGCTGCTGGAACATCATTTGATGTAACTCATGTTTTGTCTATTTCAAGTATTTGCTCTGATTGTGGACAGTTTTTTTTTTGTTTTGTTCTTATTCGCTTATTGTTACGGCGTTTTAGCTGCTCCGCATGAACATTCCCGAAGCCTATTTCCCTATTGTAAACCACCATGTGTACGAGTATGCGGAAGAGTTGTAGTTGAAAAGCTTTAACTACTTGTAGTACTATTTCATTTGTGATTTTTTTTGTTGCCCTGTTTTCAAAAAGTCTTTCTGTCCGTCTTTAAAAGTTTGTTTGATTTTTCGTTTGTTGGAAATAGTCATGTTATTTTGTTTTCCCAAAAGTTGCGAGTGTTTTGTCTACTTTGATTTATGAGTTTTATTGTGGTCCAACTATGCGTTTTATGTACTTGCGTCTTAGACCTTTTTTTGTGGCTTTAACTAAGTTTCTTAAATTTAAAGTTACCATTTTTCTTATTCTTTTGCCTTTAGTTTGCTCCTCATTTTTTGTATGATCATTTTGAACGTTCTTTTTTTTTCTTAATTTTTTCTGAAGCTTTCAATGTTTTCAACAAATCGTGCCTTGTCTTTGTAGATTTGTGTGTTTTTGGAGTTGTGTTTCCCTTTTGCACAAGTGTCTTTTTAAAGTTTTTCCAGTAAAAAGACATTTTTTGTCTGTTATGGGTTGTGGGAAAATGTTGTGATTGATAAGATTAATGGAGTTCAAGTTCATTTAAGTGAGTGAGTTCGTTTAATTTTTTGACTTTCTTCAAAAAAATAAAAATAAAAATAAAGGGACCATTGGAGGGAGGAACAATTAAAAAAAGATTTTCTAAAGGAAAATTCCTTTTTCTTTTGAAATGTAAAGAAAAGCCAACTAAATAAGAAACGAAAACACAGAATTTAATGATTAATTTTCTGGGAATTAATTTTGAAAGAATTAGAAATGACATTTAGAAAATTGCTTGAGGTTAAGGGAAATAAATTAGGTATTTCATTGTCTTTTTTAAAATTCTAGGAATAGGAAGTGAATTAAGTACCGTCAAGGTGGTCAAATTAAGTACTTGAATCTTAGACTCAAAGTCTTCTTCTTTTATTCTTGACTCCCATTGGATCATAAGGCATCGAGATGTAATAGGATGCAGCTGTTGCCTGGCGTCTCCAGCTACCAGGGAAGAACTGTATTCAATTCCTCCCCTGCAAGCAAATCTAAAGTCGACTACGAAAATAATACATTTATGGTCAACTTTTTAGCAACTAACTACAAACTAACTACAAAGTCATGCAGAGATTTCCCAATTCATTGTGATCATGTTCAGTGCAGTGAAGTTATTATACTTTGGCATTCATGCTTGTCTACAATTTTGACTTCTGTTTTTTTCTTCTTTCGTGTATAACTGGTAATATGATATTTTCTTTTCCATTAAGTGATGTGGCTTTGTTGGTAAGCATGTCGACTACTAAACATAACATTCATACTCATCCTCGGTTCGATCCCCGGTCTCGCCAACATCAATTTTAGTCGTAAAGTGTTGAAAAATATAAAGATTTATCTCTCGTTTTCACCACCACCATTTACTTCTCTACTACCTCCTTTTCTCTCTTTTTTCACTCTTTGTCTGATAACTAACTAATAAAAAACTAATTTTAAGTTAGTTCAAAAGTCATGCAATTTCGGGCAGTGATCCAATGACATCGCCATGTTAAAATAGTCTTCTTCGGTAAAAGTAATCCAAGCATCAACCACAACTAGTTGACAAAAAAATTCACTTTAAATTAGCTTAAAGTTAACTGAGCTGCTTTCAGGGTACTCTAACCTCTTCGTGGTACAGGATATACCTAAGTAACCTAAGCAACCTAGTTAAAGTCAATTGTTTTTACTAAAACGTAATACAGAGAATGTAAGTGGATTTTAAAGGTCTCGTCCTATACAAGGGTAAATTGTCAAATCTGTTCGAAGTCACTACTACCACTTTTTGTCCTTATCATCGACAATATAACAAGCACTGCTCTAAATGGTAGACTCCAATAGACTTCCTTAAAACAACTTGATGACTTGGAATATGCTTCAGGTAAAACCTGTATCCAATTCCTACTCTAACCTCCTCGTGGTACATCCTGGTAACATGAGCAACCTAGTTGAAGATGCGGTAAACAACACGTGTGGGACTCTAGGACGGGGCTAATATGAGAGGGAGTTATCTTGAAGTCATTCCAACGTATTTTTTCTAAGGATCTAAGATAATTGTTTTTACTAAAGTACGAAAATTGGAAACTTAATTCAGGCAAAGTAAGTGAATTTTAAATGTATAGGATATACAAGGGTAAATTGTCAAATCCGTTCGAAGTCACTACTGGAGTAAGGCAAGGATGTATCTTGTCACCTATAATTTGTATACTTCGACAATATAATGCGCACGGCTCCGAATGGTAGTCGCTGTATTCAATGGACTTCCTTCAAACAACTTGAGGACTTGGAATATGCTGATGACGTGTACTATGGAGCAAAAGTGAACCATTTTTTTTATTCTTATTGGCTCTTTTATGGTTTAGAGTCAAATTAAAATATTAGAATATCTGACCTCAACAGAATATTTGACCTAAACAGCAGATTGAGCCTCTGAAAAGTAGTTTTATCAACCAAGTCCACACAAAATTACTTTATGTGGTGATCTCTAAATCTTGCGTACTTACATAAATGGCTTATATTTACAACCTGTTAAGGTCAAAGGCCGAGCATAATTTAGAAATCCATGCGCTTCTATCTTGAGCGCATATTCTGCAGTTGCGTAGGCCAAGCTTTGGAAGATTTTCCTCTACTTTGTCTTCAAATCGAAGTTTCAGAAGACACACATTAGCTAACTACATTAACGGATCTAAACTTAGTTGCTCGGGTGATACCACGATAAGGTATCACAGTTGAGATCAAGAATAACCAAGATAAATCTGGACTTACCAAGTTAAGAACAATCAGAAACGTTACTTGGCATCCCAATTCCACATTCCCTACATCGTCCATTCGGGCAATGAATGTGGATAATAAAAAGTGGATTAAATGTCGAATACTACACAAAGGTAAATTGTCAAATTCTTTCGAAGTTACTACAGGAGTAAGGCAAGGATGTATCTTGTCACCTATACTTTTTATCCTAGTCATCGCCTATATAATGCGCATAGCTCTAAATGGTAGACACGGTATTCAATGGACACCCTTTAAAAAACTTGAGGACTTGGAATATGCTGATGACGTGTACTATGGAGCAAAAGTGAACCATTTTGTATTCTTATTGGCTCTTTTATGGTTTAGAGTCAAATTAAAATATTGGAATATCCGACCTTAACAGAATATCTGACCTCAACAGCAGATTCCGGCTCTGAAAAGTAGTTTTATCAACCAAGTCCACACAAAACTACTTTATGTGGTAATCTCTAAGTCTTACGTACTTACATAAATGTCTTATATTTACAACCTGTTAAGGTCAAAGGCCAAGCATATTTTAGAAATCCATGCGCTTCATTCTTGTGCGCTTATTCTCCAAATGAGTAAGCCAAGCTTTGAAAGATTTTGCTCTACTTTGTCTTCACATCGAAGTCTCAGACGGCACATATTAGCTAACTACATTAACGGATGTTAACTTAGTACCCGGGTGATACCACGAGGTTGTCAGTCTCCAAAGTTGAGATCAAGGATAACCAAGATAAGTCTGGGCTTACCAAGTTAAAACCAATCAGAAACGTTGCCTCCTATACCACATCCCCTACATCAATACATCACCTATACTTTTTAACCTAGTCATCGACAATATAATGCGCATGGCTCTGAATGGTAGATGAGGTAACTAATGAACACCCTTTAAACAACTCGAGAACTTGAAATATGCTGATGACGTATGTCTTCTAAGCCAAAGCTCAGGCCACCTTCAAGAAAATCCTAACGATATCACTGTTAAATTCTGGGCTGGAAGTCAATATCTCCAAGACAAAGATTATGTCTAGAGACTATGGAGCAAACCTGTCAACATACATCAATGTTAATAACTAGGTTATTGGATATGTAGGCACCTTAAATTAGCTTGAACGTTTGGTATCTACAAAAGATGTCGCTGACGAGGATATTGAATCGCGTATTGATAAGGCAAACTCTGCTTTCGGCATTCATTCGGCATTCATTCTATTTGGAAATCTCGACAAATATCAACAACAAGTTATGATTATACAACTCAAATGTCAAGTTCATATGCCATCGATTAGTGCCTGCAAGCTTTCGCAAACAAATGCTTACGGCAAATCCTTAATGTATGGTAGCCGAATCGCATTAGAAATAAAGATCTTCTTAATGTGACAAACCAAATCCCTGCTTATATACAGGTATGTCAACGGAAATGTCGATGGATAGGCCACACACTTCGAAGGCCAAATACCAACATTGCTCGACAAGCGCTTCGCTAGAATCCACAATGAGGAGGCCTTCGTGTTGGTAAACCTTCTACGACGTGGAGAAGGTCAATTGATGCGGAGTTGCCAGCAGCAAGCTTTTCAGGGAATGACGTATGCCAACGTATCTCGCAAATAAGTTCGATATAAAAGGAGGTTTGAGGCCCTGTGCCAAACTTGGGAGGCAAATATAACAGAAGAAGAAGAAACAACAACGAATGGAACAACTTATGGAACGTGAAATCCCCTTCTGTTCTCCACAAATAAGGTAACCCAATTTGTATATCCTTTATATACTATTGTATAGGCAGCATTTGCGTGAGTCTTAATAAACGGGACCACACCTACCTAGAACGAATATATCCTTCAACAGATTATAACCTCTTTCCCTCGAATACGTGATAGACCCAGTGTAAATTTAATTCGCTCGCTCTGTTGCTTCGCCGATGAATGTCCCATAGCTAGAGCCCAGTCGATCTTCCGAAAACATTAAACTTATTAAAAGCAGTAAACGTGAAAATCCGGGACTTTCAATACAAAAAAGAGCAGCGTCGATGAGACTTTCAAGAGCGATTATTCCATAAATTTTAAAAAAGAATCTGAAGTTCTATCCTTATAAAATTTAAATCGTTCAAGAACTGAAAAGAAAGTGACTTTGATTTCCGCAAAAATGTTTATGAAAGAATGTTGGAGCATTTTCGCACTGTAAATCCCATTTTTTGGAGAGACGAGGCTCATTTTCATTTAAACGGCCACGTCAACAAACAAAACCGTAACTGGTCTTCAAGATTACACCCTCTATTGAAACATCAAAAACGCTTGCATTGCTCCAGGGTAATTGTTTCGAAAATGCTCGAGGGAAGGCGACGAATGTCAAAGACAAAAGATTAAAGACGCATGATAACGGAATTCTTTTTGACAAATCTGCGAGTTTGTCCATCGTACTCTTCACACACATGGTTTTACCAGGATGGGACGGATGGGGAAAATTTCCCCTAAAAACTAATCAGTTGCTATGACGTCCCATGACTACCGTAGCCCGATCTAACTCCTAAGGAATTTTATGGGAATATCTGAAACCAATTGTGGCTTTATTTAAAGGAAAATTTTTCTTCTTCTGTTATCCTAGACTCCCAGTGGAGCATAGGGCCTCAAAAATATTCGTCAGTAAATCAGCTTAATTTAACACAAGTCTCCATTCTGAAGACGGAAGACATTTGGATGACATATACTTTAAAAAATGAAATCCGCATTTCCATACTATCGTTCAATGCTCTTAACCCTCTGCGACTGACGTTATTGTTCAGCAGACACCAACACTAATTTAGTTTTGTTCTGAAATTAATCTTCTGGAAAAACCATGCCGATAAATCATATATTGATTGAACACGACTTTTAGCTTTGAAATAACTATAAAAAAACATTACAAATAATGCTTTTATAGAAATAGAAAACATTTTTCACGTCTGTTGCAGAGGGTTAATAAAACTTTTTGTCAATTATTACGTGTTTTATTAGTTTGAAAATATAAATCTGCTACCAGAAACCCTGTATATTTAAGGAATTTTAAAAATCTAATCCTAATATAAACTGTCATTTAAAACCCTTCATTTCTAACCTTCCACAAAACTTTCACATTTTCTTCCGATCCTCAACTCTTATGACAACCTTTGAAAACGTGAGTTCGAATTCTTTAAAAACATAACCATTCCACTCGATTGATACTGATCATAATTGATCTATTGCAACAAAAACAACAAGAAGAAAACAAATACCAAAAGAACTAAAGTTTCTTGCCATTAGAATTCTAATAGATTAATTGTTTTCTTAAGCACAGTGTTTCCCAATAGCAATTAGTACACGAAAAAAGTCATGAAAAATGATGATCATTTAGAGATAAAAATGCTTTTTAATGACTTTTTAACGGATCGAATGTAGAACAAAAAAAATATATAAAGAAAAGTTCTAAATGTATGGCCATTTAAGAGAAGAAACTAAATGAAAACGTAGAGTAAAGAAGGCAATTTCTAGGAATGATAACCCAGCAAAAAATGTATGTATTAGTTGAAATTTTGTTCAGTTTTAGGTTTAGTTTCAGATTCTGTTTTAGGTTTAGTTTTAGTAATTGCAGTTTAAAGTTTAGTTCTACGTTTGTATAGCAAGCCCGATCCGAGACAGACGCCCTCTTGCAACCGCACCTAACTTTACCCAGTACAATTACATTAGACCAAATACGTAAGAAAGGCTCTAAGATAACTCCTTCCCATATTAGCATCGATCCAGAATCCGACACGGGTTGTTTTTCGCATCTTCAACTCAGGTTGCTCAGGTTACCAGGATGTACCACGAGGAGGTTAGAGTAGAAATTGGATACAATTCTTACCTAGTAGCTGGAGACTGCAGGCAACAGGCCCAAATTTAAAAATTTTGTTTGCCTGGTATAAATTATTGACGACATCATCAGTTTCAGTGTGTATAGTATTTAGTAGTGGTGTCGTAAGAACTATTCACACTAGCACTAGAATTTCAGGTTGGTCCTAGATCAAAAACTTTCCCTTCGCTCCATAAAACAACACTGTTTTAACGATGTCCGTCCGGCTGGCTGGCTGGCAGGCTGGCCGGCCGGTTATCCATGAAAGCTTGTTACTCAACAGGTCGTAACTTAAAAGATAATTTGATGAAATTTGGCACTGGTTCATATTTTGGTTCAAGGACGATCCCTATACTTTTTGGGCGAAATCGGATTACTATTTCGGGTACCTCCCATAGATATGCCTTCCCGAAATAAAGTTTTTGGTTCTTTACAGCCACAAATTTAGTTGTGTTTTAATAATGTTTAGCACAAATATTGCTTATCATCCTTAATCAATGTTCCTAATTTTGTAGAAATCGGCCCATATTTGACCATACCTCCCATACAAGACACATTTTCAAAAGACGTTTATATACAAATAAAAGCACAAAAACTTTAATAACTCTAAAGATAAATGCATTTGATTACTTAAACTTTGCACAGATAAATATTTTGTAAATATAAACCAAAAGTCAAAATTTGGTAACAATCGGTCCACAATTGACCCTAGCTCCCATATAAGGCCCTTAGCCGGAAATGATATAAATCTCGAAATTTTGAAAAAAAATAGCACATAGTATATGTATGTATGTATGTCTCTAAGACTTAAGGAAAACTTGTTTAATTGTTGGTCCATATTTGACCTTAGTAATGAAGGGTATGATATAGTCGGGCTTGACCGACTATAGCTTTTTTTCTTATTAAGTTTGAACGTTGACAATATGTGAAAAACACATATTACATCAATTAAATGGCCACCATCCGAAATTTTGCAAGCATTGATTCTTTTGAGGTAATTTTCGACCACTTTTTGACACATATTGAGCGGTATCTCAGCCATAACTTGAAGAATGTTGGTTTTTAAGTGTTCAAGAGTTAAAGGTTTATCTTCATAAATACGGTCTTTCGCGTAGCCCCACAAAAAAAGTCTAATGGTGTCAAATCGAATGGTCTTGGTAGCCAGTTGATATCGCCAAGGCGAGAAATAATGCGGCCTGGAAATGTCTCTTGCAATAAAGCCATATTCGCTCGAGTTGTGTGACATGCGGCACCATCTTGTTGAAACCATATATTCTACAAGTCGTGCCGTAAAAGAGTCCTAATTCCTGAGAACGACAAGGAATCGACACATTCGGGACTTCGGCAATACTTTAACTTATATCAGCGATGTTTTCAGTGGAACGAGCGAAACGATGAGGACAGGCCTTACAATATTTGTAACCGCTTCAGTCGATTATGTAAACCAGAATTGCCATTTTTGTAGTATATTTTGATCACTTTTATGAGTAATGTGATACTTAACCCCATAATTACAACCTGTTTAGGTCAAAGGCCAAGCATATTTTAGAATTCCATGCACGTCTTTCTTGTGCACATATTATCCAAATTCGTGTACCAAGTTTCGAAAGATTTTCTTCTAATTGGTGTTTTCATCAAAGTTTTGGACGCCCTATTCTACCTGTTCCCTCAGGATCGTTATCGAACACTTTTCTTGCCGGAGTATTTTCATCCATTCGCACAATATCTCCTAGCCAATGCAGGCGCTGTTGCTTAATGCGTTTCACTATGTCTGTGTCAGCGTATAACTCATACAGCTCACGGTTCATTCGATGTCGATTCTCATTGTTAACGCAGATTGGTCCAAAGATTCTTCGTAGAAATGGATAACCCAATATAAACAAGTAAGAAAGTGCTATAGTCGGTCAAGACCGACCATACGATAACCTTTACCATTATGGTCAAAGTTGTTCTTTTTCCTGTATAAAGACAAATATTTGATAAATTTTGCCATCATACAAACATTTTCTCAAAACTTATATATTTAAGCTGTTTTTTTCAATTTGACTAATATGAGAGCTAGGGTCAAATGTGGACTGATTATATCGAAATTTGGCAAATTGATTACAGTTGTTACAAAAATTATATATTATATAATTATTAATCTCAATATCTTTAGATTTACGAGCCTTTTAGTGATTTTTGTCTCATTTAGTGCGTTTTTAAAGAAAAGTTTGTATGGGAGCTATGGTCAAATGTTGACCGATTTCAACTACAGAGATTTTAGTTTACATAAGTAGTATTTGATTTAAATTTTATGAAAAAATATTGATATTTGTGGCCAATATATCAATTCCGGGAAGTGGGACCTATGGGAGGTACCATAAATAATGGACCGCTTTTGACGAATTTCAATAGCCATGGTCCTATTATCAAAAAAAAAATGATCTGTGCCAAATTTCATTAAATTATCTTTAGAATTTCGACCTGTAGTTTGATTACAAAGTTTACATGTGGGTCCAGCCAGCCAGACGGACGGACATCGCTAAATTGACTCAAAAAGTGATTCTAAGTCTATTGGTATACTAAAAGTTGGGTCTTAGACAAATATTTCCATGCGTTACATACATCAGCACAAACTTATAATAGGGGCCTGTTCATATATTACGTTATGCTCTTAGAGGGTTATGACTTTTGTTATGATAGGGGTGTTCTGTATGCGTATTTCTATTAAAATGTGTTACACAGGGGGGAGGTGGATAAAAATTTGCGAAAATATATGTGCATATATATATATATATATATATATATATACATATATATATATATATCTTATATTCTTAAACGAGCAATAATTGTATGTATATATATATCTATATATATATATAGAAACGGCTCTAACGATTTTGATAAAATTTGGACAGTGGGTACCTTTTTTGATGTATAGGTCGAAGAAGAAGGGACTTTTAGAACCTTTGCCTCTAAGAGGGTAACAACGGGTAAAAAGGGAAAAAAATCGAAAACGTTATATCTTCTAAAGTAATAGGTATAGAAACAAAATTAAAATTACGTTTTAAACAGCTATGAAAATAAGCGGACAGGTGTTTGGTACTTTTTCGAAACTATGTCCGATATGTGATAAAAAAAGGTGAAAATAGTTTTTTTTTGGTACTTTTGTAACCCACTCTTATATTTTAAACCAAAGAATATAGAAAGGAACTGCAGTCAATAGATTTGAAAGAAATATTGAACACGTACTTGGTACTTTTTTGATTTTGGGGCCAAAATGGATAAAAAAGGGATAAAATGATAACTTAACATCTCAAAAGTAATATGAATAGGAATTATGTTAACTGCGTTTTAATAAAATGTACCGAATTCAATTGGTACCAAAGAAGTACCAAATAAGCATATGGAACTTTTTGAAAGTAGTGGATAAAAAGGGGAAAAATGAGTAATGTTATAACTTTTAAACAAATGATTGTTTGTATGTGTGTTCTTTATAGAATAATAAACTGTGAATTTGATCATATTATGCTCTTTAGCGAAGACGTTGCGGATAAGCCGGCGAAAGTTTTTAAGTTGGTAAGACTAATTTCCGTTAGGTGGCGCCACTGAAAATTACTAAAAATTATTAAAGCGTAAACTGTATATTTGATCATGCTATGATCTTTAGCAAAGTTGTAGCGCATGAGCCGGCAAAGGTTTTTTAGTTGGTGTCAATAATTTCTGACAGGTGGTGCTACTGAAAATTACTCAAAGTCAATTTAATCGTAAGCTGTACATTTAATCATGCTATAATCTTTAGCAAAATTGTTGCGGATAAGCCGACGAAGGTTTATTAATGGGAATGACCAAAGTCCAAAAGGTGGCGCCACTGAAAATTACTCAAAATGAATTAAATCGTAAACTGTGCATTCGATCATGTTATAATCATTAGAAAAGTTGTTACGCATAAGCAGGCGAAGGTTTCTTAGTTGGTATGAACCACTTTAGGTGGCGCCACTGAAAATAACTCAAAATGAAATAAATCGTAAACTGTGCATTTGATCAGGCTATAATATTTAGCAAAGTTGTTACGCATGAGTCGACGGAGGTTTCTGTTGGTATGACCAATTTCTAAAATTTTTCAAAATGAGTTAAACTGTAAACTATGCAAACTATGTGTTGATCGGAAAAAATAAATAAAATAATTCGAAATTAACTGAATAGTTGTACAAAATGCTTATCATAAAGCTCCGAGCAAGGCTCGGTCAACCAGGTACTATATATATATATAATTCCCCGACAACATTCCAATTGGAACAAGGGGTACTTCTCTCAGAGAATGAGCTGCATCCGATTCTATTTTTAGACTCATTGAAAGGGACCTACGTTTTAACGCCGGCTCCGAACGGCAAATGCATAAGTTAGAGAAGTTTTACATAGCCTAATACTCAATAACCAGTGGGCTTAGCTGAGTTATGAGGTGAACCGCCGCTTTTTTGAAAATTAATTTTTTCAAGTGAGTCTGGCCAGGGATCGAACTTGGGCCTCTGGTATGCTAGGCGGATGACTAACCTGCTATACCACGGCGGTTCAATCTGCGAAAATAGCGTTACGTAATATGTAAACAGCCTCTAAGGCTACAATTACAAAAAATGAATGCTAGTGTGAACGCACTTTCTTAAATTTGTACAAATTGGTCAAACATTTGGCAACACGATTTCGTTGTTGTTGTTGTTGTGGTTCTCAGCAACTTAAACAGTTTAAGGATGTATGTACTCGTATATACCTATACTGTTTGGTCTTAAAGCCAACTTTAGTTTAAACCAAGTGTTTCATTTCAATACATTTAAGTATGGCCTACGGTTTTGTTTCAGTTTAGCTTTACTCCACTAAAAGACATGATGTTATGTGTCAACAGCTTAATTCGCTGACCGCACTCATGTTGCAAATAAGATATGTATCTTTTCAAACCATGAAAAACATTAGAATCTCAGCAAGAGTTTTTTTTAACAAAATAACTAAACTGACTCCAGTCGTCGTCTGTTTGTCTGTCCATCAGTCTTTTTGGTTGCAACAATTTAAAATCAAGCTTTTAAATAGTTTTGCAATAATTTTTATTTAAAGTGGCGTTTGAAACGCATAACTCTCTTGACTTATTTAAATTGTGTTGTTTTTTGTTTTTGTTCAAATGTTGTGGCCACAAGGAATTGCTTAGATTTATATCCTCCTCTTTTTTTCAAGTTTATAAGTTAATGTTTGGAAAGAAGGCACCATGGGGAGGAAATGAGTTAAACTGTTAAATGTTTACACTCGGACATCGTATGTTAAATATAGACAGATGGACGGACAGTTAGAAGGACGGACATACATATGTTCCGTATAACTTACGAAGTAACATTTTGTTTGGCACAAGGTTTTCTTTTGTATTTAGTTGAATTTAAATGTTTTTTAGTTGTTTGTACTAAATACTTTGAAAGTTTAAATAAGTATGTCTCTCATGTTTGATGTTTATTTTGTATCATACAAATTGTTTTGCCAAAGTTTTTATGGTTTCTTTTTAGTTTTTTTTTTTTTTTTATTTTGTTGGTTAACTTTTATACTTAAGAAGATTTATTGTTTTGTTACAAATTTGTGGCTTTGCTGTTTGAATATGTTTTTCAAATTTTTTTGGAACTTAATTTTTGGGGCAATTGTGTCAATTTGATATATTTGAAAGAGAATTCCTTTTCTAATTTAAAACAAGTAAGAAAGTGCTTAGTCGGTCAAGCCCGACCATACGATACCCTTCACCATTAAGGTCAAAGGTGTTCATTTTCTTGTATAAAGACAAATATTTGCTAAATTTTGCCATCATACAAATATTTTCCCAAAACTTATATATTTAAGCTGTTTCCGTCATTTGGGCCTATATAAGAGATAGGTTCAAATGTGGACCGATTATCTCGAAAGTAGGCAAATTGATTACAGTTTTTACAAAAATTATGTATGCAAAAAATAAACTTAAAACTCTCATTATCTTCAGATTTACGAGCGTTTTGACAAAAGAGTTTGTATGGGAGCTATGGTCAAATGTGGACTGATTTCAACGAAATTTGGTACAGTGATTTTGGTTTACATAAGCAATATTTATTTGAAATTTCATGAAAAAATATTGATATCTGTGGCCAAAACATCAATTCCGGGAAATGTGACCTATGGGAAGTACCATAAATAATGGACTGATTTTGGCGAATTTCAATAGCCATGGTCCCATTATCAAAAAAATGATCTGTGCCAAATTTCATCAAATTATCTTTAGAATTGCGACCTGTAGTTTGATTACAAGGTTTATATGGGGGTCCAGCCAGCCGTCCAGCCAGACAGACGGACTTAGAAAGTGATTCTAAGTCTATTGGTATACCAAAAGGTGGGTCTAAGACAAATATTTCTATGTGTTACATACATCAGCACAAACTTATAATACTCTTTCCACCTATGGTGGTGAAGGGTATAATGAAAAGAAGTATGTAAGTGCTTTAGTCGGTCAAGCCCGACAATGTGATACCCTTCACTAATGAGTTCAATTGGCATAAAAACATATAGAAAAAAAGACATATAGAAAAATTTTCGTTAAAAATATTTTTCTAAAAAAAAATTTTCGTTAAAAATATTTTTCTATAGAAAAATTTTCGTTAAACATATTTTTCTATAGAAAAATTTTCGTTAAAATTATTTTTCTAAAAAAAATTTTCGTTAAAAATAATTTTCTATAGAAAAATTTTCCCTAAAAATATTTTTCTATTGAAAAATTTTAAAAATATTTTTATATAGAAAAATTTTCGTTAAAAATATTTTTCTATAGAAAACTTTTCATTAAAAATATTTTTTTAAAGAAAAATTTTCATTAAAAATATTTTTCTATAGAAAAATTTTCGTTAAAAAAATGTTTCTATAGAAAAATTTTCGTTAAAAAAAAATTTTCTATAGAAAAATTTTCGTTAAAAAAAATGTTTCTATAGAAAAATTTTCGTTAAAAATATTTTTCTATAGAAAAATTTTCGTTAAAAATATTTTTCTATAGAAAAATTGTCGTTATAAATATTTTTCTATAGAAAAATTTTGGTTAAAAATATTTTTCTAAAGAAAAATTTTCCTTAAAAATATTTTTCTATAGAAAAATTTTGGTTAAAAATATTTTTCTATAGAAAAATTTTCGTTAAAAATATTTTTCTATAGAAAAATTTTCGTTAAAAATATTTTTCTATAGAAAAATTTTCGTTAAAAATATTTTTCTAAAGAAAAATTTTCGTTTAAAATATTTTTCTATAGAAAAATTTTCATTTAAAATATTTTTCTAAAGAAAAATTTTCGTTTAAAATATTTTTTTAAAGAAAAATTTTCGTTTAAATATTTTTCTATAGAAAAATTTTCGTTAAAAATATTGTTCTATAGAAAAATGTTCGTTCAAGCCACTGTTTGTCATAGGAAATAATTCTTGTGCTTGGTTTCCCCACATACTTACCTGAAAGTATGTGTATGTATGAAAACTTGAAAAGTCCCCAAAAAAAAAATTGACAACAAATAAATGTTTGTTGTTCGATTTATTTTTAAAGATAACAATTGATGGATTGATTAATAACAATATGTCGCACCAAGTGTCATTTATGTGTATTTAAACTGTCATGTCGACGACTAAGAAAATAAATAAATTGTAACAATTGATTTCGGGAAAATCAGGGTTATAAGGTGTGTTTTGTTTCCAAAAAGAGTTTTTTTTGTTGTAAAAGACTTACTTGAGTTAAGGAAATTGTTTTGCAGCAAATTCAACATAAGAGTAGATAAATTGCTATTGAATGTTATAAAATAATCGTTTTTGGAAAATTAGGTGGAGATAATGTAAAATTAATCGAAGTATTTGGGTAAAGTTAGGGTGTTTAGTATAGATGAATAATTTTTTGACAACTAAAGTTATAAACAACATGTAACAAAGTGCTAAAGTCGGTCAAGCCCGACGATACGATACCCTTCACCACTAAGGTCAAAGATGTTCTTTTTCCTGTATAAAGACAAATATTTGCTAAATTTTTCCATCATACAACCATTTTCTCAAAACTTATATATTTAAGCTGTTTCCGTCATTTGGACTTATATGAGAGCTAAGGTCAAATGTGGACCGATTATCTCGAAATTTAGGAAATTGATTACAGTTTTTACAGGAATAATGTGTGTGTGTGTATCTTCAGAGTTATGAGCGTTTTAGAGATTTTTGCCTCATTTAGTGCATTTTTAAATGGGAGCTATGGTCAAATGTACATCGATTCCAACGAAATTTCGTACAGTGATTTTGGTTTACATAAGCAGTATCTTTTTAAAATTTCATGAAAAAATATTGATATTTGTGGCAAAAATATCAATTCCGGAAAGTGGGACCTATGGGAGGTACCATAAATAATGTACCGATTTTCACGAATTTCAATACCCATGGTCCCACTATCAAAAAAATGATCTGTGCCAAATTGCATCAAATTATCTTTAGAGTTGCGAGCTGTAGTTTGATCACAAGGTTTGCATGGGGGTCCAGCCAGACGGACGGGCAGACGGACGGACATCGCTTAATCGACTCAGAAAGTGATTCTAAGCGTTACATACATCAGCAAAGTCTTATAATACCCTTTCCACCTATGCTGGTGAACGGTATAATAAAAAAGTACTATACCGATTTTTTTTTAATATTTTTCTATAGAAAAATTTTCGTTAAAAATATTTTTCTATAGAAAATTTTTCGTTAAAAATATTTTTCTATAGAAACATTTTCGTTTAAAATATTTTTCTATCGAAAAATTTTCGTTAAAAATATTTTTCTATAGAAAAATTTTCGTTAAAAATATTTTTCTATAGAAAAATTTTCGTTAAAAATATTTTCTATAAAAATTTTCTATAGAAAAATATTTTTAACGAAAATTTTTCTATAGAAAAATATTTTTAACAAAAATTTTTCTTTAAAAAAATATTTTTAACGAAAATTTTTCTATAGAAACATATTTTTAACGAAAATTTTTCTATAGAAAAATATTTTTAACGAAAATTTTTCTATAGAAAAATATTTTTAAATAAAATTTTTTCTATAGAAAAATTTTTTTTAACGAAAATTTTTCTATAGAAAAATATTTTTAACGAAAATTTTTCTATAGAAAAATATTTTTAACGAAAATTTTTCTATAGAAAAATATTTTTAACGAAAATTTTTCTATAGAAAAATATTTTTAACGAAAATTTTTCTATAGAAAAATATTTTTAACGAAAATTTTTCTATAGAAAAATATTTTTAACGAAAATTTTTCTATAGAAAAATATTTTTAACGAAAATTTTTCTATAGAAAAATATTTTTAACGAAAATTTTTCTATAGAATAATATTTTTAACGAAAATTTTTCTATAGAAAAATATTTTTAACGAAAATTTTTCTATAGAAAAATATTTTTAACGAAAATTTTTCTATAGAAAAATATTTTTAACGAAAATTTTTTTATAGAAAAATATTTTTAACGAAAATTTTTCTATAGAAAAATATTTTTAACGAAAATTTTTCTATAGAATAATATTTTTAACGAAAATTTTTCTATAGAAAAATATTTTTAACGAAAATTTTTCTATAGAAAAATATTTTTAACGAAAATTTTTCTATAGAAAAATATTTTTAACGAAAATTTTTCTATAGAGAAATATTTTTAACGAAAACTTTTCTATAGAAAAATATTTTTAACGAAAATTTTTCTATAGAAAAATATTTTTAACGAAAATTTTTCTATAGAAAAATATTTTTAACGAAAATTTTTCTATAGAAAAATATTTTTAACGAAAATTTTTCTATAGAAAAATATTTTTAACGAAAATTTTTCTATAGAAAAATATTTTTAACGAAAATTTTTCTATAGAAAAATATTTTTAACGAAAATTTTTCTATAGAAAAATATTTTTAACGAAAATTTTTCTATAGAAAAATATTTTTAACGAAAATTTTTCTATAGAAAAATATTTTTAACGAAAATTTTTCTATAGAAAAATATTTTTAACGAAAATTTTTCTATAGAAAAATATTTTTAACGAAAATTTTTCTATAGAAAAATATTTTTAACGAAAATTTTTCTATAGAAAAATATTTTTAACGAAAATTTTTCTATAGAAAAATATTTTTAACGAAAATTTTTCTATAGAAAAATATTTTTAACGAAAATTTTTCTATAGAAAAATATTTTTAACGAAAATTTTTCTATAGAAAAATATTTTTAACGAAAATTTTTCTATAGAAAAATATTTTTAACGAAAATTTTTCTATAGAAAAATATTTTTAACGAAAATTTTTCTATAGAAAAATATTTTTAACGAAAATTTTTCTATAGAAAAATATTTTTAACGAAAATTTTTCTATAGAAAAATATTTTTAACGAAAATTTTTCTATAGAAAAATATTTTTAACGAAAATTTTTCTATTTTTAACGAAAATTTTTCTGTAGAAAAATATAGACTTATAATACCCTTTCCACCTATGCTGGTGAAGGGTATAATAAAAAAAAGTACCGATTTACCGATTTTTCCCTTTTTATCCCCTCGACGGCCATTTTTCCAAAAAAATTCATACATTTTGAAAAAAAATGATAAACGTGTGTATGGTTTAAATAAAGATTTTATACTTACATATATCTAAAAATTTAGAACTGTAGCGTTACTAGGGTGATATAGGTTATGTTGGATACCAAGCAATGGTTTTGGTTGGTCTTAACTTGATAAGCCAGCCTAATCTTGGTTATCTTTTATCTCAACTGTGGACACTGACCTCGGCGTGATATCACGCAGGTAACTACGTTACACCCGAAAAAGTAGTTAGCTAACATGTGGGCGAGTTCTCTCATAAGAACGATAAAAAATATGGGTTAAGACGTCGAGCTAGTAACCTACTTCAGGAAGAAAACAATTACTATGAAAAAGAAAAATTTAGAACAAAAACGGTCTTCCATAATCTTAAAAGAGGACGAACTTGCGACCGTAGAGGCCACCCAATATCACCATTTTTTGAAATAACTTCTTGTGGCAAAAGGTCTTATTGTAATTCTATTGTAATCCTGGCTTTATGCGATGTGGCACCGTCTTGTTGATATTACAGGTTAATCAAGGCCAATTAATGCACTTGTGGCGTTAACAAGTTTTCAAACATATCACGATATCGCTACCCATTCACAGTAACCGTTACGACGTTTTCAGTTTCAAAGAAATAAGATCCAACGATTTCTACTGACCAAATTGCACACCAGACTGTCAGTTTTAATGGATGCAAAGGGGAATGATGAATAATTTTAGAGTTTTCCATTGCTCAGAACCGACTATTCTGTTTATTCAAATATCCATTCAAATGAAAATGAGTCTCGTTACTTAATTTGATTTTTTCATGAAAATCCTATTGGCATATGTACGCGGTCTTCCGAAAGAAACTTTTGTGTCAACTGAATCTTAAATGGAGACAAATGCAAATCTTTGTGCAAAATTCTGACCAACCCAGCAAAACTTTGGTAATGGCAAGTACTCTGATAACTGGTTACCTTGTAACGACTACAACATACCATCCGAATAAATAATAAGTTATTACAGAAGTACTTATTTGTAATTAAAATGGTAATTTAAACTGAATGGCCCCGGTTCAAATCCCACCAAGGGCAACAATTTTTTTTAGTTTTTTTTTTTTATTAAAAGAGTCTTTTTAAATGATTTTTGAATTTTAAGAACTTAAATATTATCTTCTGTAAAAAAAATTTGTAAAACTAACTCACGTTAATGAAAAAATACCATCATGAGTCAATTTTGATTATGTAGGTGATGTTGAATACCAAACACGATTCTAATTGGTCTTAACTTGGTAAGCCCAACTTATCTGGGTCATCCTTCATCTCAACTGTGGACACACACCTCCTCATGGTATCACCCGGGGAGCTAGTTTAAGACCCATTAATATTGTGAGTTAACATGTTCCGAGAGTTGTCCCATAAGATCGATAAAAATGGGTTAGGATTACGGGCTAGTAACCCTCTCTTGAGAAAAAATACAATGAAGAGGATAAAATTAGAATTGAAATGTCCCACTACCTAATGTTAGAGGAGGATGTCCGAAATTTCGATAGAAAGACCAAGTAGAGGAACATTTTTCAAAGCTTGGCCTATAAAATTGGAGAATATTCGCACAAAATCGAAATCCATGGAATTCTAAAATATGCTCGGACTTTGACCTTAACAGGTTGTAACATTTAAGTAAGTAAGAGTCAATCTTATGTAAAAACTTATACAAAAAAGAAGATTTAAATTGTTTAAGTTTTAAAATGATTTTAAAAAAGTTTTAAAATAATTACAAAAAATCGTATAAAAATATTTTTCCAAAAATTACAACAAAGCAAAAAAAAGCAGGGAAAAACTAAGTTACTTTCACATGATTTTGGATCTAAAAATAAAAATTGTTTATATTAATTATAAGCTGCTAAGTTTTCAACATATGAAGTAGCTCAGTGGAAGAGTCTCTGCCTAGCAGTCGGAGGGTCTGGGTTCGAGCCCCCATGGGATCATAAAAAAAATTTTGTATCTCGTTTAAAAATATATGTTTTTAATAAAACAACAACAAAAAAAGTTGTTGCTGTTGTTGTTGCTTTCAAATTGCTTACCCAAGTCACTACTTTTCTGCAATTGGTAAGTACTTGCCGCTTGTAATGACTTAAACAGCGAATGAGTAAGTCGTTCGTGTTCAATAGTTTAACTGTTTAACTCATTATTTGGTAATGAAAAGTTTTACTGGGAAATTTGTTCTTTGAAGACCAATCCCCTGAGCACGCCATCAAATTGAGATTGAAAGACTGTTTTGAACACCTGTTTTGATCTTGTAGTACGTTGTGATCTATGCTTGGGCCTACCACCTAAAGTCCCCCTTTCTTCGAAATCATTTGCTACATGCTAAGTAGTGCGTCTTGTTGGCACGTTGTTTCTTCCAAAAACTTAACGTAACTTTCTTATCGTCACAGTAATCAATTACTGATTTTGAAGAAATGTTTTAACGATTTAAATACGTTGGTTTACCCAATATTTTTGTATTTTATTTTAAATACTTAAAAGGTTGAAATAGTCCATTCTATTCCGATTACATTCTAATTTCTTTAATCAATTTTAAAAATTTGCTAAAATCCGTTAAACTTAAATTACTTAAAATAAATACTATTTAAGACACAAAAAAATTTAGCAATATTTTAAAAGTTAATTGAACCTTTAGACATGGCCAAAAAAATGTTCAAGACCAAAAAAAAATTTCAACCAGTTGGATTAACAATTTAATACATAACAAAAACAACAAAAATAGTAGACAGACAGACATCAACCGACCGAGCGACCAATTCCTACTCACAGTCAAGTCATCATCTACTTAGAGACACAAAAAAAAACTCATACAAATTTTCTAAATACGAAATAAATATCATGGAACTCCCTTTGCTTTTAAAGCCCAAAAAGTAGATCCGAACGTCACATACAACTCAAACATGAAGAAAGGAAATGCAGAGGCCAACAAACAATAAGTTGAGCGTTAGAGTAACACCTGTCTGGTCGGACAAAGCAAGAAGAAGTAGAGGAAGACTGACGTGAACATTATAACGGCTTAGAGAGAGGTATTGTTGCCAAAATACTACAACTCAAAATTTTTTTTGGTTGCGATAAACAGAACAACAATGAGTCGAACACAGAAATACTAACAAATATTGTTGATATAATAAGTTAAAGGTAGGAAACGAAGGAGTTATCATGATTTCACATGGCTATTGAGGAGAAATATTCGTGCTTAAGTTTAGAATTTGAAGCCTGTAGACTTACCGGAAGAGGAGCTATATGCCCTTGAAGTTGGGCACCTCGGGTTTTTCGAAAATTAAAAACAATCCAGAAGTCACATCCGATCCGATATAAAAAATTTTCTATAGAAAAATTTTTGATAAAAAATTTTCTATAGAAAAATTTTTGATAAAAATATTTTCTATGGAAAAATTTTTAATAAAAAAATTTTCTATAGAAAACTTTTTGATAAAAAATTTTCTATAGAAAAATTTTTGATAAAGAATTTTCTAAAGAAAAATTTTTGATAAAAAATTTTCTATAGAAACATTTTTTTTTTAATTTTCTGTTGAAAAATGTTTGACGAAAAAAATTTTCTAAAGAAAAAATGTTGATAAAAAAAATTGTTTTTAATAAAAATTTTCTGTAGAAAAATAAAAAAGTTTTCTATAGAAAAATTTTGTATCGAAAAATTTTTGATAAAAAAAATTTTGCATAGAAAAATTTTTGATGATAAAAAAATTTTGTATACAAAAATTTTTGATAAAAAATTTTCTATAGAAAAATTTTTGATAAAAAATTTTCTATTGAAAAATTTTTGATAAAAAATTATCTATCGAAAAATTTTTGATACAAAATTTTCTATCGAAAAATTTTTGATAAAAAATTTTCTATCGAAAAATTTTTGATAAAAAAAAATTTTATTGAAAAATTTTTTATAGAAAAATTTTTGATAAAAAAATTGTCTATTGAAAAATTTTTGATAAAAAAATTTCTATAGACAAATTTTTGATAAAAAAATTTATCTTTAGAAATAATTTTTAATAAAAAAATTTCTATAAAAAAATTTTTAATAAAAAAACTTTCTATAGAAAAATTTTTGTAAGAAAATTGTCTATAGAAAAATTTTTTATTAAAAAAATTTTCTATAAAAACAAATTTGATAAAAAATTTTCTATAATTTTTTTTATAAAAAAAAATTTCTATAGAAAAATTTTTGTAAGAAAATTTCTATAGAAAAATTTTTGTTAGAAAATTGTCTATAGAAAAATTTTTGTAAGAAAATTGTCTATAGAAAAATTTTTTATTAAAAAAATTTTCTATAAAACATTTTTGATAAAAAATTTTCTATTAATACATTTTTGATAAAAATTTTTCTATAAAAAATTTTTTGATAAAAAAATTTCTAAGAAAAATTTTTTTATAAAAAAATTTTCTATAGCAAAAATTTTTTATCAAAAGATTTTCTATAGAAAAATTTTTCATAAAAAAATTTTCTATAGAAAAATTTTTGATGAAAAAATTTTCTATAGAAAAATTTTTGATGAAAAAATTTTCTATAGAAAAATTTTTATCAAAAATTTTCAATAAAAAAATTTTTGATGAAAAAATTTTCTATAGAAAAATTTTTGATTAAAAAATTTTCTATAGAAAAATTTTTAATAAAGAAATTTTCTATAAAAAATTTTTGATAAAAAAAATTTCTATAGAAAAATTTTTGATAAAATAAATTTTGTAAGAAAATTTTCTATAGAAAAATTTTTGATAAAAAAATTTTCTACAGAAAAATTTTTGATAAAAAAATTTTCTATAGAAAAATTTTTGATGAAAAATTTTTTTATAAAAAAAATTTCTATAGAAAAATTTTTGATAAAAAAATTTTCTATAAACAATTTTTGAAAAAAAAAAATTTGTAAGAAAATTCTTGTAAGAAAATTTTTGATACAAAAATTTTCTATACACAAATTTTTGATAAAAAAAAATTATCTATAGAAAAAATTTTTATAAAAAAATTTCTATAGAAAAATTTTTAATAAAAAATTTTCTATACAAAAATTTTTGGAAGAAAATTGTCTATAGAAAAATGTTTTATTAAAAAAATTTTCTATAAAAACATTTTTGATAAAAAGTTTTCTATAATTTTTGATAAAAATTTTCTATAGAAACATTTTTGATAAAAAAAATTCTCAAGAAAAATTTTCTATAACAAAAATTTTTGATCAAAAGACTTTCTATAGAAAAATTTTTGATGAAAATATTTTCTATAGAAAAATTTTTGATAAAAAATTTTCTATAGAAAAATTTTTGATAAAAAAAATTTCTATTGAAAAAATTTTTGATAAAAAAATTTTCTATAGAATTATTTTTGGAAAAAAATTTTTGATAAAAAAAATTTTTCAAAAAATAACAAATTAGTCGGGATGTAAATATTATTCAAAAAGAAGTGTATTTGCATTTGATCCCAAACCTGTTACATTTATTTATTAATGTAACAGATCAATTTATTGATAAAAAGCCAAAAATTTTTTATAGAATAATTTTTGGAAAAAAAATTTTTGATAAAAAAATTTTTGTAAGAAAATTTTTTACAGAAAAATTTTTGTAAGAAAATTTTCGATAGAAAAATGTTTGAGAAAAATTTTTTTATTGAAAATTTTGATAAAAATTTTCTATAGAAAAATTTTAAATAAAAAATTTTTGACAAAAACTTTTCTATAAAAAATTTTTTGTTAAAAAAAATTCTATAGAAAAATTTTTGATAAAAAATTTTCTATAGAAAAATTTTTAAAAAAAAAATTCTGTAGAAAAATGTTTGAAAAAATATTCTATAGAAAAATTTTGATAGTAAAAATAAAAAAAAATTCTATAGAAAAAATTTTGAAAAAAAAATTTCTATAGAATAATTTTTGATAAAAAAATTTTCTATAGAAAAATTTTTGATAAAAAAAATTTTCTATAGAAAAATTTTTGATAAAAATATTTTCTACAGAAAAATTTTTGATAAAAAAATTTTCTATAGAAAAATTTTTGATAAACAAATTTTTGAAAAAAAAAGTTTATTTTTTATTGAATTATGAAATCTAAATGAACAAATGTTTTTTTTTTGAGATTTGAAAAAAAAATTGGAAATTCACGAATATATCATTCATCTTCATCATTTGAAATCATTTCCTAAAATTTGTTTCAAATCTCTAAAATATCCTTGATAACACTTTCGTGTCCCCTCTTTTCCGCCCTTCGGTATGGGCCTGAAGACACCAGCATGAGCTGTTCACTTTTTTTTGTTTAAATATTCCTCAATTTTTTACTTTTTTTATTGTTTAGTTTAAACGATATTGTTTCAAAATAATTCAAACGCAATATTCCACAGCACTTGTGCTTACTCGCCAAAAAAATAAAACTTAACTACTTTTTTTGTTGCCTAAAAGGACTTTGAACAAATATCGAAGTAAAAAATGCTGTTACCTAAAATATATTAAACAAAAAATTCAGCCTAACGGTTAATATCGTTAGCTGGAGAGGAGGAAAAAATTGTATAAATTTATTCCACATGTGATGGATGATGAATTAAAGCCAGAACAAAGGAGTTCTTTTTTAAGGCCAAGGAAAGTATGAGGATAGACAGACACTAAACAGCCACTGAAGCGTGAGGTCGTTTGACAAAATAAAGTTTCAATAAAGACTTTTCAAAAAAGGAGGAAAAATTAAAATTTTGTATTAAACATTTTTTAATAAAAATAAATAAAATATATGTGGACATTTTAGTAATAAAACTTGTTTGTATTGTATAGATTTAACGTACCCCTACAGTACCGGCATTCAACTATTAATTTCATAAGTAAAATTTGTAAGAAAAGTCTAGGATAGTTATTAAGATTAAAAAAGAGGATAGATAACGCAGGCCAATCTGCAAAATCGTTCCTTAATTATACCCTTCACCACCATAGGTGGAAAGGGTATATTGGGTTTGTTTGTTTGAAGCTTGTAACGCATAGAAATAATGGTCTGAGACCCACCTTTTAGTATACCAATCGACTTAGAATTACTTTCTGAGTTGTTTTAACGATGTCCGTCCGGCTGGATGGCTGTCCGGCTATCCATGTAAGCTTGTTATCATTCTACAGGTCGTAACTTTAAAGATAATTTGATGAAATTTGGCACAGGCTCATGTCCAAGGATGATCCCTATACTTTTTGGGCGAAATCGGATTACTACTTCGGGTACCTCCCAAAGGGATGCCTTCCCGGAATAGAGTTTTTGGTCCTTAACAGGCACACATTTAGTTGTATTTTGATAATATTCAGCACAAATATTGATTATGTAACCTTAATCAATGTACCTGATTTTGTAGAAATCGGCCCATATTTGACCATACCTCCCATACAAGACACATTCTCAAAAGGCGTTTATATACACATAAAAGCACAAAAAGGTTAATAACTCTAAAGATAAATGCATTTTATTTCTTAAACTTTGCACAGATGAATATTTTGCGAATATAAACCAATAACCAAAATTTGGTAACAATCGGTCCACAATTGACCCTAGCTCCCATATCAGGCCCTTAGCCGGAAATGACATAAATCTCGAAATTTAAAAAAAAAATAGCACTAGTATATGTATGTACGTCTCTAAGACTTAAGGAAAACTTGTTTAATTGTTGGTCCATATTTTACCTCAGTAGTGAAGGGTATCATATAGTCGGGCTTGACCGACTATAGCTTTTCTTACTTGTTTTTTAATTAAATTTGTAATCATCTCTTATAGGGCTCCAATTCCTCTAACTCCTTTTTTTATAAGCTCTAGTTTTCGAGATATTTTTTTAAAAATTACGTAGTAATGAAAAACAGTTTTATCTTATTAGTGAAAAGAAAAGCAGTGAAAAATATTAGTGAAAAGAAATACCAACATTTCGCTACAATATTACCTTCACGCTGGTCTAACATAATATTTACTCTAATCAATAGTTTTGGAGATATAGACACAAATATAGACACATCAAATTTCAGGATATCTTCCCACCATTTAATTTCATCATTGTCAAATTATATGTACCGCAAATTACCAAATGTAAGTATTTTAGAAAATTTGTAAAAAAAAACACAAAAGAGAAAAAGCATGAAAGGTTTAGATAAATTATGTATAAATTTCATCAAAATCGGAACATAAACATCTGAGATATCGACAAAACAGGAGCTCCAAAAACTTGATTTCAACAGACATACGGGCAGACAGAAAGATGATCATCGCTAAATCGATTCTCCTGCGGATTCTGAGTCTATCAATATAATTTTAATGTTATCTACGATCATATTTTTGGAGTTCCTTAGGGGTAAATACATCACGACAACTGCGACACATCGATTTTGTTGTTTTGGAGATATTTCATGAGCTTATAGCTCTAAACACTTAGACGACAGCAGACTTAATAACTTCGCGGCTTTAAATGCTGTTCTGAAGTCAGCTTCATAAATATTTTGAAGGCAGCAATAACATTATAAACATGATAATGAACAGCTGAGTATTTTAGCAATACAAATTTTAGAGATGCCAGATGTATATTTTATAATGAATCAAATTAAAGTTATTAATCAAAAACGTAATAATATCACGAAAACCTAAAAAAGACAAATAAATTCATTTCCTTTACTTCAATTTTGTAATGTTCGTTTATGCTAAATATTAAAAAAAATTCTTTGTTCTTATTGTTTTTAATTTATATACATAGTGGCAATACTTTATCTGTTTGTTGCTGCCTGTCAAAATAGAAATTAGCCTAAGTTGGCAGCAGCAGCAAATGCTGTTGTGCAGTCGTCAAAAAAATTGTTTTCATTTAAACACATGGATTTTATTTTTGACATATTGCTGTTTGCTGTCTGCTGTTGTCTATGTGTGTAGAGCATATGAACCGATTTTGATATGATATGATAATTTATGTATGACCGTGCTCCAGAAGGATAGTTTTCCCCATTTCTTAATTGTATTTTTTTTTACAAAATTCTAAAACACGTACTTTCGGCAATTTGCGGTACATCAAAATTAGTGTTTTGACGATATCTCAGTTGTTTATGGACCGCTTCCTAAAATCTGAAATATAATTTGTATATGTCCATGATCCAGGACGATGGTTTTTCCTATATCTTAATTGCATATTTTCAGCAAAATTTCCCTAATACGTACTTTGAGCCATTTGTGCTACATCAAATTTATTATTTTGGCGATATCAGTTGTTTATGGACCGATTTTAATAAAATTTTACAGCGTACGTGAACCATTTCCTTAAATCTAATATATCGGGTTTTTCAACAGGGACGCTACAAAAGTACAGCGACATTTCTCTTCGGTAAGGTTTGCCATTTTATAATGGAGAGATATACGAGTCAACAACGAGTTGAAATTATTAAAATTTACTACCGAAATTTGGACTCAGTGGCCTCAACGTTAAGAGCGCGAATCATCTTCAGCGATAAGGCTCATTTCTGTCTGAATGGCTACGTCAATAAACATAATATGCATTATTGGCCAGGCAGCAATCCTGGCCAATAATGCCAGGATTGCTGCCCTGGCAAAACCCTTTGCATGATTAATCTCAGAACTTCTATTTAAATATTTTTCTTAGCGGAAAAATTAAAATTGTGGTAACTCCCATTATATGTTACAAAAAGTACCAAAAATAGTTTTAACCCTTATTTGCTCTCTACTTGAAATAACATAAGGGTGTTTTGATACCCCTTATTTGATCGAATTTTCAGAGAGTACCAAAAATGAGTCCATTTATTTTCACAACTAATCTAAACCATAGGAGGAAAGGGAATTATAAGTTTGTGCTGATATATGTAACGCATAGAAATATGTCTTAGACCCTTAGTTAGACCTTTTAGTATACCAATAGGCTTAGAATCACTTACTGAGTCGATTTAGCGATGTCCGTCCGTTCTTCCGTCCGTCCGTCCGTCTGGCTGGACCCCAATGTAAACCTTGTAATCAAACTACAGGTCGCAATTCTAAAGATAATTTGATGAAATTTGGCACAGATCATTTTTTTGATAATAGGACCATGACTATTGAAATTCGGCAAAATCGGTTCATTATTTATGGTACCACCCATAGGTCCCACTTCCGGGAATTGATATATTGGCCACAAATATCAATATTTTTTCATGAAATTTAAACTAAATATTGCTTATGAAACCAAAATCACTGTACTAAATTTCATTGAAATCGGTCCACATTTGACCATAGTTCCCATACAAACTCTTCTTTAAAAACGCACTAAATGAGACAAAAACCAATAAAACGCTCGTAAATCTAAAGATAATGAGAATTTAAAGTTTATTTTTTGCACACAAAATTTTGTAACAACTGTAAAGATTTGACCCTAGCTCTCATAAGAGTCGAAATGACGGAAACATCTTCAATATATAAGTTTTGAGAAAATGTTTGTATGATGGCAAAATTTAGCAAATATTTGTCTTTATACAGGAAAAATAACAGTTTTGACCTTAGTGGTGAAGGGTATCGTATGGTCGGGCTTGACCGACTATAGCACTTTCTTACTTGTTCTGATATTTTCCCTTTTCTTTCGTAGCTGATCAAATTTTGCTAATATCGATTTTTTTTTTTTTTGGGATATAATGTTACTACTTTTTTCCCTGATTTACCCCCTCAATGGCGGAATTTCCTAAAAGTGTTGAATAAGTGTCGTTGAATTTTCATTTCAGCATTTAGAAGATTATTTCTGAAAAATTAGCAAAATTAGTCTTTTTCGAAGGAAAAAAAACTTACTGTCAAAAATATAATGAACAAAAAAATATCAATTGAAAATGAAGCATTTAAGTGATTAAAATTAGACAGTTTGTAACGATATTTTGCAATCAGATTTTAGACACTTAGTTGATAAAAACGTTTAACGTGCATAGATAGTGGGCGCATATCACTTCCAGCATAACATATCATTTTCAACCTGAGTTCGATCCTAAAAAATACGCGAAATTTAGTCAAAAATGGCTCGAAAAGTACTCCAAAAATTATTGAAATGTTAATGCAAGATGATTCTTTAACCACCACAGACTCAATCGTAAAATTGATCGGAAAAGACTTAAAAATGTACTCATAAAATATTCTCTCAAGGGACTTGCGGCTAGGGTACCGTTTTCTCCCGAAGGCATATTCGATAGTTTTAATCGTCCGTGGCAGTGGAAAAGAGTCAAATATGATCAAAAAATAATAAAAATGCTGACTGGGATTTAAAAAGAAGATCGATGCTTGGGTTCCATATGAAAGAACAGTAAACAAAAACTAATGTCTTGTTTTTGTAGTTAGAATTAAGCTATCGGGTGGTTAAATTGTAAGGGCCGATGTTGAATGTGAACCACACCTAAACGCCAAGTTTTTTTTCCGAATTTTATTTGATATTTCTCTATTTCAGACTTACTCAATTTGAATCATGGAGAGATACATAATCCAACAACATGTTAAAGTTATCCAGACTTATTATGAAAATGGGCGTTCAAATCAAAATGCATATCGTGCACTTCGTGATTTTTTTGGTCAATTTGATCGTCCAAATGTGCGTACAATCGCAAAAATCGTGGAAAAATTCGAGCAAACCGGGCCTGCAGAAGATGTGAGAGCACCAGTGCATGCTCGTACAGCTCGTACTGCAGAAAATATTGCTGCTGTTCGCGATAGTGTTGCTGAAGAGCCGTCCACCTCAACTCGTCGTCGTGCCCAACAATTGCACCTCTCACGCTCGTCGTTGATGAACATTATGCATAAAGACTTGCATTTACACGCTAACAAGGTGCAATTGGCTCAAGAACTAAAGCCTCTTGACCATTCCAAACGTCGTGAATGGGCAGAATGGTGGCAAGAAATGGCAACAGTGGATGATCAATTTTCGAAGAAAATCATCTTCAGTGATGAGGCACATTTTCACCTCAGTGGATTCAATAAAACAGAATTGCCGCATTTGGGGAATGAGAATCCAAGAGTGATTGTCGAAAAACCAATGCACCCACAAAGAGTGACTTTTTGGTGCGGTTTATGGGCTGGCGGCATCATCGGGCCGTATTTTTTTCAAAATGAGGTCGGTCAGGCAGTTACTGTGAATGGTGTTCGCTATCGTGAGATGATAACGAACTTTTTATGACCCGAATTGGAAGATATGGATGTGGACGATATGTGGTTTCAGCAGGACGGTGCCACTTACCACACAGCTAACAAAACAATGGCTCTTTTGCGCAAAAAATTCAATGACCGTGTTATCTCATGTAATGGCGATGTCAATTGGCTGCCAATCATGTGATTTGACAACGTTGGACTTTTTTCTTTGGGGTTATTTGAAAGAAAAGGTGTACGTCGATAAGCCAGCAACAATTCAATAGCTAAAGGATGAGATAATTCGGCACATTAACGGCATAGAACCTCCATTACCTCAGGGTCATCGAAAATTTGGACCATCGGATGGAGGTGTGCCGCCGTGGTCGCGGCGCCCATTTGGCCGATATTTTGTTCCATACATAATTGATTACAATATATCATAATAAAATAAAACTACAATAATTTCCTAAATAGTTTGTGTTTTATTTAAAATCAACATCGGCCCTTGAAATTTAACCACCCGATACAATTAAAACAATTTTAGGGAATGACATGATGGAAGGGATAGAGCACTTAACATGGACATACTCTTATAGCCAAGACAGTTGCTGAAGGAATTGGATGAGTTGAGTTTCTTAACATCTCTCAGAGTATGGCGTAGATCTTCACTTCATATATATATTGCAAAAAATAACAGATCCAAGATTATATTGTCTCATAAACTTCTACCGAACTTGAACACGAAAATTACTAGAATGAAGACTATATTCAGTATTCAAATTTTTATAAATTAAAGACCCCAAAAATCACATTTCTTACATTATAGGTAATTTATTTTAAACAATTGATATTTAGTTTAACTTAAAGCTTATTACAAGCTTCAAGAACACATAAAAATGGTAACAGACATTCGAGTAACTTGCTAAAGTGTTGTAAATAATTCTAAACAAACCTTAAGTTATTAGAAAACATTTTTACAATTGGTTTTAAATTTTAATCTTAAAATCAATATTTATGCCTCTAACTACACCCCCTGTAAGTCTCCGTCATTCCATTACATTCCCAGTCACTTTGTCTTTGTCCATTTATGAACATGAAAATATTTTCCTAGTCATGCATAAATACATTCATTCATTCATTCTATGTTTTAGTTTGTGGAAAAGAAAAATTTAATTTTTCATTTAAACCAAAAAAATATTTTCCATTTAACTTTATTTACTTGCGACAGCCACAAGCTCTTACTCCACTAATTTTTATTTCTTTGGACTCTGTCACATTGTTTTGTTATTTTTCTAGAAGCTTTCCCATTTAGTCCCTGATGTCTCATCAATATTTTCGTTGGTTAAAAATGAATTTTTTACCTTTATCAAAATTAAATTCCGCTACTCTTGTTCTAAACCTAAACGTGAATATTCACTCACTCGTACATATGTGAAGGTATATTCACTTGTGGAAACAATATTTCAATTTATATATTTTTTTCGATGTCTGGCCTTCTTTTGTATAACATTTTTTTTTTTTTTTCGTTCAAACATTTTTTTTATAAATGTTATATTTATTAAAGGAATGATAACTTTTGCGAGGAGTTTGGTTTGGGGAAAATATTTTAAATCTAAAAAAGGTATTTTTTGGCTATTCAAATATCAATACTATTGGGCTGGGGAAAAAGTAATTTTAAGAAAACGAAATAGGTTAGAGAATCATTGAGCATTAAACAATGTATGATAAATTCCGGGAACCTCACAAAGTGGTTTTTCCTTGCAAATTGTAGAAAAGCTTGGTCTGCTTGTTCAAGTGCCCATGCTCAATATTAGCTTTTTTGAATAGGGCTTTATTCCTTAACTGCCTGCCTAAGCCAAAATAGCTTTTGGTGAATATCAAGAATGGTTTTTCGTTTGATATCAAACTAATGTCTTTATTTATGTTCGTGGCGATAATAAGGTAAGCCGAAGTTATTTACTCCATTACATTTGATAAATCTTGAGCTGTTCAGTATATAGTATGGATCCACTAAGAAGTGATTTTTGGAAATTCGATCGGCCTATCTCCTGAACTTAACTTGATAGGACTAAAATTGACACGTTTTCGGTACTTTTTGGCAGATGGGACAAATAGAGCGTAAAAGGGGGCATAGAAACATAATTTATAACAGAGACGGTGAACAAGAAAAAAAATATTAAACACTTTTTTGATTTAGGGGGTAAAAAGGGGAAAATGAGGAAAAAATATTTAGGGTACGTTCATTCTTCCTTATCTTTGAATAACACTTGAACCAATAAAGCTAGCAACTATATTTATAAGTCGATGACCAAGTACAACACTTATTTGGTACTTTTTTTTCAATTAAGAGGGTAAAAGAGAGAAACATCGGTATCTTTATATCTCCTAAATGAAAAGCGATAGAAGCAAAAATAAAATTGGCTTAAGATTCACACTAAAAATTAAGGGCACGTTTTTGGTACTTTTTTGAAATTCGGCATCTTAGAAGGTAAAACAGGGTAGATAATTGAGAAATTAGTAAAATCATATCTCCGAATCCTACATCGATACAAACACAGTTGAATTTGGATTTGTATCAGCTGAAAAATTAAATGGATACGTGCTTGGTACTTTTTTGGAAATGACACTAATAAGGATAAAATAGGCTAAACACTATATTATGGCTCTTTTTTTACCTATATGTATCTTTTGAACCAATAAACATAGAAACGTAATTTATATCGCAACCGATAGGTATTAAAAAACTATTATATACGTATTTGGTATTTTTGCGATTGATGGGGTATAGAAGGTTAAAAAGGCTTATAAAAGGGTAGGTTTTTTGCTAATGAAGACAGAAGTAAAATTTATTGACAGGTCGATTGACATTGAAAAAAAATACGTGTTTGGTACTTTTTTTTAATTTTGGGGGTAAAAATATATATTCGAAGCCAAAAGTGATAGTAACTAAAACTAAATTGGTCTAAAATCGGCACTTAAAATTAAGGGACACGTGTTCGGTATTTTTTTTTCTTTTTTTTTGAAATTCGTCCTCTTAAAAGTTAAAACAGTATAGAAAGGGGAGAAATTAGTAACATCATATCTTCGAAACCAACATCGATGCAAAAAAAGTTGAAATTGGATTTGGATCGGCTAGAAAAATAAGGGGACACGTGTTTGTTACTTTTTTGGAAATGCTAACAAATTTAAAGAGATAGATAGTAAATTATCTGAGTGGTTGTTTGTCATTCGTAGAGTTTAGAGACCGGCACTGAAAAACCCGTATTGTCAAACAGGGAGTTCCTTAGGGCGGAGTCATGTCGCCACTCCTATTTAACTTCTACCCCTCTAAACTCCCAGCTCTACCACAAGGCGTTGAAGTAATATCATATGCGGACAACTGCACGATAGTTGCGACCGGCCACAATGTGAAAGTCCTATGCGATAAGGTGAATCATTATCTTAATATCATCCACAATTTCTTCACTGAACTTAAGATACAACCAACTAAATTCTTAGTGACTCTATTTACCACCTGGACAAAAGAAGTAAGTCTAAAACTTGGCGTCGAGATCGATGGTGTACCAATTTCGACAGTAAACCACCAGAAAATCTTGGGAGTCACACTCGACAGCCTATTTACTTCGTCAGCATCTCTAATGAAATATTAAATGCTGCCAAAATGCAGCCCTAAGAACTATAATAGTCTGCCTACAAATTACCTCACCACATCATCTGCATGAGGAAACAAAGTAAAGGAACGCAATATTATCCTATCTCAGTAGTTGCTTTTGGGACAACACACTACCGAGAAAATTCGTTCTTTAGTCGTACAGTTCGTATGTGGAATTCGCTTCCCGCAGAAATTTTTCCTGCTAGTTGCAATATAGGTAAATTCAAATCAAATGTCCACAAACACTACTCCATCTATCCTCCTTCCCATAACCTATTTTCCTAGTTCCAACACAATGCATCGCATAAGTAGGGGTCATCCCCTGAGTTAAAAACAAAAAAATTACACAGTCGGCATCTTCCCGTGGCTTGTCAAGAAAGATCTTCGCGTGTATGAGGATAGCATATGAAGATATGTACTTGATTTCAGGTTATAGCATGAATATTGTATAAGGAGGTCGCCCACCGTCCATAGAAGAAGAAGAAAAGAGCTTGCCGCCGAAAACAAGAGTCGTTCTGGCGCAACTGAGATCAGGATGCAGCAACAGATTAAACATCTTTTGGTCCCGCATAGACCGTACCGTCCCCAACTTATATCTAGCTTGTGGTCAGAGTCCTCATAATACCCCCACATTTCCAGTGATAGTAGCACAATTTCTTGGCCTTGATCTCCTAACAGATCCCTCATAAAATCAAAATTATAAAATTGTAAATGTTAGAGCTTTTATAACAACAACAATTCTTATGTGAGTTTCCGACTTCTTTGGTTTTTTTAAATGTCGAGTTCTACATAGAGGTAAATTTTCTAATCCGTTCGAAGTTACTACTTGAGTAAGACAATGATGTATCTTGTCACATATACTTTTTGTCCTTGTCATCGACAATATAATGCGCTCGGCACTGAATGGTAGACGTGGTATATAACGGACACCCTTAAAACAACTCGAGGACTTGGAATACGCTGATAACGTATGTAATCTTAGCCAAAGCTCAGGTCACCTTCAAGAAACTCTAGCACTATTACTGTTGAATCTCGGGCATACCTTTAATTATCTTGGTAGTTTGGTATCTACAAAAGGTGGCGCCGACGAAAATATTGAATATTAGTAATCGGCATTTTCCGAGCTATTTGGAAATATCGGCAAATATCAACAACAACTAAGTTACTAATATATAACTTGAATGTCAAGTCCATTGGCTGCGACTATGGCTGCGAAACTGGGAAATCCACAAATGCCATCGATAAGCGCCTACAAACCTTTGCAAGCAAATGCTTGCGGAAAATCCTTAATATATGGTAGTCGAATCGCATAAGCAATGGAGATGTACTAAAGGCTACAAACCAAAGCCCTTCTTCTATAGAGGTATGTCAACGGAAATGGAGGTGAATAGGCCACATACTTCGAAGGCAAAATACCAACATTGATCGACAAGCGCTTCGTTGAAATCCACAAGGAAGCGGCCGTCGTGTTGGAGTTCGATATAAAAGGATGGTTAGGCCCTATGTTCCACTAGGAGTCAAGGATAACGAAAGAAGAAAGACATCGTTTACAAGAGCTCTCGATTTTTTCTTGGTTTCACTGATATTGATCGCATTAGACCCTTAATCCAAATACGTCGGAATGGCTCTCACGTTAGCTCTGACCTAGAATCGGGTTGTTTACCGTATCTTCAACTAGGTTGCTCAGGATTCCAGGATGTACCATGAGGAGATGTGAGTAGGAATTGAGTACAGTTATTATCTGTTAGCCGGAAGCCCAGGCAACAACTGCATCCCATTTGCATCCCTATTCTCATCGCAATATGCATTTATTATTTCCTGATAAGATGAATAATGCATTAAACACATAGACAACAGCAGGCTACACGAACACCGACTAAAAAAGTCGTTGGCTGCAATCGCCGCCTCGTAGTCAGCTACATTTAAGACGGCAGCTACATTTCGAAACACCTGTTTATCAGTGGTGCCAATATCGCGTTTATAAGATGGAGAAAATAACAATTTCAATTTTGAGAAAAACGACATAAATCCATTTTATTAACCTCCAATATCAACGGTTTTCCTGTACCTAATAGTATGTCTATATCAAAAAAAATTATAGAAAGATTTTGGTGTGATCTCTTATAGTTTAAGAGTTATGCGCTTTTTAAATTTCAAAAATAATACGGTATAATTTTAGAAGTTTATATCCGGTATTAACATTTTTTGTATCAAACAAAAGCTACTGAAAATATCTTTTATATTCTTATATATTCTATATAATATTCTTTATAATGGATTAAGAGCTCATATACTATAAACTTATTTCTGCATCCAACTTTTTTTATAAAAATTCGCATATCTTAAAACAATATAGATATAAGTATGCTCTTTTATATAATGAATTTTATAAAGGACATACTGGGCTTTTACATAACATGAACTACGTAGCTCTAGCACACGTAGAGTGCGAGTTAGACAGTTTAAAAAATAACTTTTTAAAATGTTACTTATATTGAGTTAGAGTTATATAAATATAAATTTTTACATAATATTTTATTAGATATTATTATATACATTAAATATATAAATATTTGATGAGTATGTAAATTGTTTACATAAATTCTCCCCATTGTATTTATGGTAAATAAAGTCAAGTGGTTTAAATCGCTCATTTATTTCAATATTATATGATGTTGACAGCACTAAATCTATTATTATCGCCAACAAAAATAGAAAATAGTTTAATTTTGGATACAGCTACAACGCGGTCGGTTGTCGTGTAGCTGTGTCGACTCTAAAAAATTTATTTTTATTTAAATGCATGTATTCTAATTTAGACAGGTTGTAGCCCGTAGCCTGCTGTTGTCTATGTGTTTAATGCATAATACCTCTGCAGTTTAAGCAGTCAAACAAATTCCCTTTTCTGGAATTTTTTTTAAGTAGACCTTCAGTGAGGACCTACCAATATTTTGTACTTTCTCCCTCAACCAATAGATAGCATCAATTTTAAACCCCAAAATATATAAAACGGAAGTAAATGTTTGAAATTTTGTAACAAGTATTTCCCATCTAAATAGAAAGATTTAAATTCTGTACATGGATACATGTCAAATACAAATACTATTTTCCAATATATTGTAATTTTCCATATGAGATCAATGGTAGGCTGATGGCCAACGAAACACCTACCCACCAGCTTTAAAAGTGGTCAAGTCTGAGTCTGCAGTAAAATGTTTATTTGCAGTTCGAGAGTCCATCGTCGTCTGGCTTGTGGTTATCGAACAAATGGTTTTTCTAAACAAACAATATCGAGAATATGGATATTGTGCCATTAAAATACAAAAATAACTGAAATGTGAAACAAAATAATACAGAAATGGAATAAATAAATATTTAAAGGTAGACAAAGGACTAAGGGCCAATATCAATTAAAAGGAAGGGGATTTTATGGGTTTAAACATAAAATCAAAAATCAATAATTTAAATTTAAATTTAACAACTTTGTTATACAAAATTTTAAATTAAAGTTGCGAAACTTAAAAATTTTATTGTAAAATTCTTAAAAAAAAAAAATTAGAATTTAAAATCCTGAATATTTCCACAAATGGCGTGTGTGTAAATTCTTTTCCTTGTTTCCCTTGTACATATTTAATTTCTTTTCTATCTCTTAACAAATTTGTCCATTTTTCACTTGCATTCATTGGGCATTTTTGCAAAATTTGTTTTCATTTAAGCCTTTTTTTTGTGCTTCCACTTCTGGCCGTAATGCCTTTTTATGTTGTTGGTTTACCCAATATGAGCCGCCTGCAATTTAAGTTTTGTTGTTCTTTGACAGGAGAGTTTTCATGTTATAGTGGGTGTCCTCCCTCGTATGTCTATATTCGATTTGCTCCTTTTGTTTTCCTTGTTGTCGTAGTCGGTTGTTGTTTTTGTTGCTGTTGCTTTATATGCCGTTATCATCATGTTTGTTGTTGGTGCTGTTTTGTTGATTCCGTTAAACCGCACCTTGCAGTATTGAACCATATAAATGGCATGAATGTAGTTCCGTAAGTCAACAAGAGGGTGCATATGTGCGGTTGGTTAATTTACTTTTTTTTGTTCGTTTGCATACACATGCAGTGGATGGTGATGTAATCCGAACGAATGGTTATTCGACTATTGGAATTAACTTTAGCAATCTAAACAAGTAGGAAAAGTTATAGTCGGTCAAGCCCGACTATATCATACCTTTCACTACTAAAGTCAAATATGGACCAACAATTAAACAAGTTTTCCTTAAGCCTTAGAGACATAAATACATATACTGTGTGCTATTTTTTTCAAAATTTCGAGATTTATATCATTTCCGGCTAAGGGCCTGATATGGGAACTAGGGTCAATTGTGGACCAATTGTTACCAAATTTTGGTTATTGGTTCATTTTTGTAAAATATTTATCTGTACAAAGTTTAAGTAGTCAAATGCATTTATCTTTAGAGTTATTAACGTTTTTGTGCTTTTATGTGTATATAAAGCACGACTATATCATACCCTTCACTACTAAAGTCAAATATGGACCAACAATTAAACAAGTTTTCCTTAAGCCTTAGAGACATAAATACATATACTATGTGCTATTTTTTTTTTTTTAAAATTTCGAGATTTATATCATTTCCGGCTAAGGGCCTGATATGGGAACTAGGGTCAATTGTGGACCAATTGTTACCAAATTTTGATTATTGGTTCATTTTTGTAAAATATTTATCTGTACAAAGTTTAAGTAGTCAAATGCATTTATCTTTAGAGTTATTGACGTTTTTGTGCTTTTATGTGTATATAAAGGTCTTTTGAGAATGTGTCTTGTATGGGAGGTATGGTCAAATATGAGCCGATTTCTACAAAATTAGGAACACTGATTAAGGTTGTGATAAGCAATATTTGTGCTGAACATTATTAAAATACAACTAAATTTGTGGCTGTAAAATACCAAAAACTCTATTCCGAGTAGGCATTCCTGTGGGAGGTACCCGAAATCCAATTTCACCCAAACAGAATAGGGGTCGTCCTTGGACCAAATTATGAGCCTGTACCAAATTTCATCAAATTATCTTTAAAGTTACGACCTGTTGAATGATAACGAGCTTACATGGATAACCGGCCAGCCAGCCTGCCGGACGGACATCGTTAAAACAACTCAATGGGTCTCAGTTACAAACATCAGCATATACCCTTTCCACCTATAGTGGTGAAGGGTATAAATATACTTCAGGCATAAAAATTACCCAGTCTTCATAATATGTCTTGAAGTTCTATTCAAAACATCCCGTTTAACTTGTGGGATTGCCTTAAAATGTTCCTAGGTTGGTTGATGAAATAATAGTCCAGAGTTAGTCCCATACTTTATAAGAGGGTACACACAAAGCAGATGTTTTATGGAAACCTTCTTCGCATCCCTACAGCTTCAGCAAATGTCACATGTAGCAAACTTAAAACTATCCGAGTGCCTTTGTAATACAATTTTATTTTTCAGCCGAGGTAAGCCTAGTCTGTCGAGTTCTCCTTTAGTATATTTTTCTTCCACAAGGCGGCTTAATACCTTATTGAAACGTTGCGAAAAGGGCTATGCTTATTTAGGTTAATGGAATAAAAAACTTCTAAGTTTGACCAATACCAGTTTTGATCTTACGATCCGCAAATTTAAAGTACGGACTATTAATCCGGTTAATTGCAAGGTATTGATAAACTTTGAGATGTTATGAAATAAAGTACACATTTGCTAGCTATAATCCAACAAGATATACTCGATTCAATTCCATCTATTCCATCTACGACAATCAAACTGAGGAGATAAAAACTTCGGCTCTTGGTCGGCTAATTACAAGTCAAAATAATACTCCGATGAGATAAAAACGTATGCTCTCGATCGGTAAACTACGGCATTCAATCTAACGAGATAAATGCTTCAGCTCTCGGTCGACGAACTAAAGAGCAAGATAATCCCCCAATAGACAAAAACTACGATAAGATAACAATCGTATCAACTAACTACGGTGTTAGCGACTAGGAAGAACTACGGGACAAAAGTATACGGAAAAAATAATAAGATCGGTCTTTGATAGTAGCAGATTACTGTGATATAATTTTCTATCTAAATGGGGTCAAATATGTCTGAAATACCTAAAATTGCTTGATCTCTTTAGCAGGTCGAGTATGGAATTTGCTAGAGGTATGTCAGCAGATTCTAGTTCATCTGGAATTTGAAAGGTATTCCCAAACCTCCTTAATTCATGTGGACCGGTGCATATATAAGAAGATTGCTGAACTGCTGAGATAATTCATTCTGCGACAATGGTATTTTAACTATCAGAAGACTTCCACTGATCATTTGTTGAATTTCGTGATCTCTTTCTAGTGGTTAGGGGTATGTCAACAGATTTAGTTCATGTGGAATTTGTAAGGTAATCCCAAACCACTTTAATTGTCTAGTAAATCATTGCGAAACAAGCAAAAGAACTGCTGAGGCATATCATTGAAAAATCTGCGCTAGTCCAGCGCTGTTGTTTAAAGCAGCAAAACGGAGACGTAATGGTTTTATGACTATCAAAAGACATAGGCTGGCTGTACCCCCATGTAAATCATGTAATCAAAGTACAGGTCGCAATTCTAAACATAATTTGAAGAAATTTGGCACAGCTTATTTTTTTCATAGTGGGACCATGGCTATTGAAATTGGTTTATGTCGGTCGATTATTTATGGTACCTCCCATATATCCCACTTCCCGGAATTGATATAAAGGCCACAAATATCAATATTTTTTCATGAAATTTGAAACAAATACTGCTTATGTAAACTAAAACCACTGTACTAAATTTAATTGAAATCGGTCCACATTTGACCATAGCTCCCATACAAACTCTTCTATCAAAACGCCCTAAATGAAACAAAAATCACTAAAACGCTCGTAAATCTGAAGATACTGGGAATTTTAAGTTTCTTTTTTGCATACAATAAATACAACAACTGTAATCAACCTACCAAGTTTCGAAATAATCGGTCCACATTTGACACTAGCTCTCATATAAGTCTAAATGACGGAAATAGCTCAAATATATAAGTTTTGAGAAAATTTTTGTATGGTTTCAAAATTTAGCAAATATTTGTCTTTATACAGGAAAAAGAACACCTTTGACCTTAGTGGTGAAGGGTATCGTATAATCGGGCTTGACCGACTATTGCACTTTCTTACTTGTTTTTCTGTTCATTATACCCTTCACCACCATAGGTGGAAAGGGTATTATAAGTTTGTGCTGATGTTTGTAACGCATAGAAATATTTGTCTTAGACCCACCTTTTGGTATACCAATAGACTTAGAATCACTTTCTGAGTCGATTTAGCGATGTCCGTCCGTCCGTCCGTCTGGCTGGACCCCCATGTAAACCTTGTAATCAAACTACAGGTCGCAATTTTAAAGATAATTTGATAAAATTTGGCACAGATAATTTTTTTGATAATGGGACCATGGCTATTGAAATTGGTCAAAATCGGTCCATTATTTATGGTACCTCCCATAGGTCACACTTCCCGGAATTGCTATATTGGCCACAAATATCAATATTTTTTCATGAAATTTAAAACAGATACTGCTTATGTAAATCACTGCTTAAATCACTGTACCAAATTTCGTTGAAATCGGTTCACATTTGACCATAGCTCCCATACAAACTTTTCTTCAAAAACGCACTAAATGAGACAAAAAATCACTAAAACGCTCGTAAATCTAAAGATAATGAAAATTTTGAGTTTATTTTTTGCATACATAATTTTTGTAACAACTGTAATCAATTTGCCAAATTTCGAGATAATCGGTCCACATTTGACCCTAGCTCTCATATAAGTCCAAATGACGGAAACAGGTTGAATATATACGTTTTGAGAAAATAGCAAATATTTGTCTTTATACAGGAAAAATAACACCTTTGACCTTAGTGGTGAAGGGTATCGTATGGTCGGCTTGACCGACTATAGCGCTTTCTTACTTGTTTTATTATTCCCATTTGCTTTGGGAATAAAAGGTCTGTACATCAGTCGTATAGAGCTCGATATAATTGCAAATCTGTTTAATACCTGAATAATTGGCAAGTTTTACGACTCAAAAACCTCTCTGTTGAGCGAAAATATTGGACAACTGCAACGAGTTCATTTAAGGCCTGGATTAAGAACAACGTTTGAAAGAGATTTAGAAACCATCACCAAATTAATGATGTATATAAAGATTCTGATTGACTTTGTTTCACTTATTTCGCACTGTCAGCAGTTCTGTTGAACGTTGTCGCTTCCAAGTCTGAGTTGGTCTCATAACTCACCTATTTCCTTGCGTTTTCCGGTCCAAGGCTTTTTGGCGATTTCTTCGTCTGCTTTACGGAGAGTATGACCTATTCAACTCCACTTCCGCTTTCTTATTTAAATTTAAATAGGCTGCTGCTTAACCTAATCCAAAGTTGAATGTGGATAAGGCCATAATATAAGAAAGATCTTACGTATCATGTGGCGCCATGTTCCAAGTTTCGCAGTCATATAACAAAAGAGATTTTATTAAAGTTGAATATTTTAATATGAGATATAAAGTCATATTAAGAGGATAAATCAGCAGGATATATCAGCTATAAAGACACCAGATGTATGAATTTCCAGGTAGCAAGAGGACCTGACATCTTCAATCTTCTCTGTGTCACAGACTCAGAGCGATTTTTTTTTTCGTCTATGTTGACTTTCAGCCCTAACAGCTTTGCTGTCTCAAAAGTTATATCAACATTTAATTGCATTTGTGAAAATGAATGGCTTAGGGGCTTTTCACATATTACGTAACGCTCTTAGTTTGGAGGAGGTATAACTTTTATGGTGGAGGAATTTTGTATGCGTATTTCTATTAAAATGGTAGGAGGAGGTAAAAATTTGCGAAAATAGCGTTACGTAATATGTGAACAGCCCTTAGTAGACAAATGTCATCGGCATAATCTATGTCTTTTAAACGGTCTTGTGAGCCCCTGTAATACCCATTGTATGGTTATTTGTTGCGTTTTGAATCACTACATCGAGGACACAGATAAAAAGAAGAGGTGATAACACACAGGCTTGCATGACTTAAATTTTTACCCCTATTTTGTTGCTTAGTTGCTTCTCGTGTAACATGTGGCAAGTAGCATTCTCGTACTGTGATTTAATTATTTCCGCGTACTTCTTTGCCAGCCAGTGAGCTCCAAATAGCATTATGGTTAAGTGTGAAAAAAGCCTTCTCGAATTCATTAAAAACGGGGTATAGATGGAATCTCCATTCCACTGATTGCTCACCGATAATCCTGAGACTATTAATGTGATCAATTTAGGATTTTCGTAATCGAAAAACGGCCTTCTTATTTCTGAGTATAAGAAGAATTAATATCGCTAGTCTCTTGTTTATAACACAGTACGACAAAATCAAATTTTTTTGAGTGCACATGAGTAATGTTAACAGTTTATTAAAATAGGCTTAAAATTAAGAAATACGAGTCTTGGCGTTTTGCTGTAGTACGTCAGAATTTCATATTCTGTTAACATTTCTCATGTGTATCAACCATTGTCGTACTGTGTAATAAGCGCATTTTTTGCTATTAGTAAGATAAACCTATCAAAATAAGTTTGTTTCAAAAGGGTCTTGTGATTTCGAATAACAAATCAACTTCACTTATTCCAGAATTTACAACCGATTACGAAAAACAATCGCTATAAATGAAGTTGCAGCACCAACAAGGACCAGCCTCCACAAAACCTCCCACAAATAAATAAACAAACAACAAATTGTGCACGACATGCGAGAGCGATGATGTTGCTGTTGTTGGTTGCACTAATTGTTACAGGCTAAAATACAAAATAACAACAAAATTAAGACACGGGGGAAAATAATAAAATCGAAACAAATGAAAAGGGTGAAATAAAATTCACTACATTCACAAAATAATAAAATAAAGCGCATCGATATTCTCGAAATAAAGTGCACATACACTCCTCCAGTAGCCAAAAGATAAACACACAAACATCAAAAGGGGTAACAGCAGCAGCAGCAACTGACCAAAGAACACATATGCAAAATAACATTTACAAATACAACAAAAAAGATTATGTGTTCGTATGAATGTGACTCACAAGGATAACAAACATTGTGCACCCATTGCGCTTTACTTGTATCCTTGATGAATATGCAAAATATAAAACAATACTCGCACTGATGTTGGTGGTGCTATACAGCGACTTCGATTGCAAGGAAGAGTCGCGATACATATGAATGTTTGAGGCAGGTAGCTCAAGTACATGGGCCAACAACTAGTAGTTGGTAAATGAAAAACAAAATTGAACATCGATAAAATGCCGCATTAACCAATAGCAAAGGATAGCTGACTGTGACCAGGAAAAATCATACAAATGTGAATATGTGCAAGTGAATAAAAAATTGGCATCGGCCAAAACAAGCATCGATGCAGCATGAAATTAAGGCAAAAGGAACATAATATTTTTTTTTCGGTGAGCTAACGCCCATAGTTACCCAGAGATTGAAAAGCATAACAACGAAATAATAGTCAATGTTTAGATGTCCTTATGTACCAACACATGAATAATCATACAAGACTGATATGAATGTGGTGGCACAATCATTAATTACTGCAATAACCCACCAATACATATATGAAATCAAACACTCACACAATTATGCCCCCATCCAAGTAACTACATTCCACATCCTTATGACTATTGCCAACCAGTTTTTTCCCAATTAGAAAAAATAAACTTTTGTTACCATTTTTTTCCTCAAACCATTTCCAGTGAATGCAAAAGTTTTCGATAATCATTTGGGAAAAAATATTATACGATAAAAAACTTTGTACATCCATGTTTTGTTTTAATTCCTTTTAGTGTTTTCATTTCTATGCGCGCAGGACTTTTCTTCTCGTTACATATTTTGTCCTTTCACGAAAGTGGCAAAAGACTTTTCATGTTCATCAATGCTAAAATCTCTATCAAAGCTATTCGTTACGTTTGTGGTAGGGAAGGAGGAAAACAGTTTTTTTTAAAACTTAATATTGATAACGGACAAAAAATGTCCTTTATATATTCACATGGTTATCAGAAGGAAAGGATGTGCTGTTAATTCTACATACAGAAAAATTGTATTGCAAATTAAATTAAATGAAAAACTTAACTTTTAGCTTTTTTATATACGATTTCAGATTTCTGGGAAATAAGGCATGTCATTTCAACATTGAAGAAGAATTTTGGTATCGGGATGGCTCTTACCATCGATCCCCTTTAGAGCCCAATATAAGTTTTTTCTGCCCACTTTTCGTTTCTTGAGAATCTGAAATCTCCCCTTTAAAAACATCTTTATAATTTTAGCAATAGCATCAAAAAGATCTTGTTACCTCTGTAACATGAGCTCCGGGGCTGGTAAATTATGACCTACCTTCAGATCTTTGTGTCATCCCATGAAGAAAGATGACAGGATTGCGAAGCGTTTGTTAGCAATGCCCAGTTGAATCCTAATAAAATGATTTTAGGAGAAAGTTCTACCATAGAACACTTTTTCTATAGAAAACTGTTATACAGACTGTTAAAGAGCCACCTTTTCTACAAAAAAAAACTTTTATACGGACACTTTTTTTATAGAAAAACTGTTATACAGACACTTTTTCTATAGAAAAACTGTCATATAGAAACTTTTTCTACAGAAAAACTGTCATACAAATACTTTTTCTATAGAAAAACTGTCATACAGACACTTTTTCTATAGAAAAACTGTCATACAGACACTTCCTCTATAGAAAAACTGTCATACAGATACTTTTTCTATAGAAAAACTGTCATACAGATACTTTTTCTATAGAAAAACTGTCATACAGATACTTTTTCTATAGAAAAACTGTCATACAGACACTTTTTCTATATAGACAAACTGTCATACAGACACTTTTTCTATATAGACAAGCTGTTATACAGACAATTTTTCTATAGAAAAACTGTCATACAGGCACTTTTTCTATAGAAAAACTGTCATACAGGCACTTTTTCTATAGAAAAACTGTCATACAGACACTTTTTCTATACAAAAACTGTCATACAGACACTTTTTCTATAGAAAAACTGTAATACAGACACTTTTTCTATAGAAAAACTGTAATACAGACACTTTTTCTATAGAAAAACTGTAATACAGACACTTTTTCTATAGAAAAACTGTCATACAGACACTTTTTGTATAGAAAAACTGTCATACAGACACTTTTTCTATAGAAAAACTGTCATACAGATACTTTTTCTATAGAAAAACTGTCATACAGATACTTTTTCTATAAAAAAAACTGTCATACAGACACTTTTTCTATAGGAAAACCGTTATACAAACACTTTTTCTGTTATACAAATACTTTTTCTGTTATACAGACACTTTTTCTATAGAAAAAATGTCATATATAAACTTTTTCTACAGAAAAACAGTCATACAGACAATTTTTCTACAGAAAAACTATCATGCAGACAATTTTTCTATAGAAAAACTGTCATACAGACAATTTTTGTATAGAAAAACTGTCATACAGACACTTTTTCTATAGAAAAACTGTCATACAGATACTTTTTCTATAGAAAAACTGTCATACAGACACTTTTTCTAACTGTCATACAGACACTTTTCTGTAGAAAAACTGTCTTATAGACACATTTTCTATAGAAAAACTGTCATACAGATACTTTTTCTATAGAAGAACTGTCATACAGATACTTTTGCTATAGAAAAACTGTCATAACGACACTTTTTCTATAGAAAAACTGTCATACTGACACTTTTTCTACAGAAAAACTGTTATACAGACACTTTTTCTATAGAAAAACTGTTATACAGACACTTTTTCTATAGAAAAACTGTTATACAGACACTTTTTCTATAGAAAAACTGTTATACCGACACTTTTTCTATAGAAAAACTGTTATACCGACACTTTTTCTATAGAAAAACTGTTATACCGACACTTTTTCTATAGAACAACTGTTATACCGACACTTTTTCTATAGAAAACCTATTATGACGAAACATTTTCTATAGAAGAACTGTTATACTGACACTTTTTGTATACAAAAGCTGTTATACTGACACTTTTTGTATACAAAAACTGTTATACTGATACTTTTTGTATACAAAAACTGTAATACTAACACTTTTTCCGTAGAAAAACTGTAATATTGACACTTTTTCAGTAGAAAAACTGTTATGCCGACACTTTTTCTTAAGAAGAACTGTTATACTTACACTTTTTGTACACAAAAACTGTTATACTGACACTTTTTGTATACAAAAACTGTTATACTGACACTTTTTGTATACAAAAACTGTTATACTGACACTTTTTGTATACAAAAACTGTTATACTGACACTTTTTGTATACAAAAACTGTTATACTGACACTTTTTGTATACAAAAACTGTTATACCGACACTTTTTGTATACAAAAACTGTTATACTGATACTTTTTGTATACAAAAACTGTAATACTAACACTTTTTCCGTACAAAAACTGTAATACTGACACTTTTTCAGTAGAAAAACTATTATGCCGACACTTTTTCTTAAGAAGAACTGTTATACTCACACTTTTTGTACACAAAAACTGTTATACTGACACTTTTTGTATACAAAAACTGTTATACTGACACTTTTTGTATACAAAAACTATTATACTAACACTTTTTGAATAGAAAAACTATTATACTACACTCTTTCGGTAGAAAAACTGTTATACAGACTGTTATAATGACACTTTTTTACACAAAAACTGTTATACTGACTTTATTTGTGTAGAAAAACTGTTAGTAGAACTGTTATACTGATACTTTTTGTATTCAAAAACTGTTATACTGACATCTTTTGTATAAGAAAACTGTTATACTGACACTTTTTCTGTAGAAAAACTGTTATACGGACACCTTGTTTCAGAAAAATTACGGGGTATTATACCGCAATTTCCTCTGATTTATAGAGATTTTATTTGTTGTGTATTATTCGTAGAAATGTCCATATATCTGTTTTCTCTTATTTGTTAATATACAATTTTTTTTGTTGGAACTAATAAATCTGTATAGTAAAAAATTAAAAATGAAACTAGATGTTGGGGGAATGGAAGATATAAAGGCATAGTAGCAGCTTGTGTTCAATATATTCGTATGTGGAAAAACTCTTGGTAACTCTTTATTCAAGGGCCCTTTAGTATTCAAATTTGATACAAAAATGCATACCAACAGTTCCTTTATCTTTACAAGGTAATTAGTCGAAACGATTTAGTGGTTGCCGAGTTATAAACTGAATTTTTCTACATTTTATTAACAAGAATTTCAAGCAAAAACTCAATATAAATATAAAAAAATTATCTTTAAAAGATTTTGTTACAAAAAAACTTGGGCAAAAATTTTTCTATGAAAATGTTAAAAATAAAAACTCTTTTGTCGAAGAATATTTTGTCAAAATTTGCAATATCAAAATTTGTTTTTTTATAATTAAGAAATTCAGACCAACATTGAATAAGTTTGGGGCTCCTTATAAATCCTCAACAACTTCATCATATAGAAACCCCTCATTTGCCATACAAGTCTCCACTACTGATGATAGATAAATTCTATCTCGTTGGTTATATGAATGGATGGGTATGAGTCGTGTGTGAAACGGTTTTATAGCAAATATCGCGCTTGATTTGTTTCTATATTTCATTTTTTTGCACGTAAATTTTTTTGATAAAAAAATAGTTTTCTTTCAACGGCAAAATAATTGAATTTGAAAACATGCATACATACTCGTATGTATATGCTTTTAGTTAGAAGAGCAGAAAAACTAATACAAAACTACATAAAACATTAATTGGTACTTGAAACAAAACATACAAGGAGCAAATATATATGTATATAAAAAAATATAATTCAAAAAATTCAAGTAAAGGAAATATTTTATGGCTTTTTAAAAGGAAATTCTAATTAAACAGGACATCGTCATATTCATCCATTTGTAGCCATAGACAACCAAATAAACTTTGATTTTTCAAAGTACCATTCCAAAGTGACTTTATGTTTTATATCAGTTTCATGGAAAAATAAATTTTACTTAGTTTCGCTACGATACGATTATTTGGTATTGGTAAATTTTTTCTATAGAAACATTTTCATATCTATTTTTTCTATAGAACATTTTTGATGAGAATTTTTTATATAGAAATATATTGGTATGAAATTATTTCTAAAGAAAATTTTTTAAATAAAATTTATTTTCATATGAAACTTTTTCTATGGAAACATTTTCATATGAAATTTTTTCTATGGAAAAATTTGCATATAAAATTTTTTCTATGAAAAAATTTTCATATGAAATTTTTCTATACAAAAATTTTCATATCAAATTTTTTCTATAGAACAATTTTCAAATAAAATTTTTTCTATAGAAAAATTTTCAAACAAAATTTTTTCTATAGAAAAATTTTCAAATGAAATTTTTTGTATAGAAAAATTTTCAAACAAAATTTTTTCTATAGAAAAATTTTCAAATGAAATTTTTTCTATAGAAAAATTTTCAAATGAGATTTTTCTATAGAAAAATTTTCAAATGAAATTTTTCTATAGAAAAATTTTCAAATGAAATTTTTTCTATAGAAAAATTTTCAACTGAAATTTTTTCTATAGAAAAATTTTCAAATGAAATTTTTTCTATAGAAAAATTTTCAAATGCAATTTTTTTTATTGGAAAATTTTTAAATGAAATTTTTTCTATAGAAAAATTTTCAAATGAAATTTTTTCTATAGAAAAATTTTCAAATGAAATTTTTTCTATAGAAAAATTTTCAAATGAAATTTTTTCTATAGAAAAATTTTCAAATGAAATTTTTTCTATAGAAAAATTTTCAAATGAAATTTTTTCTATAGAAAAATTTTCAAATGCAATTTTTTTTATAGAAAAATTTTCAAATGAAATTTTTTCTATAGAAAAATTTTCAAATGAAATTTTTTCTATAGAAAAATTTTCAAATGAAATTTTTTCTATAGAAAAATTTTCAAATGAAATTTTTTCTATAGAAAAATTTTCAAATGAAATTTTTTATATAGAAAAATTTTCAAATGAAATTTTTTCTATAGAAAAATTTTCAAATGAAATTTTTCTATAGAAAAATTTTTAAATGAAATTTTTTCTATGGAAAAATTTTCAAATGAAATTTTTTCTGTGGAAAAATTTTCAAATGCAATTTTTTTTATAGAAAAATTTTCAAATGAAATTTTTTCTATAGAAAAATTTTCAAATGCAATTTTTTTTATTGGAAAATTTTTAAATGAAATTTTTTCTATAGAAAAATTTTCAAATGAAATTTTTTCTATAGAAAAATTTTCAAATGAAATTTTTTCTATAGAAAAATTTTCAAATGAAATTTTTTCTATAGAAAAATTTTCAAATGAAATTTTTTCTATAGAAAAATTTTCAAATGAAATTTTTTCTGTAGAAAAATTTTCAAATGCAATTTTTTTTATAGAAAAATTTTCAAATGAAATTTTTTCTATAGAAAATTTTTCAAATGAAATTTTTTCTATAGAAAAATTTTCATATGAAATTTTTTCTATAGAAAAATTTTCATATGAAATTTTTTCTATAGAAAAATTTTCATATGAAATTTTTTCTATAGAAAAATTTTCATATGAAATTTTTTCGATAGAAAAATTTTCATATGAAATTTTTTCTATAGAAAAATTTGCATATGATATTTTTTCTATTGAAAAATTTTCATATGAAATTTTTTCTATTGAAAAATTTTCATATGAAATTTTTCTATAGAAAAAATTTCATTTAAATATTTTTCTAGAGAAAAAATTTCATTTGAATATTTTTTTATAGAAAAAATTTTGTATGAAAATTTTTCTATTGGAAAAATTTCGTTTGAAAATTTTGCTATAGAAAAATTTTCATATGAAATTTTTCTATAGAAAAAATTAAAATTGTTTCTATAGAAAAATGTTCATATAAATTTTTTTCTATAGAAACATTTTCATATGAAATTTTTGCCATAGAAAAATTATATATAAAAATTTTTTCTATAAAAATATTATGAAATTTTTCTATAGAACTATTTAATATTAAACTTTTTCCATAAACAAATTTCAAACAAACAAACAAAATAAAATAATATTTTTGTAAAAATTTGAAAAAAAACCTTCTTCCGTGACAATGCTGTTACACATTGCCGTGACCAGGATTCGAACCTGGGTTACTACGGCCACAACGTAGGGTCCTAACCACTAGACGATCACGGCTAACGAAGGCATGCGGATGCCAAGAATTAATAGCACAGAATTGTTAGCCCACACACACATTTTATGGTGGTTGAATTAACATAGCAGAACACAAAAGCTCTAAATAAAAGCACACAAATAAACATTTAAGAAACTTAAGGTAAACAAAACAAAAAAGCTTTCTTTGTACATTCTTTTTACGCAGCTTTTTTATTTTAAAAAGAGCATGGAATGGGTGAAAATTATGAATGAATTTATAAATAAATATTTTTTAAATTAAGACAATTTTGGTTATGTAATTTTTGAAATGATTTCAAAGTATAATACACTGAACAAAATTATAGGTATCGATAGCATTGAGTAGAGGTATGTAAATGACTAAATTTGTCTATAGTAAAATTTTGATCAAAATTTGTCTTTTGTAAAATTTTGATCAAAATTTGTTTATAATAAAATCTGGATCAAAATTTGTCTATAGTAAAATTTTGAACAAATATTGTCTTTGGTAAAATTTTTATCAAAATTTTTCTGTAGTAAAATTTTGATAAAAAATTTGTCTATATTAAAATTTTTATCCAAATTTGTCTTTAGTAAAATTTGGATCAAAATTTGTCTATAGTAAAATTTTGAACAAAATTTGTCTAAAGTAAATTTTGATCAAAATTTGCCTATAGTAAAATTTTGATCAAAATTTTTCTGTAGTAAAATTTTGGTAAACATTTGTCTATAGTAAAATTTTGATCAAAATTTTTCTATGGACAAATTTTTATCAAAATTTCTCTATAGTACAATTTTCATCAAAATTTGTATACATACAGACACTTTTTCTATAGAAAAACTGTCATACAGACACTATAGTAAAATTCTATAGAAAAACTGTCATACAGACACTTTTTCTATAGAAAAACTGTCATACAGACACTTTTTCTATAGAAAAACTGTCATACAGACACTTTTTCTATAGAAAAACTGTCATACAGACACTTTTTCTATAGAAAAACTGTCATACAGACACTTTTTCTATAGAAAAACTGTCATACAGACACTTTTTCTATAGAAAAACTGTCATACAGACACTTTTTCTATAGAAAAACTGTCATACAGACACTTTTTCTATAGAAAAACTGTCATACAGACACTTTTTCTATAGAAAAAACTGTCATACAGACACTTTTTCTATAGAAAAACTGTCATACAGACACTTTTTTTATAGAAAAACTGTCATACAGACACTTTTTCTATAGAAAAAACTGTCGTACAGACACTTTTTCTATAGAAAAACTGTCATACAGACACTTTTTCTATAGAAAAACTGTCATACAGACACTTTTTCTATAGAAAAACTGTCATACAGACACTTTTTCTATAGAAAAACTGTCATACAGACACTTTTTCTATAGAAAAACTGTCATACAGACACTTTTTTTATAGAAAAACTGTCATACAGACACTTTTTCTATAGAAAAACTGTCGTACAGACACTTTTTCTATAGAAAAACTGTCATACAGACACTTTTTCTATAGAAAAACTGTCATACAGACACTTTTTCTATAGAAAAACTGTCATACAGACACTTTTTCTGTAGAAAAACTGTCATACAGTGAAATTTTAATCAAAATATATCGTTAGTAAAATTTTGATCAAAAATTTTCTGTAGTAAAATTTCGATCAAAATTTATCTATAGTAAAATTTTGATCAAAATTTTTCTTATAGAGAAATTTTGATCAAAATTTTACTATAAAAAAATTATATAGAAAAATTTTGATAAAAATTTTATTATAGAAAAATTTTGATCAAAATTTTACTATAGAAAATTTTTGATCAAAACTTTACTATAGAAAATTTTTCTATAGTAAAATTTTGATCAAAATTTTTCTATAGTAAAATTTTTATCAAAATTTTTCTATAGTAAAATTTTTATCAAAATTTTTCTATAGTAAAATTTTTATCAAAATTTTTCTATAGTAAAATTTTTATCAAAATTTTTCTATAGTAAAATTATGATCAAAATGTGTCTTAAGTAAAATTTTGAGCAAAATTTGTCTTTAGTAAAATGTTGATCAAAACTCGTCTTTAGTAAAATTTTGATCAACATTTGTCTTTAGTAAAATTTTTGATTAAAATTTGCATATAGTAAAATTTTGATCAAAATGTGTTTTTGCAGTCAAATTTTTGATTAAAATTTGTTTATAGTAATATTTTGATCAAAATGTGTCTTTAGTAAAATTTTGATCAAAATTTGGTTATAGTAAAATTCTGATCAAAATTTTTCTGATCTATTTTTTTATAAAAAAATGTTGATCAAAATTTGTCTATAGTAAAATGTTTATCAAATATTGCCTATAGTAAAATTATGATCAAAATTTGTCTTAAGTAAAATTTTTAGCAAAATTTGTCTTCAGTAAAATGTTGATCAAAACTCGTCTTTAGTAAAATTTTGATCAAAGTTTGTCTCAAGTTAAATTTTGATTAAAATTTGTTTATAGTAACATTTTGATCAAAATTTGTCTTTAGTAAAATTTTGGTCTGTAGTAAAATTTCGTTGAAAATTTTTATAAAAAAAAGCTCCCTCCGTGACAATGTTTATCTCAACATTGCCGTGACCAGGATTCGAACCTGGGTTACTACGGCCACAACGTAGGGTCCTAACCACTAGACGATCACGGCTAACGGAAGCTTGCTTCGAACAGCTGACATTTAAGCAGTTCGGTAAGCGGTTAAATAATTAAGTTAATTAATTAATTTAAATTAGAGTATATTTAAAGTATAATTTAAAAGCTGTTAGAGTCTAATACATAGTTTAATAGACCGAATATTGATGTAAAATTGACTTAGGCTATGAATATTTTATTAATTTATTAGTAAAAACTTGAAGGGACAAAATCGGATATAAAATTTTTGTAGCCAATTTATGACCTTCTAAAATTTAGTTTGATTTTTTTTTGTTAGATTTAAAGCCAAATTTTAATATTTTGGTTTTCTTTTTAAGAAAAAATCTTGAATCAGTACTTAACCCTTGCATAAAATTTTCATTTCAATAATTTGTTTTTAATTTTAAATTTAAAAATTTTATTTAAATAATTTCTTTTAAATATTGATACAAAAAACTTCATTATAAATTTCATATGAAACTTCATATGAAATTTTTTCTATAGAAAAATTTTTTTCTATAGAAAAATTTTCATATGAAATTTTTTCTATAGAAAAATTTTCATATGAAATTTTTTCTATAAAAAAAATATTCATATGAAATTTTTTCTATAAAAAAAATTTTCATATGAAATTTTTTCTAAAAAAAATTTTCATATGAAATTTTTTCTATAGAAAAATTTTCATATGAAATTTTTTCTATAGACAAATTTTCATATGAAATTTTTTCTATAGAAAAATTTTCATATGAAATTTTTTCTATAGAAAAACTTTCATATGAAATTTTTTCTATAGAAAAACTTTCATATGAAATTTTTTCTATAGAAAAATTTTCATAAGAAATTTTTTCTATAGAAAAATTTTCATATGAAATTTTTTCTATAGAAAAATTTTCATATGAAATTTTTTCTATAGAAAAATTTTCATATGAAATTTTTTCTATAGAAAAATTTTCATATGAAATTATTTCTATAGAAAAATTTTCATATGAAATTTTTTCTATAGAAAAATTTTTATATGAAATTTTTTCTATAAAAAAAATTTTTTCTATAAAAAATTTTCATATGAAATTTTTATAAGAAATTTTTTCTATAGAAAAATTTTCATATGAAATTTTTTCTATAGAAAAATTTTCATATAAAATTTTTTCTATAAAAAAATTTTCATATGAAATTTTTTCTACAGAAAAATTTTCATATGAAATTTTTTCTATAGAAAAATTTTCATATGAAATTTTTTCTATAGAAAAAATTTGCAGCAAGTTATTCAGCAACAATAGCTTTTATATTTTCGTATGAAATTTTTTCTATAGAAAAATTTTCGTATAAGATTTTTTCTATAGAAAAATCTTCGTATAAAATTTAAATAAAAAAAATTATTAAAATTATTTCATATGGCATTTTTCTATAAAAAAAAATTTAAATAGACATAAATTAAAATAAAAAACGATATTTAAAGTAAAAAAAAACCTTCACCGTGACAATGCTGTTACACATTGCCGTGACCAGGATTCGAACCTGGGTTACTACGGCCACAACGTAGGGTCCTAACCACTAGACGATCACGGCTACAGAAGGCTTGTATTCCCAGCGGTCAATTAATTGTTAGATGCCTTATCTATAAAATGCTTCTTTTATTATAAATTTAGTCAGCAATAATTGCTTTTAATTACACTACTCCACAAAATTAAATATTTGACCACCACAACATAATTTTTTTTTATTTGTTGTGGTCTACTAGTTATTAAAACGGTCGAGATTTAAAATTCTAAGAATACATAATTTTTAAAATTTTTGTTTTTAAATTTGCCATCTTTCAATAGCTGGATCCATTAATTTTATCATAATTTTAAAATTGATTGTTGGGTTTTGTTAAAAATTACAGAATAAAATTACAAATACAAATATCTTCAGTGTTTTTAAGATAATTCTTTTACATGCTTAACGAATTCGGAGTTATTTGCACTTCATTGCAAATTTTTTTTTTCTTTAAATTTAAATTTTTTTATTTTTTAAAAATTCATAAAAAATCGAAGATGATCAATATATATCATTTTCATTAAATGGTCAAAAAATCGTGAATGTTTCAAATAAAATGAACCTCATTTCCTGAAAATCAGTTCATAAAAAGTGATTTGGTTAAGAAAAAAGTAAATGTAGTGAGTAGCAGAGCCAAGTCTTACTTAATTTTTTTACTTAATTTTAATTTTTCATAAGAAAAATGTTTCCTAATTTTTACTTTTCAATTATTCATGTATTTTCACAAAAGTTTTAAGACCGCAAAATAAAAATGATATGTTTTGGAAATTTTCGATTTTTATGAATTTTTTAAAAATAAAAATTTTTCGATTTTGCAAAACAATTTTTTTTATATTTTTATGTGAAAAACTCCACAACCGTTGACCTATATGGTCTTATTAAGGCTTAAAGAAAATTTTTTGGTGAATCCGCTAGAGTTTCTCCCAACAAATTTAGATAAGCCCTTCCCAAGATATGATAAAATCAATGGAATGACCTCTGTGAAAATCCGTGATTTAAAAAAAAAAAATTAAAAAAAAGTTTGCATAGAATTTTAAATGTTGGTTGTTTTTGTACTTGAGGCCATAATACATCGAAATCAAATAGTTAGACTTCAAAGTAATTTCTCTTGTTGACCAGTGTTATATAGCAATTGTTTTTAAGAAAGAGCTGATACTAGTCCATAAACACTTCAAGTGTTTCAATCAATTCTTGGAAATAATACAATTTTATAATTTCTTGGAAAATAATATAAAATATTTGTTTACAATGTTAGAGTTGGTCAATGTCAGGGGCTTAGAAAGTGGGTAATTAAAATATTTCTATAGAAAATTTTTTGTTTGAAAACTTTTTCTAGAAAAAATTTTTCGTTATAAAAATTTTTCTATAGAAAATTTTTCATTATAAAAAATTTTTTATGGAAAATTTTTCGTTATAAAAATTTTTCTATAGAAAATTATAAAACCTTTTCTATAAAAAATTATAAAATTGTTTTTATAGAAATTTTTTCGTTATAGAAAATTTTCTATAAACAAATTTTCTATAGAAATTTTAAATTTTCTTATAGAAAAATTTCCTATTGAAAAATTTTCGTGATAAAAATTTTATATGAAAAATTTTTCGTTATTTAAATATTTCTATTGAAAATTTTTCGTTTCAAAACTTTTTGTAGAAACAATTTTGCACTATAAAAATTTTTCTATAGAAAATTTTTTGTTATAAAAATTTTTCTATAGAAAATTTTTTGTTATAAAAATTTTTCTATAGAAAATTTTTCGTTATAAAAATTTTTCTATAGAAAATTTTTCGTTATAAAAATTTTTCTATAGAAAATTTTTCGTTTTAAAAATTTTTCTATAAAAAATTTTTCGTTATAAAAATTTTTCTATAGAAAATTTTTCGTTATAAAAATGTTTCTATAGAAAATTTTTCGTTATAAAAATTTTTCTATAGAAAATTTTTCCTTATAAAAACTTTTCTATAGAAAATTTTTCGTTATAAAAATTTTTCTATAGAAAATTTTTCGTTATAAAAATTTTTCTATAGAAAATTTTTCGTTATAAAAATTTTTCTATAGAAAATTTTTATAGTGCAAAATTGTTTCTACAAAAAGTTTTGAAACGAAAAATTTTCAATAGAAATATTTAAATAACGAAAAATTTTCCATATAAAATTTTTATCACGAAAATTTTTCTGTAGGAAAGTTTAAAATTTTCTATAACGAAAAATTTTCTATAGAAACAATTTTATAATTTTTTATAGAAAAGGTTTTATAATTTTCTAAAAATTTTTCATTATAAGCATTTTTCTATAGACAATTTTTCGATATAAAAATGTTTCTATAGAAAATTTTTCGTTTTAAAAATTTTTCTACGGAAAATTTTACGTTATAAAAATTTTTCTACAGAAAATTTTTCGTTATAAAAATTTTTCTATAGAAAATTTTTCGTTATAAAAATTTTTCTATAGAAAATTTTTCGTTATAAAAATTTTTCTATAGAAAATTTTTCGTTATAAAAATTTTTCTATAGAAAATTTTTCGTTATAAAAATTTTTCTATAGAAAATTTTTCGTTATAAAAATTTTTCTATAGAAAATTTTTCTATAGAAAATTTTTCGTTATAAAAATTTTTCTATAGAAAATTTTTCGTTATAAAAATTTTTCTATAGAAAATTTTTCGTTATAAAAATTTTTCTATAGAAAATTTTTCGTTATAAAAATTTTTCTATAGAAAATTTTTCGTTATAAAAATTTTTCTATAGAAAATTTTTCGTTATAAAAATTTTTCTATAGAAAATTTTTCGTTATAAAAATTTTTCTATAGAAAATTTTTCGTTTTAAAAATTTTTCTATAAAAAATTTTTCGTTATAAAAATTTTTCTATAGAAAATTTTTCGTTATAAAAATGTTTCTATAGAAAATTTTTCGTTATAAAAATTTTTCTATAGAAAATTTTTCCTTATAAAAACTTTTCTATAGAAAATTTTTCGTTATAAAAATTTTTCTATAGAAAATTTTTCGTTATAAAAATTTTTCTATAGAAAATTTTTCGTTATAAAAATTTTTCTATAGAAAATTTTTATAGTGCAAAATTGTTTCTACAAAAAGTTTTGAAACGAAAAATTTTCAATAGAAATATTTAAATAACGAAAAATTTTCCATATAAAATTTTTATCACGAAAATTTTTCTGTAGGAAAGTTTAAAATTTTCTATAACGAAAAATTTTCTATAGAAACAATTTTATAATTTTTTATAGAAAAGGTTTTATAATTTTCTAAAAATTTTTAATTATAAGCATTTTTCTATAGACAATTTTTCGATATAAAAATGTTTCTATAGAAAATTTTTCGTTTTAAAAATTTTTCTACGGAAAATTTTACGTTATAAAAATTTTTCTACAGAAAATTTTTCGTTATAAAAATTTTTCTATAGAAAATTTTTCGTTATAAAAATTTTTCTATAGAAAATTTTTCGTTATAAAAATTTTTCTATAGAAAATTTTTCGTTATAAAAATTTTTCTATAGAAAATTTTTCGTTATAAAAATTTTTCTATAGAAAATTTTTCGTTATAAAAATTTTTCTATAGAAAATTTTTCTATAGAAAATTTTTCGTTATAAAAATTTTTCTATAGAAAATTTTTCGTTATAAAAATTTTTCTATAGAAAATTTTTCGTTATAAAAATTTTTCTATAGAAAATTTTTCGTTATAAAAATTTTTCTATAGAAAATTTTTCGTTATAAAAATTTTTCTATAGAAAATTTTTCGTTATAAAAATTTTTCTATAGAAAATTTTTCGTTATAAAAATTTTTCTATAGAAAATTTTTCGTTATAAAAATTTTTCTATAGAAAATTTTGCGTTACAAAAATTGTTCTATAGAAAAATTTTCATTAGAAAAATTTTTTATAGAAAATTTGTATAACAAAAAATTTTCTATAGAAAGATTTTTATAACGAAAAATTTTCTATAGAAAAATTTTTATAGTGCAAAATTGTTTCTACAAAAAGTTTTGAAACGAAAAATTTTCAATAGAAATATTTAAATAACGAAAAATTTTCCATATAAAATTTTTATCACGAAAATTTTTCTGTAGGAAAATTTAAAATTTCTATAGAAAAATTGTTTATAGAAAATTTTCTATAACGAAAAATTTTCTATAGAAACAATTTTATAATTTTTTATAGAAAAGGTTTTATAATTTTCTAAAAATTTTTCGTTATAAAAATTTTTCTATAGAAAATTTTTCGTTATAAAAATTTTTCTATAGAAAATTTTTCGTTATAAACATTTTTCTATAGAAAATTTTTCGTTATAAAAATTTTTCTATAGAAAATTTTTCGTTATTAAAATTTTTTTATAGAAAATTTTTCGTTATTAAAATTTTTCTATAGAAAATTTTTCGTTATTAAAATTTTTCTATAGAAAATTTTTCGTTAAAAAAATTATTCTATGGAAAATTTTTCGTTTTAAAAATTTTTCTATAGAAAATTTTTCGTTATAACAATTTTTCTGTAGAAAATTTTTCGTTATAAAAATTTTTCTATAGAAAAGTTTTCGTTATAAAAATTTTTCTTAAATCAATTTTTCATAAAATTTTTCTATAGAAAAGTTTTCGTAATTAAAATGTTATATGGAGCAAAATCGCTTTAAAATACAATTTGTGCAATTAAATGCAAATACTTTTCGTAAATCAATTAAACACAATTAAACTTTTTTAAATGACATGACCCAAAATCCAATAAGAATCCAAAGTGTTTGCGCCGGCGCATCTTTACATTAAAATTTATATTGCTTTTTTATTTCCTTTCATTTCTTTATATTGAAGTTAAGCCGTTTTTTTTTGCATTTGGTGTCTTAAAAGTATTCCTCCACTCGTATCAATGTAACTCATGTCCATCATTATGTCAACGCATTGAATAAGCGTGTCAATCAAGTTGCAAGTGCCACTGACTCTGGTACATTGTTCTGATAGATATGAATGTGTAGTTAAGTACCAGGTATCTTTTTTGAAATCATTTTGATTTTTTTTTTGTTTGGGTTTTTGTAAGTAGTCTTACATCGTACTCGTATATAAAATAGACTCTGATTATATTGGAGGAACTTGCAGACAAGTTGAAAAATGATAAAATGATTTATAGGTTTTAAATGCAATTTTAATGAGATGCGACAACTACTCGTATCTAGTAGTTGATATTTATTCCGGTAGATTGTTTTCATCAAATGTTAGGAGTTTTTTTAAAGGAAAATCGGTGTTCGAATTGTGATCATAACATGATTTTTTTTTCAAAATCATTGACAGGTTGTGAAGTTTAAGGCGAATATATTAATCAACTATATTTTAATCAATAAAATTTTATTTTTTATTCCATAAAATGGGTCAACATTTCTTTGCATTGCCTAGACTTTATCAAACAATTGTATATACATATGTACTTTAATATGTATGTATGTGAACTAGTCCAGCGCTTATATGGGAATATTTTTTTTTTCAAATTCAGATGCACATACCCCCCATACGACCGAATAACGTTTACCCGTGCCGAATTGATGTTTGAAATAAAGGTCAATATAAAAGCCATAAAAAAATTTTCTATATAAAAATTTTCATTATAATAATTTTTTCTATAGAAAAATTGTCATTTTAAAAAATTTTATAATGAAAATTTTTCTATAGAAAAATTTTTATAATGAAAATTTTTCTATAGAAAAATTTTTATAATGAAAATTTTTCTATGGAAAAATTTTATAACAAAACATGTAACAAAGCGCTATAGTCGGTCAAGCCGACCATACGATACCCTTCACCACTAAGGTCAAAGGTGTTATTTTTCCTGTATAAAGACAAATATTTGCTAAATTTTGCCATCATACAAACATTTTCTCCAAACTTATATATTCAACCTGTTTCCGTCATTTGCACTTATATGAGAGCTAGAGTCAAATGTGGACCGATTATTTCGAAATTTGGCAAGTTGTCTACAGTTGTTACAAAAATTATGTATGCGAAAAATAAACTCAAAATTTTCATTATCTTTAGATTTACGAGCGTTTTAGCCATTTTTTGTCTCATTTAGTGCGTTTTTAAAGAAGAGTTTGTATGGGAGCTATGGTCAAATGTGGACCGATTTCAACGAAATTTGATACAGTGATTTAAGTTTACATAAGCAGTATCAGTTTTAAATTTCATGAAAAAATAATGATATTTGTGGCCAATATATCAATTCCGGGAAGTGGGACCTATGGGAGGTACCATAAATAATGGACCGATTTTGACCAATTTCAATAGCCATGGTTCCATTGTCAAAAAAAATGTCTATGCCAAATTTCATCAAATTATCTTTAGAATTGCGACCTGTAGTTTGATTACAAGGTTTACATGGGGGTCCAGCCAGCCAGACGGACGGACGGACATCGCTAAATCGACTCAGAAAGTGATTCTAAGTCTATTGGTATACTAAAAGGTGGGTCTAAGACAAATATTTCTATGCGTTACAAACATCAGCACAAACTTATAATACCCTTTCCACCTATGGTGGTGAAGAGTATAAAAATATTCTATAGAAAAATTGAAAAAAAAATAATTTCTAAAAAAAATTATAACGAAAATTTTTCTAAGGAAAAATTAATGTATCGAAAAATTTTGTTTGGACGAATTTTCTTAACAAAATTTTCTATCAAAAAAATTTTACCAAACAATATTTCTATTGAAAAATTTTTCCAAAATTTTTTATTAGAAAAATTTTACAAAAAATTTTTCAAAAATGATTTTTTTAAAAATGTTGAGTAGATATTTTTTCTGTAGAAAAATTTTAACACAAAAAAAAAAAAAAATTCTATAGTAAATTTAACTTAAAAAAACTAATCTATAGAAAGAAATCATTTTTTTAAAAAATTTTCTATGGAAACATTTCACAAAAAAAATGTTGCTATAGAAAAATTTAACCAGAGAAAAGTTTTTTTTTAATTTAAGTTGAAAATTTTTATTTTGATAAAATTTAAATTTTTGCTGTTGAATTTCACATTTTTTTTTTTTTTAATTTCCCTTAACATTTTTTAAAGACATTTTTGTTTAGAAATTTAAGGTATTTTTTGTTTTAACATTTAAGCTGTTTTTTTGATTTGTCAAATTTGAAGCGGCAATGAAAAAAGTAGAACTTTGTTCTACTTTTCCGCGCCCCAGATTTTTTCAGTGCTGCCAGATTTAATTATATCCTACTCAAATATATTTTTATATGAATATTTTTGCAAACAAACGCACATTTTATGTACTGGCAATACTACGACCGCCCGCAGCCGCATGTCGCGTGTATTGGCCTTGTACCTTTAATTAAAAATTTTCACAAAATTTTTTTCTGCAGGATTTTACAGAAAAAAATTTTGTAGAAAAGTTTGACTGAAAATTCTACCGATTTTTCTTTTTTTTTTAGCAAAATTTCACTAAAATTTTTTTTCTATAGAAAAATTTTTACAAAAGTTTTTTCTATAGAAAGAGTTTACTAACAAAAATGTCGGTAGAAAAGTTTTTTTTATAAAAAGAAATATTTTTTTAACAAATTTCTTTAGAATTGTTTAACCAAAAAATATTTCTACACAAATATTTTACCCAGAAAAATTTCTATTGAAAAATATTACTATAAATTATTTTTATTGAAAAATTTTAAAGATAAAAAGAAAAATTTTGTTATTAATTTTTTAAGTTGAAAATTTTTTCATAAAGTTTTTCTTTTAAAAACTTTCAGCAAAAATCTTTTTAATACGGACATTTCAACAAAAAAGATTTCTAAAGAAAAATTTCTATAAAAAATTTTCAGGGACATTTTTCTATAAAAGTAATTTTTAGTGAAATTGAATAGCAAAAATTTAAATTTTATCAAAAAAAAATTTCAACAGAAATTTGTTTTTTGTTAAAACATTTCTTTGGTAAAATTTTTCTGTAGAAACGTTTTTTTTTTGTGAAATGTTTCTATAGAAAAATATTTAAAAAAAATACTTCTTTCTATAAATTAGTGTTTTAAAGTTAAAGTTTGCTACAGTTTTATTTTTTCTAATTTATCATTAATACACTTTTGGGTACAATTTTTCAAGAAAACTTTTTCTATAGCAAACAAAAATTTTATAACGAAAAATTTTCTAACAAAATTTTTTGAAAATTTTTCGTTATAAAAATTTTTCTATAGAAATTTTTTTGTTAGAAAAATTTTTCCATAGAAATTTTTTCGTTATAAAAACTTTTCTATAGAAATTTTTTCATTATAAAAATGTTTCTATAGAAAATTTTTCCTTATAAAAATTTTTCTATACAAAATTTTTGGTCACAAAAATTTTTCTATAGAAAATTCTCGTCATAAAAATTTTTCTATAGAAAATTTTTGGTCACAAAAATTTTTCTATAGAAAATTCTCGTCATAAAAATTTTTCTATAGAAAATTTTTGGTCACAAAAATTTTTCTATAGAAAATTTTTGGTCACAAAAATTTTTCTATAGAAAATTTTTCGTCATAAAAATTTTTCTATAGAAAATTTTTCGTCATAAAAATTTTTCTATAGAAAATTTTTCGTCATAAAAATTTTTCTATAGAAAATTTTTCGTCATAATAATTTTTCTATAGAAAATTTTTCATCATAAAAATTTTTCTATAGAAAATTTTTCGTCATAAAAATTTTTCTATAGAAAATTTTTCGTCATAAAAATTTTTCTATAGAAAATTTTTCGTCATAAAAATTTTTCTATAGAAAATTTTTCGTCATAAAAATTTTTCTATAGAAAATTTTTCGTCATAAAAATTTTTCTATAGAAAATTTTTCGTCATAAAAAATTTTCTATAGAAAATTTTTCGTCTTAAAAATTTTTCTATAGAAAATTTTTCGTCATAAAAATTTTTCTATAGAAAATTTTTCGTCATAAATATTTTTCTATAGAAAATTTTTCGTCATAAAAATTTTTCTAAAGAAAATTTTTCATCATAAAAATTTTTCTATAGAAAATTTTTCGTCAAAAAAATTTTTCTATAGAAAATTTTTCGTCATAAAAATTTTTCGTCATAAAAATTTTTCGTCATAAAAATTTTTCTAAAGAAAATTTTTCGTCATAAAAATTTTTCTATAGAAAATTTTTCGGCATAAACATTTTTCTATAGAAAATTTTTCGTCGTAAAAATTTTTCTATAGAAAATTTTTGGTCACAAAAATTTTTCTATAGAAAATTTTTCGTCATAAAAATTTTTCTATAGAAAATTTTTCGTCATAAAAATTTTTCTATAGAAAATTTTTCGTCATAAAAATTTGTCTATAAAAAATTTTTCGTCATAAAAATTTGTCTATAGAAAATTTTTCGTCATAAAAATTTTTCTATAGAAAATTTTTCGTCATAAAAATTTTTCTATAGAAAATTTTTCGTCATAAAAATTTTTCTATAGAAAATTTTTCGTCATAAAAATTTTTCTATAGAAAATTTTTCGTCATAAAAATTTTTCTATAGAAAATTTTTCGTCATAAAAATTTTTCTATAGAAAATTTTTCGTCATAAAAATTTTTCTATAGAAAATTTTTGGTCATAAAAATTTTTCTATAGAAAATTTTGCGTCATAAAACTTTTTCTATAGAAAATTTTTGGTCATAAAAATTTTTCTATAGAAAATTTTTGGTCATAAAAATTTTTCTATAGAAAATTTTTCGTCATAAAACTTTTTCTATAGAAAATTTTTCGTCATAAAAATTTTTCTATAGAAAATTTTTCGTCATAAAAATTTTTCGTCATAAAATTTTTTCTATAGAAAATTTTTCGTCATAAAAATTTGTCTATAAAAAATTTTTCGTCATAAAAATTTGTCTATAGAAAATTTTTCGTCATAAAAATTGTTCTATAAAAAATTTTTCGTCATAAAAATTTTTCTATAGAAAATTTTTCGTCGTAAAAATTTTTCTATAGAAAATTTTTCGTCGTAAAAATTTTTCTATAGAAAATTTTTGGTCATAAAAATTTTTCTATAGAAAATTTTTGGTCATAAAAATTTTTTTATAGAAAATTTTTGGTCATAAAAATTTTTCTATAGAAAATTTTGCGTCATAAAACTTTTTCTATAGAAAATTTTTGGTCATAAAAATTTTTCTATAGAAAATTTTTGGTCATAAAAATTTTTCTATAGAAAATTTTTGGTCATAAAAATTTTTCTATAGAAAATTTTGCGTCATAAAACTTTTTCTATAGAAAATTTTTGGTCATACAAATTTTCTATAGAAAACTTTTTGCTATAAAAATTTTTCTATACAAAATTTTTTGTCATAAAAATTTTTCTATAGAAAATTTTTCGTCATAAAAATTTTTTATAACGAAAATTTTTCGTCATAAAAATTTTTTATAATGAAAAATTTTCTATAGAAAAATTTTTATAACGAAAAATTTTCTATAGAAAAATTTTGATGACGAAAAATTTTCTATGGAAAAATTTTTATGACGAAAAATTTTCTATAGAAAAAATTTTATGACGAAAAATTTTCTTTACAAAAATTTTTATTTTGTATAAAAATTATTTATTTTTTTTCATGTTTATTTTATTTATTGAATCTTCATTTTCCATGAACTAACAATAAGTAATCAAATCTTAAAATCTAAAATTCTTAATTATTTATAACGAAATATTTTCTATACAAAAATTTATATAACGAAAAATTTTCTATACAAAAATTTATATAACGAAAAATTGTTTATAGAAAAATTTTTATAACAAAAAATTTTCTATACAAAAATTTTTATATGAAACGAAAAATTCTGAGCAACAATCGATCAACTCCCCTTTCAACCATTTTCAAAATTTCATAATTTTGGACTAACAAACTTTTCACATAAACATTTCTAATATCTAATTTTATCGTTTACATTTTTTACATTGTCTAACAATTTGTCATTTTAACTAAAAATATATAAAATCTGGTATATTTTGAGGCGACTCACAACCTTTGTCCCCTCATGCGGAACCATCCAAATGTGACATTTCTTCTGATAAGAGCCTGAATTTTGTTGCATCATTATTTTATTTCAATTAATTATTTTTATTTTCATGTCTTAAATATTTTTTTGTTGCTACAATTTAAAGATTGTTTTTTGTATTTTTTGCGAATTCGCTGGTTTCTCGTAAAACACTTTAATAGTCATTTCATGTTCATTATTACAAATTAAATGTCAGATATGGAATGAATTTATTGGTTGTTTATAATCAAACATGCACCTTGTATTTTTCCTTGTTTTCTTCATCTTCTTCTTATTCATTCAACTACAACCTGGTTGCAACAAACAACGTTTTAGAGGCGTCTTAATATAAAATAGTCAAGTGGTTACGTCTGTCTGTCTGTTGGTCTGAGTGTCCGTCCATCTGGCGGTCGGTGTGTGAAATTGTTACGGCTTTTGTGCAAAAATACTTAAGTTTTACGAGATACCGCCAACTGTGCGAATAGAGTGCGAAAATTATGCGGCGCATTTTTATTATTTTATCGCATAAATAAGAAAAAATGACAAATATATGACCATTGTAGAAGATAAAAATGAAGAATACTTTGTTGGCAGTTAAATAATAAACATTTTATTTTAATTTCTGAAATAGTTCTAAAGAGTGAAGATACATATATAAAACCTTTTTTAAAGGTAGCATTCAAAGTGTATTTAGAGCTCTCATAGGCGGTCATGACCCCATAAACCTTATTTCAAATACATTTTTAAAACTTTTAAAATTGTGATCATTTATAAAAATACTCCTCCATTTGTCTTTCCCTCCTTAGCAGATTCTTGCTTTTAGTTTCGATATCAAATCCATTTATTTCAAAATTTCTCAGAAAAATTCTTGAGAAAGAAAACCTTCCCCCCCCCCCCCAAAAAAAAAAAACATATATTTCTCTTATTATCTTAAAACTTTTGTCGTCGAAATGGTAACATTTTGTTGTGGTTGACGTTTTCTTCCAAAAACCAAACAACCGAAATTTAAACAATTTCAAGATGGCGCCACCAAGAAAAATGATATGTCATAATTTCTTGTCATTTTATTTTCTTTTTTTTTTTTGCAAAAGGGGATATCCTTTTGCATCTAAACACATTCCTACAATTTTGAGGGTGTCTTAGATTTCCTCTAATAACTTAATACATTTTATTCTTTAGTTTTTGGCATTTTTTTTCTTGTCAGGAACTAGAAAAAATATATATTTTAAGAAATATTAAGGAATTGTTTGTATAAGAACAAGAAAAAGTTAGAAATAAAAAAAAAATCCGTTGACATTAGCGTAAATTAGTTTGATGTTCAGTTGTAAATATAAAACAAATAAAACGAATTAAAATTTCCGTTCTAAGGTTCCATGAAGGGTATAGGAGGAGGTAGGGTTAAAAGTCTCAAAATTCTCAGACATTTAGTCAAAAAATAAAAGAAAAGTAATACAATGAAAAGACGAAAGAAAGAAATCTTTGATACAAAGAAATTACACCAAAATGGCTATCAAAGTTGAGAGCAGGTTTAAAACAGAGTAATAGGGCCTTGACAGTTTTTCCATGTTTTGTTTTCAATAAAAAAAAATTTCCATAAAAACAATATAAAGAAAAAAATTTATATAAAAAATTTTTTCACGATAAATTTTCTATAAAAAAATTTTTTCACGAAAAATTTTCAAAACAAAAAAATTTTTGACGAAAAATTGTTTACACAAAATTTTATATAAAAAACTTTAGACGAAACATTTTGTGCAAAAAATATTTAGACGAAAAACATTTTCTATAAAAATCTTTAGACGAAAAATGTTCAATTAAAAAATTTTAGACAAAATTTTTTTTTATAAAAAAATTTTAGACGAAAAATTTCCATATTTAGACAAAAAATTTTCTATAAAAAACTTTAAGACAAAAAATTTTCTGTAAAAAAAAATTTTAAGCCGATATTTTTAAAAAATAAAAAATTTTATTCACGAAAAATTTTCTATAAAAAAATTTTTGACGAAAAATTTTGTATACAAAATTTTATATAAAAAACTAGACGAAAAATTTTTTATACAAAATTTTATATAAAAAACTAGACGAAAAATTTTGTATAAAAAATCTTTAGACGAAGAATGTTCAATTAAAAAATTTTGGGCGAAAATTTTTTTCTAAAAAAATTTTAGACGAAATTTTTTTTATAAAAAAATTTTAGACGAAAAATTTCTATATTTAGACAAAAAATTTCGTAAAAAATTTTTAAGCCAATATTTGTATAAAATATAAAAAATTTTATTCACGAACAATTTTCTATAAAAAAATTTTTGACGAAAATTTTTTTATACAAAATTGTATATAAAAAACTTTAGACGAAAAATTTTGTATAAAAAATATTTAGACGAAAAACATTTTCTATAAAAATCTTTAGACGAAAAATGTTCCATTAAAAAATTTTAGGCGAAAATTTTTTTCTAAAAAAAAATTTAGACGAAAAATTTCCATATTTAGACAAAAAATTTTCTATAAAAAATTTTCAGACGAAAAATTTTCTGTAAAAAAATTTAAGACGAAAAATTTCTGTGAAAAAATTTTTGGCGAAAAATTTTTTTTTCTATAAAATATTTTTAGACGAAAAATTTTCTATAAAATATTTTTAGACGAAAAATGTTCTATAACAAAAATTTAAACAAACAATTTTCTGTAAAAAATTTTAAGACGAAAATTTTTCTATCTTTCTATCAAAAATTTTTATACAAATAATTTTCTATAAAAAATTTTAAGACGAAAAATTTTTCGTGACAAAATTTTTAGCAAAAAATTTTCTTAAAAAAAAATTTTAGACCAAAACATTTTCTATAAAATATCTTTAGAAAAAATCAACAATTTTAATACAAAAAACTTTCTATAAACAATTTTAGACAAAAAATTTTCTATTAAAAAAAATGTTAGACCAAAAATTTTCTTTTAAATATTTTAAACCAAAAATTTTCTGGAAAAAGATTTTTGGTGAAATATTTTCTTTAAAAAAATTTTATACAAAAATTTTCTATAAAAAAAAAATTCTATAAAAAAATGTTTATAACAAAAAATTTTCTGTTGAAAAATTTATATAATGAAAACTTTTTTATAAACTAAGAATTTTCTAAAAATATTTGTTTTTTAACCAAAAAATTTCTATTGAAAATTTTTCTATAGAAAAATCAAAAATTATGTATTAACAATTTTTCTCTAGAAAAACTTCTAACAAAAAAATACTTTTTACAGAAAAATGTTTATAAAAAAAATTTTTTTATAGAAAAATTTTTATAACAAAAAATTTTCTGAATAAAACTTTTATAATGAAAAATTTTCAATAGAAATATTTTCTTTAGAAAAATTGTTTAACTAAAAATTTTCTATATGAAACATTTTATTACAAAAATTTTTCTATGGAAACATATTTTATAACGAAAAATTTTAGAAAATTTTTTTATAAAAAAAATTTTTCTTTAAAAACGTTTTATATAACGAAAAAATTTCAATAGAAACATTTTTTGTTACAAAAAATTTTCTGTAGAAAAATTTTTATAACGAAAAATTTTTTAAGCAAAAAATTTTTTTAAGAAATAATTTTTTTTGCAAAAAATTATTTTAACAAAAAAGTTTTTTATAGAAATATTTTTTGGATTGATAAATTTTCTACAGAAAAATTATCTGTTATGTAAAATATTCTATAGACAATTTTTTGTAATTAAAAAATATTCTTAAGAAAAATTTTCCGTAATAAAAAATTTTCCAGAGAAAGATTTTTTGGAATAAAAAACTTTCTTTTAAAAAAGTTTTTTATGCAAAAAATTCAGTAAAGAAAACTTTGATAACTAAAAAATTTCTTTAGAAAATTTATTGCAACGAAATATTTTCTATAGATAATTTGTTTAACTAAAAAATTTCTATAGAAAAATTTTAGAACAAAAAAAAAATCTATAGACAAATTTTTATAACGAAAAATTTTCAATAGAAAAATTTTTTTAACGAACAGTTTTCTATCGAAAAGTTTTTATGACCAAAATTATTCTATATAAAAATTTTTTAAAAAAAATTATAACGAAAAATTTTCTTTAGAAAAATTTTAGAACAAAAAAATCTATAGACAAATTTTTATAACGAAAAATTTTCAATAGAAAAATTTTTTTAACGAACAGTTTTCTATCGAAAAGTTTTTATGACCAAAATTTTTCTATATAAAAATGTTTGAAAAAAATTTATAAAGAAAAATTGTCTATAGAAAATATTTCATTTGGAAAAATTTTCTATAAAAAATTTTTATAACGAAAAATTTTCTATTATGAAATTTTATAACGAAAAATTTTTTATACAAAATTTTTGTAACGAAAAATTTTCTTTGGAAAGATTTATATAAAGATTTATATAACGAAAAAATTTTATTTACAAAATTTTTCTATAGAAAAAATTTCATTAAGAAAATATTTCTATAGAAAAAATTTTATTAAGAAAATTTTTCTATAGAAAAACTTTCATTAAGAAAACTTTTCTATAGAAAAAATTTCATTAAGAAAATATTTCCATAAAACAAATTTCATTAATAAAATTTTTCTATAGAAAAAATTTCATTAAGAAAATTTTTCTATAGAAAAAATTTTATTAAGAAAATTTTTCTATAGAAAAAATTTCATTAAGAAAATTTTTCTATAGAAAAAAATTCATTAAGAAAACAATTTATGGAAAAGGTTTATCATATATTTTGGGACATCAAACAATTAATTAAAAAATGTTGCTGTAGTGTATTGCACTATGATCCTAATTTATTACAATTATTTATTATTGTAATAAATAGTTTTTTGATAAAACCAAAAAATGTTGGTGGGAAAACCTTTCCTCGGCGCGTTTCTATGGTTGGTTAGGTCATCTCATCAGGAGGATTATCCCTTATTCTTTTTTTGGTTTTATCATCTAGACTCTAGAATCAGGGATAATCCTCCTAATGGCCTAACCAGCCATCGAAACGCGTCGGAGAAAGGTTTCTCCACCAACATTTTTTGGTTTTATCAAAAAACTATTTATTACAATAATAAATATTTGTAATAAATTGGCATCTTAGTGCAATACACTACTGTAAAACTTTTTAATGAAAAACATTTAATTTAGAAAAAAGGTGTTTCTATATAAAATTTTTAAAACTAAAAATTTTTCATTAAAAAATTTCATTACGAAAATTTTTCTACAGAAAAAATTTCATTAAGAAAATTTTTTCCTTTAGAAAAAATTTCATGGAAAAATTTAAATTAAATTTTTTCTATAGAAAAATTTTCTAAAATAAATTTTTTCTACAGAAAAATTTTTATTAAGAAAAAGTAAAGGCCCTCCTAGTCTAATATTAAAATTCCTTTTTGTGTTTCGCATTAATACTCAAACAATTGAGTCTTCAAAAAGAAAAGCGCCGTTGATTTTTGCTTTTTAGCCAAAGAAACAGGCAACAATGAGTAAATTCAGAACAAAATAAAAATATTTTATAGACTTGATTTTTTTTGCGGAATCCTCAGTCAGTTTATTTATTTGTTCCCTATGTTGGCTGTTATTTTTTTTTTGAGTCCAAAGGACTCAAGGATAATCCGCGCTAAAGACAAGAAGTTTTTGCACTAACCTCTTTTTTTTGGTAACACATCACAACCGGGGGTTTCTTTTACTTTGAGGCTAAAGTATTTTTCCTGTTAAATTAAAAGGAATAAATAAGGCAACTTTAGTAAATATTGTTTGCCGAAAATTAATCCGGATACAAGCAAATTTACAAAAGTTCAAAAGAACATTTACAATTGCCAAAAAGCTACTACTACTGCTACGACACCCCTACCGCCACCACCACCTCCATCATCATCATCAGAATTAAACACTAAAAGCGAATAATAACAATAAAAATTTCTTGGTCTTATAAAAAGGCAAAGGATTATAACAAAACTCTTGAAAAAGACACGACATTTAAGAAATACTAAAAAAATATTAAAAAAAGTACACAACAAAAAAAATTATATAAAACTCAAACCCTGAACATAAAATTTTTCAAGTATTTCCCATTCAGACACTCTAGGGATAAAGAGCTATTCGGAGGCAAGAGTTATAGGGCCCACAAATGAACGAAACAAAAAAAAAAAAGATTAAGAAAAGTCCTGTCTAACGACCATTTTCAAAATTATTGTAAAATAAAAATCGTTGAAACATTTTCACATAAAATTGCCAAAAAAAAAAGTCTAAAGGTACTTTTTAGAGCTTGAACCCAGTTACGGTTAAGATATGAAAAAAGGAAAATCTAGTTCGTGTTTGTTTATTTTGACATTATTTTGGTTATAAATTTAACGTTTATTGCTTTGGCATATGAAAAATCAGCTAATAAAGGTTACCAAAAACATACCAACACAGACACCCGAAAGAAAACTGACTGCAGACATCAGGGAAAGCAAAACTTTGACATGAGTCTTTTATGGGTTAGGAACAAAAAAAAGTAGATCGATGGGTACCTCTTCTTTAACAAACTCTTACCCATACCCAGATATTTTTTATGTGACAGAGACACCATTTCCGAATGAAAAATAGGGTTAAATTTCCTAATTTGTGAATAATTCGAAAAATGTTCTATAAAAAGTAAATTTTTGAAAAAATTACTATAAAAAAGTAAATTTTTGAAAAATTTCCTATAAAAAAGTAAATTTTTGAAAAATTTCCTATAAAAAAGTAAATTTTTGAAAAATTGCCTATAAAAAGTAAATTTTTGAAAAATTTACTATAAAAAGTAAATTTTTGAAAAATTTCGTATAAAAAGTAAATTTTTGAAAAATTTCGTATAAAAAGTAAATTTTCGAAAAATTTACTATAAAAAGTAAATTTTTGAAAAATTTACTATAAAAAGTAAATTTTTGAAAAATTTACTATAAAAAGTAAATTTTTAAAAAAATTAATATAAAAAGTAAATTTTTGAAAAATTTACTATAAAAAGTAAATTTTTTAAAAATTTACTATAAATAGTAAATTTTTGAAAAATTTCCTATAAATAGTAAATTTTTGAAAAATTTCCTATAAATAGTAAATTTTTGAAAAATTTCCTATAAATAGTAAATTTTTGAAAAATTTCTTATAAATAGTAAATTTTTGAAAAATTTCCTATAAATAGTAAATTTTCGAAAATTTTTCTATAAATAGTAAATTTTCGAAAAATTTCCTATAAAAAGTAAATTTTCGAAAAATTTCCTATAAATAGTAAATTTTGAAAAATTTCCTATAAATAGTAAATTTTTGAAAAATTTCCTATAAATAGTAAATTTTTGAAAAATTTCCTATAAATAGTAAATTTTTGAAAAATTTCCTATAAATAGTAAATTTTTGAAAAATTTCCTATAAATAGTAAATTTTTGAAAAATTTCTTATAAATAGTAAATTTTTGAAAAATTTCCTATAAATAGTAAATTCTTGAAAAATTTCCTTTAAATAGTAAATTTTCGAAAATTTTTCTATAAATAGTAAATTTTCGAAAAATTTACTATAAAAAGTAAATTTTCGAAAAATTTCCTATAAATAGTAAATTTTGAAAAATTTCCTATAAATAGTAAATTTTTTAAAAATTTCCTATAAATAGTAAATTTTTGAAAAATTTCCTATAAATAGTAAATTTTTGAAAAATTTCTTATAAATAGTAAATTTTTGAAAAATTTCCTATAAATAGTAAATTTTCGAAAATTTTTCTATAAATAGTAAATTTTTGAAAAATTTCCTATAAATAGTAAATTCTTGAAAAATTTCCTTTAAATAGTAAATTTTCGAAAATTTTTCTATAAATAGTAAATTTTCGAAAAATTTACTATAAAAAGTAAATTTTCGAAAAATTTCCTATAAATAGTAAATTTTGAAAAATTTCCTATAAATAGTAAATTTTTTAAAAATTTCCTATAAATAGTAAATTTTTGAAAAATTTCCTATAAATAGTAAATTTTTGAAAAATTTCTTATAAATAGTAAATTTTTGAAAAATTTCCTATAAATAGTAAATTTTCGAAAATTTTTCTATAAATAGTAAATTTTTGAAAAATTTCCTATAAATAGTAAATTCTTGAAAAATTTCCTTTAAATAGTAAATTTTCGAAAATTTTTCTATAAATAGTAAATTTTCAAAAAATTTACTATAAAAAGTAAATTTTCGAAAAATTTCCTATAAATAGTAAATTTTCGAAAAATTTCCTATAAAAAGTAAATTTTCGAAAAATTTCCTATAAATAGTAAATTTTGAAAAATTTCCTATAAATAGTAAATTTTTTAAAAATTTCCTATAAATAGTAAATTTTTGAAAAATTTCCTATAAATAGTAAATTTTTGAAAAATTTCCTATAAATAGTAAATTTTTGAAAAATTTCCTATAAATAGTAAATTTTTGAAAAATTTCCTATAAATAGTAAATTTTTTAAAAATTTCCTATAAATAGTAAATTTTTGAAAAATTTCCTATAAATAGTAAATTTTTGAAAAATTTCCTATAAATAGTAAATTTTTGAAAAATTTCTTATAATAGGAAATTTTTCGAAAAATTTCCTATAATAGTAAATTTTTGAAAAATTTCTTATAAATAGTAAATTTTTGAAAAATTTCCTATAAATAGTAAATTTTTGAAAAATTTCCTATAAATAGTAAATTTTTGAAAAATTTCCTATAAATAGTAAATTTTTGAAAAATTTCCTATAAATAGTAAATTTTTGAAAAATTTCCTATAAATAGTAAATTTTTGAAAAATTTCCTATAAATAGTAAATTTTTGAAAAATTTCCTATAAATAGTAAATTTTTGGAAAATTTCATATAAATAGTAAATTTTTGAAAAATTTCCTACAAAAAGTAAATTTTTGAAAAATTTCTTATAAATAGTAAATTTTTGAAAAATTTCCTATAAATAGTAAATTTTTGAAAAATTTCCTATAAATAGTAAATTTTTGAAAAATTTCCTATAAATAGTAAATTTTTTAAATATTTCCTATAAATAGTAAATTTTTGAAAAATTTCTTATAATAGGAAATTTTTCGAAAAATTTCCTATAATAGTAAATTTTTGAAAAATTTCTTATAAATAGTAAATTTTTGAAAAATTTCCTATAAATAGTAAATTTTTGAAAAATTTCCTATAAATAGTAAATTTTTGAAAAATTTCCTATAAATAGTAAATTTTTGAAAAATTTCTTATAAATAGTAAATTTTTGAAAAATTTCCTATAAATAGTAAATTTTCGAAAATTTTTCTATAAATAGTATATTTTCGAAAAATTTCCCATAAAAAGTAAATTTTCGAAAAATTTCCTATAAATAGTAAATTTTGAAAAATTTCCTATAAATAGTAAATTTTTTAAAAATTTCCTATAAATAGTAAATTTTTGAAAAATTTCCTATAAATAGTAAATTTTTTAAAAATTTCCTATAAATAGTAAATTTTTTAAAAATTTCCTATAAATAGTAAATTTTTTAAAAATTTCCTATAAATATTAAATTTTGAAAAATTTTTTATAAATAGTAAATTTTTGAAAAATTTCCTATAAATAGTAAATTTTTGAAAAATTTCCTATAAATAGTAAATTTTTGAAAAATTTCCTATAAATAGTAAATTTTTGAAAAATTTCCTATAAATAGTAAATTTTTGAAAAATTTCCTATAAATAGTAAATTTTTGAAAAATTTCCTATAAATAGTAAATTTTTGAAAATTTTCCTATAAATAGTAAATTTTCGAAAATTTTCCTATAAATAGTAAATTTTGAAAAATTTCCTATAAATAGTAAATTTTTTAAAAATTTCCTATAAATAGTAAATTTTTGAAAAATTTCCTATAAATAGTAAATTTTTGAAAAATTTCCTATAAATAGTAAATTTTTGAAAAATTTCCTATAAATAGTAAATTTTTGAAAAATTTCCTATAAATAGTAAATTTTTGAAAATTTTCCTATAAATAGTAAATTTTCGAAAATTTTCCTATAAATAGTAAATTTTGAAAAATTTCCTATAAATAGTAAATTTTTTAAAAATTTCCTATAAATAGTAAATTTTTGAAAAATTTCCTATAAATAGTAAATTTTTGAAAAATTTCCTATAAATAGTAAATTTTTGAAAATTTTCCTATAAATAGTAAATTTTTGAAAAATTTCCTATAAATAGTAAATTTTTTAAAAATTTCTTATAAATAGTAAATTTTGAAAAATTTTTTATAAATAGTAAATTTTTGAAAAATTTCCTATAAATAGTAAATTTTTGAAAAATTTCCTATAAATAGTAAATTTTTGAAAATTTTTCTATAAATAGTAAATTTTCGAAAAATTTCCTATAAATAGTAAATTTTTGAAAAATTTCCTATAAATAGTAAATTTTTGAAAAATTTCCTATAAATAGTAAATTTTTGAAAAATTTCCTTTAATAGTAAATTTTTTAAAAATTTCCCATAAATAGTAAATTTTTGAAAAATTTCCTGTAAATAGTAAATTTTTGAAAAATTTACTATAAAAAGTAAATTCTTGAAAAATTTACTATAAAAAGTAAATTTTTGAAAAATTCACTATAAAAAGTAAATTTTCGAAAAATTTCCTATAAATAGTAAATTTTTGAAAAATTTCCTATAAATAGTAAATTTTCGAAAATTTTAAATTTTTGAAAAATTTCCTAAAAAATGTCTTATAATTGTATGTTTCTTTAATCTTTTTCTTACTTCATAAGGAAACAGTGTACCATTACCAAAAAAGACACCCGACAAATAAACTGAGACAATTGTTTGACTTTTGTGGCCGCGACCACGCAAATACATACGAGTTTTGGTACTTTTTTTTTGTTGGTTTATTAAAACAGGTTGATTTTATATCCTTCCTTCCTTTCGAGGCATTTAAAGTGCCCTCTCCTTAAGTACTTGAAACTTTAGTTTTTGTTATTAAGCAAAAGGATATATTGACAAACAAAAATCAACACAAATGAAATCCTTAAAAATAAAAAAAATAAAAAAGTTTTTGGATTTTATTTTTGGTACTAATTTATGAGTTCATAATTTCGGGTTTTTATGAAAAAAAAAACTTATTTTTTTAAACAAAGCTTTTGCTAAATTTACTCGAATTTCTTTGGAGGGTTGCGAGTTTTGTTCCGTTTTTTTTGGTTTGTAAAGAATATTTATTTGATTTTTTGGAACACATAATTTTGTCGTATTATTGCAGTTGTTTCTTTAGAAAAAAATATGAGTTTTGCGTTTTTTGTTCCTTTGGAAGGCAGACGCCTTTATGTCTTCCAGCTAAAGATTTTGTGTGGTTGTTGTTTTTTTTTTTTTTTTTTGGTTGTTGTTTGATAAGTATTGAGTCATTGTTTTGTGACAAATAAGTCGTTATATAAGTTTGACATGTTGCCTCATACATAGTGCAACAAAAAACAAGTAAGAAATGGCTCTAGTCGGTTAAGACCGAACATATTATACCCTGCACCAATGAGTTCTAATGTATTTTCAAAAATATCTTCAAGACGTATTGAATTGTATTGAACTTTGTGACCAAAAACTCAATTATAGAAAGTGAGACCTATGGAAGGTACCAGAAATAATGAACCGATTTTGACCTATAGTCAACAATGGTTACAATCATGATCATACATCATTTAGATGACTATAAGATATTTTTGAGAGCAGTATTTTGCCCAGTAGGATTTTTTTTCTTTGTCCAAAAATGTGACCAGTTTCATCAACAAATTAATATTCCTTTCAGATATGATGTAGGGTATACAAATTTCAATATACATACCAAGGATTTTGTTTTTTAAGAGATTTTTTGCTTACAAAGTCCTTGTCAATAGGGGATTAAGGGAATAAGATACATGGCTTGTGTGTAAGTTTCCATTTAGTTTCTATATAAAATATTTTAAATGAATAATTATGAAGTTTTGGTGACTTAAAGTAGGAACTTCAAGGATTAGTCATTTGTAATAGAACTGTCTTCCAAATGAAAGTTTTAACAATTTACAAAGATCTCAGGAAACTAAAATTAAACTTGAACTAATAATTTTATAATGAACATTTTTCTATATTTCTATATTCTATATTTTTCTATATTTCTATATTTCACAATGAAATTTTTTCTATAGAAGAAATTTTATAATGAAAAGTTTTCTATAGAAACAATTTTATAACGAAAATTTTCCTACGGAAAAAAATTTTAAATTAAAATTTTTTAATAGAAAAAAATTTTGAATTAAAATTTTTTAATAGCAAAAAATTTATTATGAAAATTTTTCTATAGAAAAAATGGTTTCAATAAAAAATTTCATAATAAAAAATTTTATAATGAAAATTTTTCCTTAGAAAAAATTTTATAACGAAAGTATAGAAACATTTTTAAAATGAAAATTTTCTATAGAAAAAATTTTGTAATGGAAATTTTTCTATAGAAAAAATTTTCTAATGAAAATTTTTCTATAGAACAAATTAAAAATGAAAATTTTTCTATAGAAGAAATTAAAAATGAAAATTTGTCTATAGAAAAAATTAAAAACGAAAATTTTTCTACAGAAAAAATTAAAAATGAAACTTTTTCTATAGAAAAAACCTTATACTAACGAAAATCTTCATACAAAAAAAATTTTTAAATAGAAAATTTTATAATGCAATATTTTATGATAAAAAATTTTCTATAGAAATAATTTTATAAAGAAAATTCTTCTTTTATGGAAAAAAAATTATAAAAAAAAAAATTTCTATAAAAAAATTGTACTGAAAATTTTTCTATAGCAAAATTTTCACAATGAAAATTTTCTATAGAAAAAAAAAATTTATAATGAAAATATTTCTATAGAAAAAAATTTGTTATAAAATTTTTCTATCGAAAAAATTGTAATAAAGATTTTTCTATATAAAAAATTTTAAATTGAAAATTGTTCTATAAAAAAATTTCATAATGAAAATTTTTCGATAGAAAAAATTTTATAATGAAAATTTGTCCATAGAAAAAATTTTATCATGAAAATTTTTCTATAGAAAAAAATTTATATTGAAAATTCTTCTATTGAAAAAAATTTATAATGAAAATTTTTCTATAGAAAAAATTTCACAATGAAATTTTATCTATAGAAAAAATTTTATAATATAAATTTTTCTATAGCAAAAATTTCATAATGAAAATTTTTCTATAGAAAAAATTTCATAATGAACATTTTTCTATAAAAAAATTTTATAATGAAATTATTTCTACACATTTTTTTCCATTGAAAAAAAATTATAATGAAATTTTTTATTATAATGAAATTTTTTCTTATAATGAAATTTTTTCTACAGAAAAAAATTTATAATGAAATTTTTTCTACAGAAAAAATGAAAATTTTTCTATAGAAAAAATTTCATAATGAACATTTTTCTATAAAAAAATTTTATAATGAAATTATTTCTACACATTTTTTTCCATTGAAAAAAAATTATAATGAAATTTTTTATTATAATGAAATTTTTTCTTATAATGAAATTTTTTCTACAGAAAAAAATTTATAATGAAATTTTTTCTACAGAAAAAAATTTATAATGAAATTTTTTCTACAGAAAAAAATTTATAATGAAATTTTTTCTACAGAAAAAAATTTTCTAATGAAATTTTTTTCTATAAAAAAAATTTTCTAATGAAATTTTTCCTATAGAAAATATTTTATAATGAAATTTTTTCTATAGAAAAAATTTTATAATGAAATTTTTTCTATAGAAAAAATTTTATAATGAAATTTTTTCTATAGAAAAAATTTTAGAATGAAATTTTTTCTATAGGAAAAATTTCATAATTAAAAAAAAATTTATAAAGAAATTTTTTCTATAGAAAAAGTTTTATAATGAAATTTTTTCTGTAGAAAAAATTTTATAATTAAATTTGTTCTATAGAAAAAATTTTCTCAAAAAATAACAAAATAGTCGGGATGTAAATATTATTCAAAAAGAAGAGTATTCGCATTTGATCCCAAATCTGACCAAATTATTGATAAATAGCCAAAAAATGTTTGCGGAGAAACCAAATTCCTCGACGCGTTTCGATGGTTGGCTAAGCCATCTCTTCAGGAGGATTATGCGAGGTTTTCGATCTGTCTAAATTGGGGATAATCCTCCTGAAGAGATGGCTTAACCAACCATCGAAACGCGTCGAGGAATTTGGTTTCTCCGCAAACATTTTTTTTTGAAAAAATTTTCTAATGAAATTTTTTCTATAGAAAAAATTTTCTAGTGAAAATTTTTCTATAGAAAAAAATTTTATAATGCAATTTTTTTATAGACAAAAATTTTATAATGAAATTTTTTCTATAGAAAAAATTTTCTAATGAAATTTTTTCTATAGAAAAAATTTTCTAATGAAATTTTTTCTATAGAAAAAATTTTCTAATGAAATTTTTTCTATAGAAAAAATTTTCTAATGAAATTTTTTCTATAGAAAAAATTTTCTAATGAAATTTTTTCTATTGAAAAAATTTTCTAATGAAATTTTTTTTCTATAAAAAAATTTTCTAATGAAATTTTTTCTATAGAAAAATTATCTAATGTAATTTTTTATATAGAAAAAAATTTCTAATGAAATTTTTTCTATAGAAAAAAATTTCTAATGAAATTTTTTCTATAGAAAAAATTTTGTAATGAAATTTTTTCTATAGAAAAAATTTTGTAATGAAATTTTTTCTATAGAAAAAATTTTGTAATGAAATTTTTTCTATAGAAAAAATTTTGTAATGAAATTTTTTCTATAGAAAAAATTGTGTAATGAAATTTTTTCTATAGAAAAAATTTTCTAATGAAATTTTTTCTATAGAAAAAATTTTCTAATGAAATTTTTTCTATAGAAAAAATTTTCAAATGAAATTTTTTCTATAGAAAAAATTTTATTAGAAAATGAGAAAATTTTCTAATGAAATTTTTTCTATAGAAAAAATTTTCTAATGAAATTTATTCTATAGAAAAAATTTTCTAATGAAATTTTTTCTTAATTTAATTTCTATCTCCCCATCATATATGATGCCATAATCATGATGATCCAATCATATTAAACAATTGAAATAATAAAACTTCATTTCCCTAACTCATTCCACGACCGCTTCCAAGTATGGAATAGTTGTTTATTTTTGGACTGTGCGTGCGTTTTCTTCATGTGTTCTTGTCAGATTACTCACTTTAACGAGCGTCATGCAGATTATACAATTTTATGCATATCATGGACATTTGTTGTTCTTTATTTGTGTTTTTTCCTTCATTCACTTAAAATTTAGCTCAATTTTTTAATTGAATTAGTTGAAACTTGGTTTTTTACAGCCTAACACATTGTCCGTCCGTCTTTGAATCGGGCTATTTGTCCATTTAGGTTTTTCCTTTTCGCAAAGAAACGTGTACATAAACTAATGCTTAACTTATCATAGAGTGCGTTTAAAGCCATCATTAATTGTGGCTGCAACATCCAAAACAATGTGGCAAGAATGTGTATGTGTATCTGTTGTAGCTCATGGCCATAAAGTTTTAGTTTTCTACTTGGTTTGACTCTTATCAGTTTACGCTTCTTTGGTGCGTTTTTTTCCACATTTTCTTATGTTTTGTGTCGTTTTTAATTAAGCATAAATTTCATCAACTCAGATTATAAAATATGTTTCAAAGACATACTACAACTCCCTCGTAATCATTTGGTCGCGGTGGTAGTAGTTAGACGCAGTTTTTATTCTCTAGCAAGAGAAAAATATTTTGGCCTAAAGTTATGAACGCGGCTTTTTCATTCGCATGTGAAGTCAAATAGAAATTTGTTAAATAGCACTATCATTAATTAGATTTTGTCTTGACTTTTGAGCGAATACGAGTATTTAAATTATCTAATATGTATTCTATTTATTTAAATTATGTTCATTAAGTTTCAAGTTTAGTTGTAGGTATTAAGTTCTAAGTTTTGTTATAGGTTCAGCTTTGGGTTTATTTCTAGTTTCAGTTCTAAATTAGTTCTAGTTCAGTTTTAGTTCAGTTCTAAATTAGTTCTAGTTCAGTTTTAGTTCAGTTCTAGATCAGTTCTAGTTCAGTTTTAGTTCAGTTCTAGTTCAGTTCTAGTTCAGTTCTAGTTCAGTTCTAGTTCAGTTCTAGTTCAGTTCTAGTTCAGTTCTAGTTCAGTTCTAGTTCAGTTCTAGTTCAGTTCTAGTTCAGTTCTAGTTCAGTTCTAGTTCAGTTCTAGTTCAGTTCTAGTTCAGTTCTAGTTCAGTTCTAGTTCAGTTCTAGTTCAGTTCTAGTTCAGTTCTAGTTCAGTTCTAGTTCAGTTCTAGTTCAGTTCTAGTTCAGTTCTAGTTCAGTTCTAGTTCAGTTCTAGTTCAGTTCTAGTTCAGTTCTAGTTCAGTTCTAGTTCAGTTCTAGTTCAGTTCTAGTTCAGTTCTAGTTCAGTTCTAGTTCAGTTCTAGTTCAGTTCTAGTTCAGTTCTAGTTCAGTTCTAGTTCAGTTCTAGTTCAGTTCTAGTTCAGTTCTAGTTCAGTTCTAGTTCAGTTCTAGTTCAGTTCTAGTTCAGTTCTAGTTCAGTTCTAGTTCAGTTCTAGTTCAGTTCTAGTTCAGTTCTAGTTCAGTTCTAGTTCAGTTCTAGTTCAGTTCTAGTTCAGTTCTAGTTCAGTTCTAGTTCAGTTCTAGTTCAGTTCTAGTTCAGTTCTAGTTCAGTTCTAGTTCAGTTCTAGTTCAGTTCTAGTTCAGTTCTAGTTCAGTTCTAGTTCAGTTCTAGTTCAGTTCTAGTTCAGTTCTAGTTCAGTTCTAGTTCAGTTCTAGTTCAGTTCTAGTTCAGTTCTAGTTCAGTTCTAGTTCAGTTCTAGTTCAGTTCTAGTTCAGTTCTAGTTCAGTTCTAGTTCAGTTCTAGTTCAGTTCTAGTTCAGTTCTAGTTCAGTTCTAGTTCAGTTCTAGTTCAGTTCTAGTTCAGTTCTAGTTCAGTTCTAGTTCAGTTCTAGTTCAGTTCTAGTTCAGTTCTAGTTCAGTTCTAGTTCAGTTCTAGTTCAGTTCTAGTTCAGTTCTAGTTCAGTTCTAGTTCAGTTCTAGTTCAGTTCTAGTTCAGTTCTAGTTCAGTTCTAGTTCAGTTCTAGTTCAGTTCTAGTTCAGTTCTAGTTCAGTTCTAGTTCAGTTCTAGTTCAGTTCTAGTTCAGTTCTAGTTCAGTTCTAGTTCAGTTCTAGTTCAGTTCTAGTTCAGTTCTAGTTCAGTTCTAGTTCAGTTCTAGTTCAGTTCTAGTTCAGTTCTAGTTCAGTTCTAGTTCAGTTCTAGTTCAGTTCTAGTTCAGTTCTAGTTCAGTTCTAGTTCAGTTCTAGTTCAGTTCTAGTTCAGTTCTAGTTCAGTTCTAGTTCAGTTCTAGTTCAGTTCTAGTTCAGTTCTAGTTCAGTTCTAGTTCAGTTCTAGTTCAGTTCTAGTTCAGTTCTAGTTCAGTTCTAGTTCAGTTCTAGTTCAGTTCTAGTTCAGTTCTAGTTCAGTTCTAGTTCAGTTCTAGTTCAGTTCTAGTTCAGTTCTAGTTCAGTTCTAGTTCAGTTCTAGTTCAGTTCTAGTTCAGTTCTAGTTCAGTTCTAGTTCAGTTCTAGTTCAGTTCTAGTTCAGTTCTAGTTCAGTTCTAGTTCAGTTCTAGTTCAGTTCTAGTTCAGTTCTAGTTCAGTTCTAGTTCAGTTCTAGTTCAGTTCTAGTTCAGTTCTAGTTCAGTTCTAGTTCAGTTCTAGTTCAGTTCTAGTTCAGTTCTAGTTCAGTTCTAGTTCAGTTCTAGTTCAGTTCTAGTTCAGTTCTAGTTCAGTTCTAGTTCAGTTCTAGTTCAGTTCTAGTTCAGTTCTAGTTCAGTTCTAGTTCAGTTCTAGTTCAGTTCTAGTTCAGTTCTAGTTCAGTTCTAGTTCAGTTCTAGTTCAGTTCTAGTTCAGTTCTAGTTCAGTTCTAGTTCAGTTCTAGTTCAGTTCTAGTTCAGTTCTAGTTCAGTTCTAGTTCAGTTCTAGTTCAGTTCTAGTTCAGTTCTAGTTCAGTTCTAGTTCAGTTCTAGTTCAGTTCTAGTTCAGTTCTAGTTCAGTTCTAGTTCAGTTCTAGTTCAGTTCTAGTTCAGTTCTAGTTCAGTTCTAGTTCAGTTCTAGTTCAGTTCTAGTTCAGTTCTAGTTCAGTTCTAGTTCAGTTCTAGTTCAGTTCTAGTTCAGTTCTAGTTCAGTTCTAGTTCAGTTCTAGTTCAGTTCTAGTTCAGTTCTAGTTCAGTTCTAGTTCAGTTCTAGTTCAGTTCTAGTTCAGTTCTAGTTCAGTTCTAGTTCAGTTCTAGTTCAGTTCTAGTTCAGTTCTAGTTCAGTTCTAGTTCAGTTCTAGTTCAGTTCTAGTTCAGTTCTAGTTCAGTTCTAGTTCAGTTCTAGTTCAGTTCTAGTTCAGTTCTAGTTCAGTTCTAGTTCAGTTCTAGTTCAGTTCTAGTTCAGTTCTAGTTCAGTTCTAGTTCAGTTCTAGTTCAGTTCTAGTTCAGTTCTAGTTCAGTTCTAGTTCAGTTCTAGTTCAGTTCTAGTTCAGTTCTAGTTCAGTTCTAGTTCAGTTCTAGTTCAGTTCTAGTTCAGTTCTAGTTCAGTTCTAGTTCAGTTCTAGTTCAGTTCTAGTTCAGTTCTAGTTCAGTTCTAGTTCAGTTCTAGTTCAGTTCTAGTTCAGTTCTAGTTCAGTTCTAGTTCAGTTCTAGTTCAGTTCTAGTTCAGTTCTAGTTCAGTTCTAGTTCAGTTCTAGTTCAGTTCTAGTTCAGTTCTAGTTCAGTTCTAGTTCAGTTCTAGTTCAGTTCTAGTTCAGTTCTAGTTCAGTTCTAGTTCAGTTCTAGTTCAGTTCTAGTTCAGTTCTAGTTCAGTTCTAGTTCAGTTCTAGTTCAGTTCTAGTTCAGTTCTAGTTCAGTTCTAGTTCAGTTCTAGTTCAGTTCTAGTTCAGTTCTAGTTCAGTTCTAGTTCAGTTCTAGTTCAGTTCTAGTTCAGTTCTAGTTCAGTTCTAGTTCAGTTCTAGTTCAGTTCTAGTTCAGTTCTAGTTCAGTTCTAGTTCAGTTCTAGTTCAGTTCTAGTTCAGTTCTAGTTCAGTTCTAGTTCAGTTCTAGTTCAGTTCTAGTTCAGTTCTAGTTCAGTTCTAGTTCAGTTCTAGTTCAGTTCTAGTTCAGTTCTAGTTCAGTTCTAGTTCAGTTCTAGTTCAGTTCTAGTTCAGTTCTAGTTCAGTTCTAGTTCAGTTCTAGTTCAGTTCTAGTTCAGTTCTAGTTCAGTTCTAGTTCAGTTCTAGTTCAGTTCTAGTTCAGTTCTAGTTCAGTTCTAGTTCAGTTCTAGTTCAGTTCTAGTTCAGTTCTAGTTCAGTTCTAGTTCAGTTCTAGTTCAGTTCTAGTTCAGTTCTAGTTCAGTTCTAGTTCAGTTCTAGTTCAGTTCTAGTTCAGTTCTAGTTCAGTTCTAGTTCAGTTCTAGTTCAGTTCTAGTTCAGTTCTAGTTCAGTTCTAGTTCAGTTCTAGTTCAGTTCTAGTTCAGTTCTAGTTCAGTTCTAGTTCAGTTCTAGTTCAGTTCTAGTTCAGTTCTAGTTCAGTTCTAGTTCAGTTCTAGTTCAGTTCTAGTTCAGTTCTAGTTCAGTTCTAGTTCAGTTCTAGTTCAGTTCTAGTTCAGTTCTAGTTCAGTTCTAGTTCAGTTCTAGTTCAGTTCTAGTTCAGTTCTAGTTCAGTTCTAGTTCAGTTCTAGTTCAGTTCTAGTTCAGTTCTAGTTCAGTTCTAGTTCAGTTCTAGTTCAGTTCTAGTTCAGTTCTAGTTCAGTTCTAGTTCAGTTCTAGTTCAGTTCTAGTTCAGTTCTAGTTCAGTTCTAGTTCAGTTCTAGTTCAGTTCTAGTTCAGTTCTAGTTCAGTTCTAGTTCAGTTCTAGTTCAGTTCTAGTTCAGTTCTAGTTCAGTTCTAGTTCAGTTCTAGTTCAGTTCTAGTTCAGTTCTAGTTCAGTTCTAGTTCAGTTCTAGTTCAGTTCTAGTTCAGTTCTAGTTCAGTTCTAGTTCAGTTCTAGTTCAGTTCTAGTTCAGTTCTAGTTCAGTTCTAGTTCAGTTCTAGTTCAGTTCTAGTTCAGTTCTAGTTCAGTTCTAGTTCAGTTCTAGTTCAGTTCTAGTTCAGTTCTAGTTCAGTTCTAGTTCAGTTCTAGTTCAGTTCTAGTTCAGTTCTAGTTCAGTTCTAGTTCAGTTCTAGTTCAGTTCTAGTTCAGTTCTAGTTCAGTTCTAGTTCAGTTCTAGTTCAGTTCTAGTTCAGTTCTAGTTCAGTTCTAGTTCAGTTCTAGTTCAGTTCTAGTTCAGTTCTAGTTCAGTTCTAGTTCAGTTCTAGTTCAGTTCTAGTTCAGTTCTAGTTCAGTTCTAGTTCAGTTCTAGTTCAGTTCTAGTTCAGTTCTAGTTCAGTTCTAGTTCAGTTCTAGTTCAGTTCTAGTTCAGTTCTAGTTCAGTTCTAGTTCAGTTCTAGTTCAGTTCTAGTTCAGTTCTAGTTCAGTTCTAGTTCAGTTCTAGTTCAGTTCTAGTTCAGTTCTAGTTCAGTTCTAGTTCAGTTCTAGTTCAGTTCTAGTTCAGTTCTAGTTCAGTTCTAGTTCAGTTCTAGTTCAGTTCTAGTTCAGTTCTAGTTCAGTTCTAGTTCAGTTCTAGTTCAGTTCTAGTTCAGTTCTAGTTCAGTTCTAGTTCAGTTCTAGTTCAGTTCTAGTTCAGTTCTAGTTCAGTTCTAGTTCAGTTCTAGTTCAGTTCTAGTTCAGTTCTAGTTCAGTTCTAGTTCAGTTCTAGTTCAGTTCTAGTTCAGTTCTAGTTCAGTTCTAGTTCAGTTCTAGTTCAGTTCTAGTTCAGTTCTAGTTCAGTTCTAGTTCAGTTCTAGTTCAGTTCTAGTTCAGTTCTAGTTCAGTTCTAGTTCAGTTCTAGTTCAGTTCTAGTTCAGTTCTAGTTCAGTTCTAGTTCAGTTCTAGTTCAGTTCTAGTTCAGTTCTAGTTCAGTTCTAGTTCAGTTCTAGTTCAGTTCTAGTTCAGTTCTAGTTCAGTTCTAGTTCAGTTCTAGTTCAGTTCTAGTTCAGTTCTAGTTCAGTTCTAGTTCAGTTCTAGTTCAGTTCTAGTTCAGTTCTAGTTCAGTTCTAGTTCAGTTCTAGTTCAGTTCTAGTTCAGTTCTAGTTCAGTTCTAGTTCAGTTCTAGTTCAGTTCTAGTTCAGTTCTAGTTCAGTTCTAGTTCAGTTCTAGTTCAGTTCTAGTTCAGTTCTAGTTCAGTTCTAGTTCAGTTCTAGTTCAGTTCTAGTTCAGTTCTAGTTCAGTTCTAGTTCAGTTCTAGTTCAGTTCTAGTTCAGTTCTAGTTCAGTTCTAGTTCAGTTCTAGTTCAGTTCTAGTTCAGTTCTAGTTCAGTTCTAGTTCAGTTCTAGTTCAGTTCTAGTTCAGTTCTAGTTCAGTTCTAGTTCAGTTCTAGTTCAGTTCTAGTTCAGTTCTAGTTCAGTTCTAGTTCTAGTTCAGTTCTAGTTCAGTTCTAGTTCAGTTCTAGTTCAGTTCTAGTTCAGTTCTAGTTCAGTTCTAGTTCAGTTCTAGTTCACTGTTCTCCTTTTGGTCAGCACAGCTTCAGCAAAGGTCACTAGTCGAAACCTTCAGCCTAAACGCGTTCCTGAATATAAGAGGAGGTTTGAAGATTGTCGACAACCACATGACAAGGATCCCACGAAGATAATAGGTTAAGTTAAGAAGATGATAGTTATTGTCGCTAGTTCTCTAGATATTAGTAAAAGATTCATGGTCTGATGGGATGTCTATATGCTTATTAAACAACCTCTTTCGAACAGGATTCTTCTTTAAACGTAACCTAAAACTACAGCCAACTTAATACTTAACGACCCTTTTTTCCACCTTGACAAAAGAAGTAAGACTACAGCTTGGCGTCGAGGTTAATGTTATATCAATTTTGACCGTGAACCGCCCAAAAATTATAGAAGTCAAACTTGACAGCCTCTTTACTTGTAGTACCAACTGAACGACATTGTGACTATGTCGATATTGGGATGTGTTCGAATCGATAGAACACATTTTACTAGACTTAAATTTTAAGGCAGAAGATTTCACAATAGGTTCAATGACATAATTACAAACTGAACGATGTTGGAAGCTTCAGTTAAGAAATCTGTTGGAAAATATAGCAGTCTCAAATAATTTGATAAAAATTTACTGAATCACGTTGGACCCATTCGGTCTCCAAATAGAAGTGACGAATTGACATCTTTCTAACACAATCCATCGAGTTTAAGATCTACGATTCATTATCAATTCTAGACTTTGTTTTAAGTTTAGTTTTAGATTCAAATCTAAAGTTCAGTTCTTGTTTCGGTTCTAGATTCAGTAAAGGGTTTAGATCTAGATTCAGTTCTCGACTCAAATCTAGTTTAGATATATTTTTAAGTCCTCTACTAGTACTAAGTCATTCGTGTTTGACTTACTTCTAATTTCAAAATTTTGTTACAAGTATTATTTTTTTTTTATTTCCACCTTCTTAATTTGTTTCTTGTGTCGTTGTGAATTTAAATTTTTTTTGGAAAATTTTTTCACTCATTAGTCTCCCACAACGTGTATTAAGATAATCTTCTTACGATGTTCAACACACAATATTCCAGGTACTCACTCGCACACATGACTGGAGAAGGTGAGCAGCTAGCGACTGTTTAGCTACGACTGAGGTTATTCGATTTCATCGCTGGCTCCTTAAGACCAACTAGTAGAGACACTCGTCTTCAGCTGAAGTAGCCCGAAAAGTATAAGAAGATTAATTCCAGTCTTGAGGTTGTTGTGTAAATGAATTGTTCGTTGATTTCATTTGAACGATTAGTCTTAACTTGAAAATTTACACAAAACATTTTAAAGTTAGCAGTAAAATGCGTTTTTGGTCATGTTGGCTTTTTCTTTTTCTACTGATTCTGTTTTAAACTTTTTTCCTTTTGGATGGCAAAAAAAATTGGCTAATTCTTGGCCGCTTGCTCTGGTGGTGTCTGACTGAATTTGGTGTTCAATGACTGTGGTCCATTTTCGAAACGTCTTAAAGTAAGTAAATTAGTCTTCTTAAGGTGTACAAAGAATTTTAATTATTTTATCATTCGAAAATATTTTAAAGTCTTGAAAGGTTGTTGCGCATAATGATAAAAATGTTGCAAGTCTGAAGGCAATTGATTTGGTATTTTAAATAGAAAATGTTTAAATGTAGAATATTTAAGTTGTATATACATTTTTGAATTATTATTGAGCTTTTTCTATTTTTTAATTTTTTTTCTAATAGTATAAAATTTCTCTACATTTTTAATTAATCATTAAATCTATTGCGTTAATTTTTATTAGCTACAACCCTCCGACATTGGAGCAATAAAACTTTATATTCATTTTATAAATAATCCAATTAATATGTGTCCTTGTAGGACAAAATAATTTGCATAAATAACTACACATTATCCTTAATGTTTCAATATGGAACGAAAACCTTTAGAAATGTTTTACCACATTTATACCATACACATTCCTAGAAAGTTCTCAGCTACTGATAACCCATTAGTATCAGGTTCATTTTTCGTTATAAAATTTTTTCTATAGGAAAATTGTTCATATTTCTATAGAAAAATTTTCATTATAATTTTTATTATAAAATTTTTATTATAAAAATTTTTCTAATGAAAATTTTTCTATAGAAACATTTTTCTAATGAAAATTTTTCTTTTTCTTTCTTTTTATAAATTTTCATTAGAAAAATTTTTCTATAGAAAAATTTTCATTAGAAAGATTTTTCTATAGAAAAATTTTCATTAGAAAAATTTTTCTATAGAAAAATTTTTCTTTCTATAGAAAAATTTTCATTAGAAAAATTTTTCTATAGAAAAATTTTCATTAGAAAAATTTTTCTATAGAAAAATTTTCATTAGAAAAATTTTTCTATAGAAAAATTTTCATTAGAAAAATTTTTCTATAGAAAAATTTTCATTAGAAAAATTTTTCTATAGAAAAATTTTCATTAGAAAAATTTTTCTATAGAAAAATTTTCATTAGAAAAATTTTTCTATAGAAAAATTTTAATTAGAAAAATTTTTCTATAGAAAAATTTTCATTAGAAAAATTTTTCTATAGAAAAATTTTCATTAGAAAAATTTTTCTATAGAAAAATTTTCATTAGAAAAATTTTTCTATAGAAAAATTTTCATTAGAAAAATTTTTCTATAGAAAAATTTTCATTAAAAAAATTTTTCTATAGAAAAAATTTCATTAAAAAAATTTTTCTATAGAAAAAATTTCATTAGAAAAATTTTTCTATAGAAAAAATTTCATTAGAAAAATTTTTCTATAGAAAAATTTTCATTAGAAAAATTTTTCTATAGAAAAAATTTCATTAGAAAAATTTTCATTAGAAAAATTTTTCTAATGAAAAATTTTCATTAGAAAAATTTTTCTATAGAAAAATTTTCATTAGAAAAATTTTTCTAATGAAAAATTTTCATTAGAAAAATTTTTCTATAGAAAAATTTTCATTAGAAAAATTTTTCTATAGAAAAATTTTCATTAGAAAAATTTTTCTATAGAAAAATTTTCATTAGAAAAATTTTTCTATAGAAAAATTTTCATTAGAAAAATTTTTCTATAGAAAAATTTTCATTAGAAAAATTTTTCTATAGAAAAATTTTCATTAGAAAAATTTTTCTATAGAAAAATTTTCATTAGAAAAATTTTTCTATAGAAAAATTTTCATTAGAAAAATTTTTCTATAGAAAAATTTTCATTAGAAAAATTTTTCTATAGAAAAATTTTCATTAGAAAAATTTTTCTATAGAAAAATTTTCATTAGAAAAACTTTTCTATAGAAAAATTTTCATTAGAAAAATTTTTCTATAGAAAAATTTTCATTAAAAAAATTTTTCTATAGAAAAAATTTCATTAGAAAAATTTTTCTATAGAAAAAATTTCATTAGAAAAATTTTTCTATAGAAAAATTTTCATTAGAAAAATTTTTCTATAGAAAAATTTTCATTAGAAAAATTTTTCTATAGAAAAAATTTCAGTAGAAAAATTTTCATTAGAAAAATTTTTCTATAGAAAAATTTTCATTAGAAAAATTTTTCTATAGAAAAATTTTCATTAGAAAAATTTTTCTATAGAAAAATTTTCATTAGAAAAATTTTTCTATAGAAAAATTTTCATTAGAAAAATTTTTCTATAGAAAAATTTTCATTAGAAAAATTTTTCTATAGAAAAATTTTCATTAGAAAAATTTTTCTAGAAAAATTTTCATTAGAAACATTTTTCTATAGAAAAATTTTCATTAGAAACATTTTTCTATAGAAAAATTTTCATTAGAAACATTTTTCTATAGAAAAATTTTCATTAGAAAAATTTTTCTATAGAAAAATTTTCATTAGAAAAATTTTTCTATAGAAACATTTTTCTATAGAAAAAATTTCATTAGAAAAATTTTTCTATAGATAAATTTTCATTAGAAAAATTTTCATTAGAAAAATTTTCATTAGAAAAATTTTTCTATAGAAAAATTTTCATTAGAAAAATTTTTCTATAGAAAAATTTTCATTAGAAAAATTTTTCTATAGAAAAATTTTCATTAGAAAAATTTTTCTATAGAAAAATTTTCATTAGAAAAATTTTTCTATAGAAAAATTTTCATTAGAAAAATTTTTCTATAGAAAAATTTTCATTAGAAAAATTTTTCTATAGAAAAATTTTTATTAGAAAAATTTTTCTATAGAAAAATTTTCATTAGAAAAATTTTTCTATAGAAAAATTTTCATTAGAAAAATTTTTCTATAGAAAAATTTTCATTAGAAAAATTTTTCTATAGAAAAATTTTCATTAGAAAAATTTTTCTATGGAAAAATTTTTCTATAAAAAAATAGAAAAATTTTCATTAGAAAAATTTTTATATAGAAAAATTTTCATTAGAAAAATTTTTATATAGAAAAATTTTCATTAGAAAAATCTTTCTATAGAAAAATTTTCATTTGATAAATTTTTCTATAGAAAAAAATTTCATTATAAAATTTTTTCTAAAGCAAAAATTCTTACAAAAAATTCGACCATAAAGGGTTAAGCAAATATCGCCCCTTCAGCATAAAATAAGTGCAAATAAAAATGTATGAAATTTTAAAGTATTTATAACATTAAAAATGGGGACCCTCAAATAAGAGATGAAATAGTTAGTCAGTCAGTCAAGTCTTATTAAATAAAGTAAGAAACGCATTACTATGCATGAAACATTAAATGAGTAGAAATGAAAAAAGGAACTCAACACAAGTATACAAACTTTAAAAATCACACATACAAATACATAAACACACATAGCCACACGAACATTAGTATTTACACGCATACTTAAAAGAAACGGAAATAAAAAATATTTAGCAAGGAAAACTTAAAACATTGAGTAAATTTTAAAAGGGACCCTAGTTTCCTTGAAGAAAAACCAAGGGAGAAAATATGTGAAACGAAAAAAAGAAGGACAAATAAAATAAAAGGAAAATAGATTCAATGAATGAAAAAATGAATGCATAAATGTTAACAAATGCTGTTGTATGTCCATTAAACCCTACATCAAAATACAAGAAATACTAGATGACTTGGACGTTGAAGGCTCAAAATGATAGAAATTTTGATAACCTTATTCGTCCATCTTTAGATATTTACCAAACCCAAAAAGTTATATACTTTGGTAGAGTATCCTCTAACCTGACTAAGCTTATCAACATTATATTGACACTAAAGACTGGAAGTTTGTACATGGTATACAATTTCTAGTTTGAAATGTTTCTAGCTCCTTCTCATTGCTAATGTTGTTGTGTGTTCCACAACTGCCAAAGCGTTGTGAATTCTTAAAAACATCATTCATTTTACGCCGCAGCACGGATTAAGGTTATTTCAAGGATGCATTCAAAGGATCTTAAACCCATTCACTTTCAAACACACACTTCACATTTATATCCTAAGAAAACCTGCATCACAAAAAGGGGACGAAACCAGTAAATTTTTGTTATTTTTCTTCTACATGTTAACAATATTATGTTTTTTTGTTCCCTTTATTTTGGTAAGTGCAACATTATTTTTATTTTTTTCAGTTCATGGGGAGGGTTTTGCTAAGAAAAGCATCAACATCGTCATCACCATCAACAAAATTCATCAATCTTTGCCAAAAACTTAAACGAAATGGAAGTGTACAAAAATATAACGAAAATACTAAAGCGGGGAAAAAACGAAAATAGACAGTCTTTCCTATACATTTATCCTTAGAAAATGTTCAAACATTCAGACAAAAACTAGATGAAGGGGTTTGTTGTTTTTCTGTAGATGACTGGTTGTTGCCACGGTTAGAGATTCGAGTAAAATGGTTCATATTACTAAAGATGCTGCTGGCACCATCATCTTTTTTTGTACACAAAATTTTAAGCCTGATGAGAAGAAAGGCTTAAATTTAGGCTTAAAGCGAATTTTAAATGAGCTACAATGTTTCTGGACATAGTCTAGTCATAGTCTAGTCATAGTCTAGTCATAGTCTTGTCATAGTCTAGTCATAGTCTAGTCATAGTCTAGTCATAGTCTAGTCATAGTCTAGTCATAGTCTAGTCATAGTCTAGTCATAGTCTAGTCATAGTCTAGTCATAGTCTAGTCATAGTCTAGTCATAGTCTAGTCATAGTCTAGTCATAGTCTAGTCATAGTCTAGTCATAGTCTAGTCATAGTCTAGTCATAGTCTAGTCATAGTCTAGTCATAGTCTAGTCATAGTCTAGTCATAGTCTAGTCATAGTCTAGTCATAGTCTAGTCATAGTCTAGTCATAGTCTAGTCATAGTCTAGTCATAGTCTAGTCATAGTCTAGTCATAGTCTAGTCATAGTCTAGTCATAGTCTAGTCATAGTCTAGTCATAGTCTAGTCATAGTCTAGTCATAGTCTAGTCATAGTCTAGTCATAGTCTAGTCATAGTCTAGTCATAGTCTAGTCATAGTCTAGTCATAGTCTAGTCATAGTCTAGTCATAGTCTAGTCATAGTCTAGTCATAGTCTAGTCATAGTCTAGTCATAGTCTAGTCATAGTCTAGTCATAGTCTAGTCATAGTCTAGTCATAGTCTAGTCATAGTCTAGTCATAGTCTAGTCATAGTCTAGTCATAGTCTAGTCATAGTCTAGTCATAGTCTAGTCATAGTCTAGTCATAGTCTAGTCATAGTCTAGTCATAGTCTAGTCATAGTCTAGTCATAGTCTAGTCATAGTCTAGTCATAGTCTAGTCATAGTCTAGTCATAGTCTAGTCATAGTCTAGTCATAGTCTAGTCATAGTCTAGTCATAGTCTAGTCATAGTCTAGTCATAGTCTAGTCATAGTCTAGTCATAGTCTAGTCATAGTCTAGTCATAGTCTAGTCATAGTCTAGTCATAGTCTAGTCATAGTCTAGTCATAGTCTAGTCATAGTCTAGTCATAGTCTAGTCATAGTCTAGTCATAGTCTAGTCATAGTCTAGTCATAGTCTAGTCATAGTCTAGTCATAGTCTAGTCATAGTCTAGTCATAGTCTAGTCATAGTCTAGTCATAGTCTAGTCATAGTCTAGTCATAGTCTAGTCATAGTCTAGTCATAGTCTAGTCATAGTCTAGTCATAGTCTAGTCATAGTCTAGTCATAGTCTAGTCATAGTCTAGTCATAGTCTAGTCATAGTCTAGTCATAGTCTAGTCATAGTCTAGTCATAGTCTAGTCATAGTCTAGTCATAGTCTAGTCATAGTCTAGTCATAGTCTAGTCATAGTCTAGTCATAGTCTAGTCATAGTCTAGTCATAGTCTAGTCATAGTCTAGTCATAGTCTAGTCATAGTCTAGTCATAGTCTAGTCATAGTCTAGTCATAGTCTAGTCATAGTCTAGTCATAGTCTAGTCATAGTCTAGTCATAGTCTAGTCATAGTCTAGTCATAGTCTAGTCATAGTCTAGTCATAGTCTAGTCATAGTCTAGTCATAGTCTAGTCATAGTCTAGTCATAGTCTAGTCAAAGTCTAGTCATAGTCTAGTCATAGTCTAGTCATAGTCTAGTCACAGTCTAGTCATAGTCTAGTCATAGTCTAGTCATAGTCTAGTCATAGTCTAGTCATAGTCTAGTCATAGTCTAGTCATAGTCTAGTCATAGTCTAGTCATAGTCTAGTCATAGTCTAGTCATAGTCTAGTCATAGTCTAGTCATAGTCTAGTCATAGTCTAGTCATAGTCTAGTCATAGTCTAGTCATAGTCTAGTCATAGTCTAGTCATAGTCTAGTCATAGTCTAGTCATAGTCTAGTCATAGTCTAGTCATAGTCTAGTCATAGTCTAGTCATAGTCTAGTCATAGTCTAGTCATAGTCTAGTCATAGTCTAGTCATAGTCTAGTCATAGTCTAGTCATAGTCTAGTCATAGTCTAGTCATAGTCTAGTCATAGTCTAGTCATAGTCTAGTCATAGTCTAGTCATAGTCTAGTCATAGTCTAGTCATAGTCTAGTCATAGTCTAGTCATAATCTAGTCACAGCCTAGTTAGTGACTTATAGTTCAATGCATCAAACCTCTCCCTAGAATCGTTTATTCTGCCCTGTATAAGGAAGCTTTCCAAGGCAAGTAATACAACTGCAGATAAAACTCATACTCATGCAATTTCTTGTTTTTTCCAACACAAAAAATTTCTTTCTTCATTTATTCCTTTCAGTTTTTTCGGTTACCAACATTTTCGGTGTAGAATTTTTTATTTTGTTTAAGATTTTCATTTTTTGTCTTTTTTGTGAATTCATTCTCCAAAAATTATGGTTTCGTCTTTCATTTACTATAATGACGAAAAAGTGTCAGCTTCTTCTTGCATCCATTAATATGAAAGATTTTAATATCAATGGACGTTGTTAAATGGAATGAAGCTTAGAATGATGTCTTGTTTTTTTCTTCTTATCCTTCAGATTTGGCTATAGCCAAAAGTAAGAATTAATAGGAAAAGGAAGGAGGCTGGGATGTTAGTTTATACATATTTGGAATAGCATTGTTTCTAATTTGTTCTTAATTGATGAAAGATTTTTTCTGTTGTTGTTCAAAGCAGTCCATAGGTTTTTTCTTCTATTCTTAGAACCATGAATCTTCATTAGATGAAACTATAATGGCAACATAAAGCAAAAATTATCAAAAAAAAAAGTCTTCTTGGTTTAGATGCATTTTAAAAGAAAATTTCTTTTGACTTGCAACTGAAACAAATAGTAAATATATATCTGATGGATAACCTGGGGTATGAGTAATACGAAATTTAGTAGTTTCTTTGTTAGTCCTTGTTAAGTATACGTTAAAAGGTTTTCGTAATGATTAGGACTAAAAACATTAGGAAAATGGAAATTTTAAGAACATAAGAATAAGTGTAATGCATTATAGATTTATGGTATTTAAAAATCTCATATTAAAATTTTTCATATTAATATTTTTTCTTTAGAAAAATTTTTTTAACAAAATTTTATATTTAAAAAATTTTCTTCATTAAATTTTTTCTATATAGAAAAATTTTCGTAATGAAATGTTTTCTATATAGAAAAATTTTCTCAATGAAATGTTTTCTATAGAAAAATTTTCTTAATGAATTTTGTAATAGAAAAATTTTCTTAACGAAATCTTTCCTATTTAAAAATTTTCTTTAATAATTTTTTTCTATAGAAAAATTTTCCTAATGAATTTTTTTATAGAAAAATATTCCCAATGAATTTTTTTCTATATAGAACAATTTTCTAAATGAAATTTTTTCTATATAGAAAAATTTTCTAAATGAAATTTTTTCTATATAGAAAAATTTTCTTAATGAAATTTTTTCTATATAGAAAAATTTTCCTTATGAAATTTTTTCTATATAGAAAAATTTTCTTAATGAAATTTTTTCTATATAGAAAAATTTTCTTAATGAAATTTTTTCTATATAGAAAAATTTTCTTAATGAAATTTTTTCTATATAGAAAAATTTTCTTAATGAAATTTTTTCTATATAGAAAAATTTTCTTAATGAAATTTTTTCTATATAGAAAAATTTTCTTAATGAAATTTTTTCTATATAGAAAAATTTTCTTAATGAAATTTTTTCTATATAGAAAAATTTTCTTAATGAAATTTTTTCTATATAGAAAAATTTTCTTAATTAAATTTTTTCTATATAGAAAAATTTTCTTAATGAAATTTTTTCTATATAGAAAAATTTTCTTAATGAAATTTTTTCTATATAGAAAAATTTTCTTAATGAAATTTTTTCTATATAGAAAAATTTTCTTAATGAAATTTTTTCTATATAGAAAAATTTTCTTAATGAAATTTTTTCTATATAGAAAAATTTTCTTAATGAAATTTTTTCTATATAGAAAAATTTTCTTAATGAAATTTTTTCTATATAGAAAAATTTTCTTAATGAAATTTTTTCTATATAGAAAAATTTTCTTAATGAAATTTTTTCTATATAGAAAAATTTTCTTAATGAAATTTTTTCTATATAGAAAAATTTTCTTAATGAAATTTTTTCTATATAGAAAAATTTTCTTAATGAAATTTTTTCTATATAGAAAAATTTTCTTAATGAAATTTTTTCTATATAGAAAAATTTTCTTAATGAAATTTTTTCTATATAGAAAAATTTTCTTAATGAAATTTTTTCTATATAGAAAAATTTTCTTAATGAAATTTTTTCTATATAGAAAAATTTTCTTAATGAAATTTTTTCTATATAGAAAAATTTTCTTAATGAAATTTTTTCTATATAGAAAAATTTTCTTAATGAAATTTTTTCTATATAGGAAAATTTTCTTAATGAAATTTTTTCTATATAGAAAAATTTTCTTAATGAAATTTTTTCTATATAGAAAAATTTTCTTAATGAAATTTTTTCTATATAGGAAAATTTTCTTAATGAAATTTTTTCTATATAGAAAAATTTTCTTAATGAAATTTTTTTTATATAGAAAAATTTTCTTAATGAAAATTTTTCTATATAGAAAAATTTTCTTAATAAAATTTTTTCTATATAGAAAAATTTTCCTAATGAAATTTTTTCTATATAGAAAAATTTTCTTAATGAAATTTTTTCTATATAGAAAAATTTTCTTAATGAAATTTTTTCTATATAGAAAAATTTTCTTAATGAAATTTTTTCTATATAGAAAAATTTTCTTAATGAAATTTTTTCTATACAGAAAAATTTTCTAAATGAAATTTTTTCTATATAGAAAAATTTTCTTAATGAAATTTTTCTATATAGAAAAATTTTCTTAATGAAATTTTTCTATATAGAAAAATTTTCTTAATGAAATTTTTTCTATATAGAAAAATTTTCTTGATGAAATTTTTTTTATATAGAAAAATTTTCTTAATGAAATTTTTTCCGTAGAAAAATTTTCTTAATGAAATTTTTTCTATATAGAAAAATTTTCTTAATGAAATTTTTTCTATATAGACAAATTTTCTTAATGAAATTTTTTCTATATAGAAAAATTTTCTTAATGAAATTTTTTCTATATAGAAAAATTTTCTTAATGAAATTTTTTCTATATAGGAAAATTTTCTTAATGAAATTTTTTCTATATAGAAAAATTTTCTTAATGAAATTTTTTCTATATAGAAAAATTTTCTTAATGAAATTTTTTCTATTTAGAAAAATTTTCTCAATGAAATTTTTCTATATAGAAAAATTTTCTTAATGAAATTTTTTATATATAGAAAAATTTTCTTAATGAAATTTTTTCTATATAGAAAAATTTTCTTAATGAAATTTTTTTTATATAGAAAAATTTTCTTAATGAAATTTTTTCCGTAGAAAAATTTTGTTAATGAAATTTTTTCTCTAGAAAAATTTTCCTAATGAAATTTTTTCTATAGAAAAATTTTCTTAATGAGATTGTAAAATCACCCCAAATTATTAACAAGTTTCCCTTAAAAGCCTATGAAACGCCTTCATTTTATAGGCGATTGTAAAATCCCTTAAAATTTTTTAGAAATTTAAATTCTTTTACTATTTATTGCTTTAAACTGTTTTTGCTTTGTTGTGCTGCGTTAGTCAAGCGCAGGCTTTTTTTTGGTTGCACCCATTACATCCAACCAGGTCCATGGTTGTGTTCGAAACATGCAAGAAAAGCAAAACTAATTCAATTAATCAACAGCCTCCCCAATACTTTTCTTTGCTTGTTTTTGCATTTTTTGTGTCCTGGCAGAAAAAAGTAAAAGATATTCCGAAAATGACAGCCTTTTAAAGAGAACAACAAAAAATTTCCTTCTAAAGGAGTATAAGGACTAAATGCATGCAGACTGCATATATGACTCTTTCTAATAATCCTTTTCCTAAAATGTTAGAAAATAGGAAAAAACATCTAAACATTAGAGGCGAAAGTCAGAGAGGGGCTGTTGTTAGACCAGTCAGGCTTTACTTTGTTTGGTCATTTATAATCATTTTTTGTTCATCTATTCCAAATCCTTTTTTTGTGCCTTTTTTGCATGTCAAAGTTTTTATGCGTTTTTCCGGTTTGTTTTCATCAGATTCTTTGCAAATCCAATGGGGAGAAATATATAGAATGTTTTAAATGTACATTTTTTTCTTGTTTTAAACTGTTTTTTCGTTAGAACGACTTTTTTTAAAGGGTTGTTGGTTGGTGTAAATTGGTTTGATATGAATTTTTTTGCATCATACGCATTTGTTGGCTTTTAGTTTTCCTCTTTTCCTATTTTCATATGCTATTTGTTCTATTCCTGTTGGATTTCCCTGCCTTTGCTTGCATTTTATATTTTTACTATCGACAATTTGTTTGTTGGCTATTTTGTTAGTCCTTTTGAGTTGTCCTGTTGATGATGATAAAAAAAAAGCAAACGAAATATAAAATTATCATACATTCAGTTTGACCAATGCCCAAGAGACAAATGCAGTGTTTTTTTCGGGAATAAATTGTAGAGTTGGGTGGAATGCCAACATTTGTAGTCATATACATAAATTGTCTGGATATAAAATTCTGGTGCTAGGAGTTGGTAGTTTCTAAATCCAAAAACATAGACAGCTTAATTTGTTGATTTTTTTTGGAATGCTTAAATAAATTCCTAAATGAATGTATTACCTAGGAGATGACTTTTATTAAAGAATTTGTTAATCTCCATATTGGAGCTATTTTGTTGCCATACGGCAACCAAAGTTATAAAAAATGCACGTGAATTGTTAAATATTAGTAGTAATATAAGCAGAACTGAAATTGTTATTGCATCAATGGCTAGAAATATACATTTGAATTTTGATTGAAATCGAATGTGGTTAACCCTTTTATTACCAGGGTCAAAAGTAAAATTTTTCAAATATTTAATTTTTTCAAAAAACTGCTAGAAATTATATGTTTTTATTATTTTAATTTTATTGTTATTATTACATTTTAATGACAGTTTAAAAAATTCGTTCAAAGGCGCCTTTAAATAGATTTTTATACAAATTAACCATAAAGTACCCATGGTCTAATCATGGGAACTATAAAATGTAATTTAAGGCACCTTTGAAGTTTAAATTTGACAATAAAAGCATGTAATTTCGAGTACCTTTTTGAAAAAATTTAATATTTTAAACATTTTACCTTTGATATTTAAAATTCTTGAGGTCTCAAAAAGTTAAAAAAGTTCAAACTTATTAAAATATTTAAAAATAATAGAGTTTTTATTGCATATGCTCAGGAGAGTCTTTAAGAATGTAGAATATTTTGATAAACCCCTAATAACTGGGAAAGTTTTTAAACGATTTTTAAGTAATATATCTGGGCTGGAAAGCTCATTTAGTTCTAAGTATCATGATGTTAAACATTTTTTTGAATATTTATTCTAAGTGGGAATTTTTTACAAACATTTAAAGGAACTCCTTATTTTTCTCATATAACCATACCCAAACTTTGGCGTCAATTCGGCACACTTTTCCGACATCTTCTTCTTCTGTTATCCTTGACTCCCAGTGGAGCACAGGGCCTCAACCATCCTTTTATATCGAACTCTATTGCGAGATGTTAGGCATACATCATTCCATGAATAGTTTGCTGCTTGTAACTCCGCATCAATTGACCTTCTCCACGTTCTAGCAGGTGCACCAACACGACGGCCGCTTCCTTGTGGATTCCAACGAAGCGCTTGTCGAGCAATGTTGGTATTTGGCCTTCGAAGTGTGTGGCCTATCCATCGCCATTTCCGTTGACATACCTCTATAGAAGAAGGTATTTGGTTTGTAGCGTTTAGTAGATCTTCATTTCTTATTCGATTTGGCCACCATCTATTAAGGATTTGCCGCAAGCATTTGTTTGCAAAGGTTTGCAGGCGCTTATCGATGGCATTTGTGCGTTTCCAAGTTTCGCAGCCGTAATACAAGATGGACTTGACATTCGAGTTACATATTCGTAACTTAGTTGTTGTTGATATTTGCCGAGATTTCCATATAGTTCGGAGAATGCCGAATGCAGATTTTGCCTTATTAATACGCGATTCAATATCCTCATCGGCGCCACCTTTTGTAGATACCAAACTACCAAGATAATTGAAGGTACCTACACAACCAATACCCTCGTTATCCACATTGATGTGTGGCGACGGGTTTGCACCATAGCCTCCAGGCATAATCTTTGTCTTGGAGATATTGATTTCCAGCCCAGCTGCCCAAGATTCAACAGTAATAGCGCTAGTGTTTTCTTGAAGGTGAGCTGGTCTTTGGCTTAGAAGACATACGTCATCGGCGTATTCCAAGTCCTCGAGTTGCTTAAATGGTGTCCATTGGATACCACGTCTACCATTCAGTGCCGTGCGCATTATATTGTCGATGACAAGGATGAAAAGTATAGGTGATAATATACATCCTTGTCTTACTCCAGTAGTAACTTCGAACGGATTAGACAATTTACCTTTATGTAGAACCCGGCATTTAAAGTCCACGTACATTGCCCGAATTAAGTTCAGAATTTTCGTTGGCATGTTACGGTTTTCTAAAATTCTCCATAGATAGCACCTGTTGACACTGTCGAAGGCCTTCATAAAGTCGATAAACGCTAGATAATTGGGGGTGCGGAATTCATTACATTGCTCCAATACTATTCTTACTGTGTTGATTAGATCAACACAAGATCTATTCTCTCGGAACCCAAACTGATTTTCGCGGAGTGTTTCAGAAACTGCGTCAGACATTCTATTCAAAATTACTCGACTTAGTATTTTGCTCGGTATTGGAAGAAGTGTTATTCCCCTGTAGTTATTGCGTCTTTGGAGTCACCCTTTTTTGGTATTTTGACTAGTATACCTTCATTCCAGGAGGTTGGTAGAGCTTCTTCTTCCCATATTTTACGCACAAATGGGTGCCACAGTCTCGCCGATCCTTCAACGTCACATAAAAGCATCTCCGCTGATATCTGATCTGAATGGAACTTTGTTTTTGGATAATTGGGGTCAAATGCAAAAAATTAAATTTTCAAATGGAAAGAGTTAAATTTTCTTCTTACAAAGATGGGAGGGACACTATATAAAATAAAAAACAATTAAGAAAGTGCTATAGTTGGTTAAACCCGACCATACGATACCCTTCAACACCAAGGTCAAAGGTGTTATTTTTCCTGTATAAAGACAAATATTTACTAAATTTTAAAATCATACAAACATTTTCTCAAAACTTATATATTTAAGCTGTTTCCGTCATTTGAACTTATATGAGAGCTAGGGTCAAATGTGGACCGATTATCTCGAAATTTGGCAAATTGATTACAGTTGTTACAAAAATTATGAATTATGAAAATTATAAACTTGAAATTCTCATTATCTTTAGTTTTACGAGCGTTTTAGTGATTTTTGTCTCATTTAGTGTGTTTCGGCAAAAGAGTTTGTATGGGAGCTATGTTCAAATGTGGACCAATTTTAACAAAGCTTGGTACAGTGATTTTAGTTTACATAAGCATTATTTATTTTAAATTAATTAAAAAAATATTGATATTTGTGTCCATCAATTCCGGGAAGTGAGACCTATGGGAGGTACTATAAATAATATACCGATTTTGACGAATTTCATGGCCATGGTTTCACTATCAAAAAAACGATCTGTGCCAAATTTCATCAAATTATCTTTAGAATTACGTCCTGTACTTTGATTACATGGTTTACATGGGGCTCCAGCCGTCTAGCCAGACGGACGGACGGGCTGACACCGCTAAATCGACTCAGAAAGTGATTCTAAGCCTATTGGTACACTAAAAGGTGGGTCTAAGACAAATGTTTCTATGCGTTACATACATCAGCACAAACTTATTATACCCTTTCCACCTATGGTGGTGAAGGTTATAAATAGTATGTATGTAATCAAGCCGATATAATCGATATTAAGATTGAACGTGACTCAGGTAAGCAAAGTACTGGAAGTAGCCTGCTTCTAGTAGGTTTTTTGACTATATCGGACATGTCCAGATTCAATCCGATAACAGAGATATGTATATACTTTTGAACAAATAAATTTTTCATCTATTTAATATGAAAAATGGGGAATATTCAAGTCCCTATATCCGATGTTTATGAGGTAGAGAAAGACTGGAAGAAGTCTAGGACTAGTACGTTCCACGGCTATATTGAAAATAATATTTTTTTACAAAAACTACGTAAAAAAATATCGTATATTCAAGGCGATACATCCGATATTAAAAAAAAAAACAGAAAGAAGCCTAGAATTAGTGGGTTCTTCTTATGGGATAAAAATGAGTTAAAACTGGAAAACATTTCTAGGATAGGTTTTTATACCCTTCACCACCATAGGTGGAAAGGGTATTATAATTTTGTGCTGATGTATGTAACGCATAGAAATATTTGTCTTAGACCCACCTCTTAGTATACCAATAGGCTTAGAATCACTTTCTGAGTCGATTTAGCGATGTCCGTCCGTCCGTCCGTCTGGCTGGCTGGACGGCTGGTTGGACCCCCATGTAAACCTTTTAATCAAACTATAGGTCGCAATTCTAAAGATAATTTGATGAAATTTGGCACAGATCATTTTTTTTGATAATGGGACCATGGCTATTGAAATTGGTCAAAATCGGTCCATTATTTCTGGTACCTCCCATAGGTCCCACTTCCCGGAATTGATATATTGGCCACAAATATCAATATTTTTTCATGAAATTTAAAAAAAATACTGCTTATATAAATTTAAATCACTGTACCAAATTTCGTTGAAATAGGTCCACAGTTGACTATAGCTCCCATATTAAGTTTTTTTAAAAACGCACTAAATGAGACAAAAAATCACTAAAACGCTCGTAAATCTATAGGAACAGGGCCAATACACGCGGCATGCGGCTGCGGGCGGTCGTAGTATTGCCAGTACATAAAATGTACGCTTGTTTACAAAAATGTTCATATAAAAAAATATTTGAGTAGGATATAATTAAATCTGGCAGCACTAAAAAAATATGCCGCGAGGAAAAGTAGAACAAAGTTCTACTTTTTTCCATTGCCGCTTGAAATTTGACAAATCAAAAAACAGCTGATTGCCACCCGCAGCCGCTTGCCGCGTACATTGGCCTTCTACCTTAAAGATAATGAAAATTTTGAGTATATTTTCTGCATACATAATTTTTGTAACAACTGTAATCAATTTGCCAAATTTCGAGATAATCGGTCCACATTTGACCCTAGCTCTCATATAATCCAAATGACGCAAACAGGTTGAATATATAAGTTTTGAGAAAATGTTTGTATATGTTTGTATGATGGCAAAATTTAGCAAATATTTGTCTATATACAGGAAAAATAACACCTTTGACCTTAGTGGTGAAGGGTATAGTATAGTCGGGCTTGACCGACTATGACGCTTTCTTACTTGTTTTGTTTTTAAACTTTGTATATCTTGTAACCAATGAAGTCAGAATTATCAATTTATAGAGGTCGATTGACACTGGAATCCAGTGACTGGTTGAATACCAAACTCGTGTTTAATTCCTTTCTTAACTTGGAAGTGGAGACATATTAGGTTCTCTAGGGCTGTTCACAAATTACGTAACGCTATTTTATCAGATTTTTACCTCATCCACCCTCCCCTCCCTGTGTAACATATTTTAATAGAAATACGCATACGAAATTCCTCCATCTTAACAAAATTTATTTATTTCCCCCTGTTTATTCTAATAGATGGCGCTCTCTCTATATATGTAATCATTTTCTCACTCATTACGATACACTTTTTGTTTCTTAGTTCATTAGTTCAAAAGTAAAAAAAGTACCAAAAATATTTGGTTCTGCTTGGTTTTTTCCAAAATTTTTCTCCTTTTAAGTAAATCCAAACCAGCTTTCACTATAGGTTTTCCATAAACTAAGCAATAATAGTAATTATTATTATTATTATTATTTTTTTTTTTTGTTAAAATTTAATACAAGTAAAAATTTTAATTTTCGCGAAGTTCTTAAATTTTTAGTCGCAGGTACGGCGAAACTATTCAAGATATCGACCTAAATTTTATTCACTTTTTTTCTTCAAAAATTAAAAAAATGATTTTTAAATACTAACGATAAATTAGGTCTAATATTTAAATTTTTTTTATTTACAACATAAAATTTTTGGTGTATATCCTTAGGCGCGTTTTCAAGGACATGAATTTTCAGGGGGAAAAAATGGAATAACTCCCTAACTACTTCATGGATTTGTGTTTTTGACTATTTGAAATAAATCTGTGTTAGTTTTCTTTAATATTCCATTATTTTTTCTTGTGAAAAAAATTGTAAAAATTGTTTATTTTTGGTTGAAATTTCTCAAAAATAAAAAAAAACATTTTTCACCATACAAATGGGCTCTTAAACTTTGGAACCGATGCGCGCCCGTTATCCGATTTGGCTCAAATTTTCAGAACAAAACTTTTAGACCAATTGTTACAATATTCCGTTGCAAAAGTTGTAAAATTCGAAAAAAACACATTTTCTTTCATACAAAGAATTGTCACCCTAATGCCCACCCGTGTATAAAGTGCTGTAATGGTTGGCCTTTCAATCGACATAACGTCTAATAGCACTGCTTCAATGAAAATGCTGCCCAGCTAAATAATTTTGTTGAGATCCGGTTAAAAAAACTTTTGATAAAAACTCTAAAGTGTTCGACAGCGGTTTTACCGATCTACAAAGAAGCCATATGTCCAATACTATGACAATCCTGGCAACTGGTGAATTCTCAGCATAAATCTTAATACTTTAAATAAATGCAAATTTTATTTAATAACTCGATTTAAGTGCAATCAAAAATTGAATAAAAATGTTTTAAATAATTTTATTATTTATATTATTAGCAACAATAACTCTTTCTGTTCAGTCATCAGGCCGAAAAAAAATCGTGGCGTTCTTTTTTATTCAAATATCGTGCGCTACAAGATTTTTTTGTGATTAATTGCTTTTCCCAAGTTTAATTGGACGAATGTAATTAAGTTGTTCATAAATTCAATAAAAATTACCATCTACTGGTATTTAGTTTGTTTTTTTTCTTTGTGTATCATGTTGCATACAATTGTATGCAACAAGTTCTTTTTTTCCATTCATTCTTTCTTTTCTTTTTAATTTTTAATAATTTCAGTTTGTTAGTGCATGATGTTGTTGTTGATGATGATGATGATGATGACGATGTTGATGCCTGCTAAATACTTCTTTACATAAAACATTCGATTCCGAATCATGAAATATGAAAAATTGTTTAAAAACTCTCAGAAAAGAAACGCAGGGGCATTTGCATCGACTGCAAATTTATGGCAGAGGCCGTTGCTGTGGCACATAACAACACTTATTCACTTAATTCGCTTAAACACTCTTCATTTCACAAAGAATGAAAACAAAATCACCAGAAGAGTATAAACAAATAAAAACCTATTCGTATTTAAAGAAGTTTAAAATAAAAAGAAAAAGGGGTTCCGTTTTACCGTCCGTCCGTCCGTCCGTCCATCCGATCATACATCCATCTGTCGGTTTGTAGGTCTTCTTAAAGTTTGACTTCTGCCTGAATGACTTGGCTCGAGAGTGCTTCTGTTCTTTTCTGTTATGTTGGAATGTTTGAGTGTTTCGGTTTCTGTGAAATCACAAATCAAACATTATTCGCACAATTTTTGTTGTTTTTTCTTATATAAAAATGTTTGTATGTCCTTAGTGCATCAGCATGAATGGAGATAGATCTGTCTGGGGATCATTTCAATATTTTTTTGCATGTGCCTGCTACCAACTTGCACATGCTTAATGTTGTTCATCATGATCTTGGAACTGAACAAAGGTCAGTCACTAAAAAGAGTTACTTTTTACATAACGACAATTTTTCTATAGAGGAAAATTTTTTAACGAACATTCTTCTACAGAAAAATAATTTTAACAAATATTTAAAGAAATTTTTTTTATAGAAAAATAATTTTAACGAAAATTTGTCTATAGAAAAATAATTTTAACACAAATTCATGTTTAGAAAATAATTTTAACAAACATTTTTCTATAGAAAAATAATTTTAAGAATAGTTTTAACAAAAATTTTCTATAGAAAAAAATTCGTTAAAAAATTTTTTCTATAGAAAAAATTTCGTTCAAAAATTTTTTCTATAGAAAAAATTTCGTTAAAAAAATTTTTCTATAGAAAAAATTTCGTAAAAAAATTTTTTCTCTAGAAAAAATTTCGTTAAAAAATTTTTTCTATAGAAAAAATTTCGTTAAAAAATTTTTTCTATAGAAAAAATTTCGTTAAAAAATTTTTTCTATAGAAAAAATTTCGTTAAAAAATTTTTTCTATAGAAAAAATTTCGTTAAAAAATTTTTTCTATAGAAAAAATTTCGTTAAAAAATTTTTTCTATAGAAAAAATTTCGTTAAAAAATTTTTTCTATAGAAAAAATTTCGTTAAAAAATTTTTTCTATAGAAAAAATTTCGTTAAAAAATTTTTTCTATAGAAAAAATTTCGTTAAAAAAATTTTTCTATAGAAAAAATTTCGTTAAAAATTTTTTTCTATAGAAAAAATTTCTTTAAAAAATTTTTTCTACAGAAAAAATTTCTTTAAAAAAATTTTTTTCTGCGTTAAATTTTTTCTATAGAAAAAATTTCGTTAAAAAATTTTTTCTATAGAAAAAATTTCGTTAAAAAATTTTTTCTATAGAAAAAATTTCGTTAAAAAATTTTTTCTATAGAAAAAATTTCGTTAAAAAAATTTTTCTATAGAAAAAATTTCGTTAAAAATTTTTTTCTATAGAAAAAATTTCTTTAAAAAATTTTTTCTACAGAAAAAATTTCTTTAAAAAAATTTTTTTCTGCGTTAAATTTTTTCTATAGAAAAAATTTCGTTAAAAAATTTTTTCTATAGAAAAAATTTCGTTAAAAAATTTTTTCTATAGAAAAAATTTCGTTAAAAAATTTTTTCTATAGAAAAAATTTCGTTAAAAAATTTTTCCTATAGAAAAAATTTCGTTAAAAAATGTTTTCTATAGAAAAAATTTCGTTAAAAAATTTTTTCTATAGAAAAAATTTCGTTAAAAAATTTTTTCTATAGAAAAAATTTCGTTAAAAAATTTTTTCTATAGAAAAAATTTCGTTAAAAAATTTTTTCTATAGAAAAAATTTCGTTAAAAAATTTTTTCTATAGAAAAAATTTCGTTAAAAAATTTTTTCTATAGAAAAAATTTCGTTAAAAAATTTTTTCTATAGAAAAAATTTCGTTAAAAAGTTTTTTCTATAGAAAAAATTTCGTTAAAAAATTTTTTCTACAGAAAAAATTTCGTTAAAAAATTTCCTTAAAAATTTTTTTCTATAGAAAAAATTTCGTTAAAAAATTTTTTCTATAGAAAATATTTCGTTAAAAAATTTTTTCTATAGAAAAAATTTCTTTAAAAAATTTTTTCTATAGAAAAAAATTTCGTTAAAAAATTTTTTCTATAGAAAAAAATTTCTTTAAAAAATTTTTTCTATAGAAAAATTTTTTTTTTTCTATAGAAAAATTTTCGTTAAAAATTTTTTTCTATAGAAAAATTTCGTTAAAAATTTTTTTCTATAGAAAAATTTTCGTTAAAAATTTTTTTCTATAGAAAAATTTTGGTTAAAAAATTTTTTCTATAGAAAAATGTTCATTAAAAAATTTTTTCTATAGAAAAATTTTCATTAAAAAATTTTTTCTATAGAAAAATTTTCGTTAAAAAATTTTTTCGATAGAAAAATTTTCGTTAAAAAATTTTTTCTGTAGAAAAATTTTCGTTAAAAAATTTTTGCTGTAGAAAAATTTTCGTTAAAAAATCTTTACCCAAACTAAGGATTGGATTCCTTTAAGTCCTGAGAAACCGTTTGTTATTGATGATCTTACAGGACCATTCATGTGTGCGTGTATGTTTATGTGTAAATTTGCGCATGCGATACAATTTATTTAAAAAATGTTCTTCATTTAAAAAAAAAAAGAAAGAAAGGCCTAAGCACACACTCGATCCTACATAATACAAATGATCCTTTAAAGCAACGGTTTTCCATATCAACTCAATTCAGTTGTATTCACCTGTATGACCACCTTGTTGCCAATATTTTAAGATCCATATATGAACAACATCACTCCATCTGTCTGTCCATCAGTTCTTCCGCATGTCTGTCTATCTGAGTGTCTGTCTTTCAGATGCAGTTCCCCCATTTAATATTCATTTTCGATATTTTTTGCTCTAAGAGGATCTGTCGTGTTCATTAACGCTTTTTATTTTGAACGCGTGTTGTTATTTTTGTCTTGATATTGTTTGTTATGTTGTTGTTATTGTTTTGGGTTTTTGGCAACAGTTGCTGTTGCTTATTTTCGCTTGATGTCATTTCTTGTTTGCACGTTTTTTCTGCGTTAAATTGTGAATTCGTTTACGATTAATCGTTAAAAATTTTAGATTACGCAGAATTTTTAACGTGTAAAATAATGTCACACATTTAACAATTAATGTCATGGATCTAGGGCTCTACTCTTGATATTTTTGTGCTGTTGATTGTTGGCTCAAAGTAAATGTAGCAAAATGCAGATGTTGCTGGTTTTTATTTTGGGTTTTTGGAGAAGCCTATTTTGGGGAAATCATTAATTTTTTATCATTATGGTTTGGTAACAAGATGACAACAGTTTTGAGTCCAAATTCATTGGCCATATGTAGTTTTAGAAATGAAATATGATTAAATTTGAAGGCAACGAAAGTCTAATAAATTTGACAAGTTTGATGTCGGTAGAGGTTTGTGTCTTCGCTTAACTTCTTAACTAAGTGATGGTCCTACATATGTACACTTAATGTACACTTTGTAATGCATAGAGTAAATAAAATTTCGTTAAAAATATTTTTCTATAGAAAAATTTTCGTTAAAAAAATTTTTCTATAGAAAAATTTTCGTCAAAAAAATTTTTCTATAGAAACATTTTCGTTAAAAAAATTTTTCTATAGAAAAATTTTCGTTAAAAAAATTTTTCTATAGAAAAATTTTCGTTAAAAAAATTTTTCTATAGAAAAATTTTCGTTAAAAAAATTTTTCTATAGAAAAATTTTCGTTAAAAAAATTTTTCTATAGAAAAATTTTCGTTAAAAAAATTTTTCTATAGAAAAATTTTCGTTAAAAAAATTTTTCTATAGAAAAATTTTCGTTAAAAAAATTTTTCTATAGAAAAATTTTCGTTAAAAAAATTTTTCTATAGAAAAATTTTCGTTAAAAAAATTTTTCTATAGAAAAATTTTCGTTAAAAAAATTTTTCTATAGAAAAATTTTCGTTAAAAAAATTTTTCTATAGAAAAATTTTCGTTAAAAAAATTTTTCTATAGAAAAATTTTCGCTAAAAAAATTTTTCTATAGAAAAATTTTCGTTAAAAAAATTTTTCTATAGAAAAATTTTCGTTAAAAAATTTTTTCTATAGAAAAATTTTCGTTAAAAAAATTTTTCTATAGAAAAATTTTCGTTAAAAATATTTTTCTATAGAAAAATTTTCGTTAAAAAAATTTTTCTATAGAAAAATTTTCGTTAAAAATATTTTTCTATAGAAAAATTTTCGTTAAAAAAATTTTTCTATAGAAAAATTTTCGTTAAAGAAATTTTTCTATAGAAAAATTTTCGTTAAAGAAATTTTTCTATAGAAAAATTTTCGTTAAAGAAATTTTTCTATAGAAAAATTTTTGTTAAAAAAAATTTTTCTATAGAAAAATTTTCGTTAAAAAAATTTTTCTATAGAAAAATTTTCGTTAAAAAAATTTTTCTATAGAAAAATTTTCGTTAAAAAAATTTTTCTATAGAAAAATTTTCATTAAAAAAAATTTTCTATAGAAAAATTTTCGTTAAAAAAATTTTTCTATAGAAAAATTTTCGTTAAAAAAATTTTTCTATAGAAAAATTTTCGTTAAAAAAATTTTTCTATAGAAAAATTTTCGTTAAAAAAATTTTTCTATAAAAAAATTTTCGTTAAAAAAATTTTTCTATAGAAAAATTTTCGTTAAAAAAATTTTTCTATAGAAAAATTTTCGTTAAAAAAATTTTCGTTAAAAAAATTTTTCTATAGAAAAATTTTCGTTAAAATAATTTTTCTATAGAAAAATTTTCGTTAAAATAATTTTTCTATAGAAAAATTTTCGTTAAAAAATTTTTCGATAGAAAAATTTTCGTTAAAAAATTTTTCGATAGAAAAATTTTCGTTAAAAAATTTTTCGATAGAAACATTTTCCTTAAAAAATTTTTCGATAGAAACATTTTCCTTAAAAAATTTTTCTATAGAAAAATTTTTAGTTAAAATTGTTTTTCTATAGAAAAATGTTCTTTAAAATTTTTGTTTTACAGAAAAATTTTCGTTAAAAATTTTTTATATAGAAACATTTTCGTTAAAAAATTTTTTCAATAGAAAAGTTTATGTCGAAATTTTTTCTCCGCCTTTGAGGTTTGTTCTTTTAATCCATTAATTTGATGGTTTTTATATTTCCGCTTGGATTGAGTTATTAATTATTATACATATGAATACAAAAGCGTTTTAACCTGTGCAAATGCATTTCAATGCAGAAATGTAACATTCTCGAAGCTTGTAGGCTGTCAGTTTTGTTGGCAATTCAAATAGTTTTGCTAACATTCGCAGCACAATTAAATTTTACACATTAAATGTACCCTCCAGTTCAATGAATTCTCCCGAACTAGTGCTTAGACACAGAAATTCAGAAATTATTAACAGACTTGTCGTTTGTGGTATAAAGAAAATACTTTTACTTAAATCGGGGGAAGTAAACGCACAGCACAAACTTTTCACAATCTAACCACGCTATGTATTACAATGTGTTCATAAAGTAGACAAATGTCGTTAAAATGTTTTATATAAATATCGATATGAACTGATAAATTATGATCTTTATTCAAATTTATAACCTAAATTTTGCGTGATTATCTCGTTTGGTGACAATTGCCACTATTCAGACTACCAGGTGGCCAAGTGAATTGTATACGATTTAAATTGTTCAATAAAAGAGCATGCGCGCATGAGCATTGCAATATAAGAAATTTAAACTATTGGGTGTTAGAAAAAGTTCACTTGATTAAATTTAAAGAAACCTAAATGATTTTTCATTAGTTTATTCCTCAGAAAACCTTGAGTTACTACTCAGGTCAAATAATGGTCTTAGACAAAAAATATTGCCATGAATTATGGAGCAAAATGCACTTATTTGGTTAAAATATAAGAAAAATTGATCAATAAAAGAAAAAAAGCTTTATTTCGAAAAAAAAAAAACATCTCGGAACTTTTTCGAACACCCAATATAAACTTTAGCATTTCTTCATAACTTCCTTGTTTGATCTTGGTTATTAAATGTTCTTTTCCCAACCCATATACCGACGGACTACATTAACTCTCGTCCATCATATTCAAACATAAAATAGATTTTCAGAACATTCACTCACTCATTCATGCAGTTTTTCTTTACGCTGATGCATTCCATCCTCCAACCCTCCGTTGCAACATGTCTTCGCAACATAACTTAAGTTGGTTGGTAGGTTGATGGAAATAAAATCAGAGAGTGTTTGTTATTTAAACAATTTGAAATTTGTGAAAAATTGCAATTTAATGATGATATGTGGAAAAATTGTTGCTGTCCAAGCATTTCAAATTTAAAGACTAATTATTAACTTTTTTCTTTCTACAATGTCTATTCTATATGATTGCAAAAGAATAGAAATGTAAGATCACAGCTGTGGAGAAGGAAAGAGCATTATATTCCGTACAAAAAGTTCAATATGAAAATTTTTCTATTACAAAAACAGCAAAAATTTCACAAATTTTTTCTATAGAACAAATTTCGTTAAAAAATTTTTTCTATAGAAAAAATTTCTTTAAAAAATTTTTTCTATAGAAAAAATTTCGTTAAAAAATTTTTTCTATAGAAAAAATTTCGTTAAAAAATTTTTTCTATAGAAAAAATTTCGTTAAAAAATGTTTTCTATGAAAAATATCGTTAAAAAATTTTTTCTATAGAAAAAATTTCGTTAAAAAATTTTTTCTATAGAAAAAATTTCGTTAAAAATTTTTTTCTATAGAAAAAATTTCGTTAAAAAATTTTTTCTATAGAAAAAATTTCGTTAAAAAATTTTTTCTATAGAAAAAATTTTGTTAAAAAATTTTTTCTATAGAAAAAATTTCGTTAAAAAATTTCGTTAAAAAATTTTTTCTATAGAAAAAATTTCGTTAAAAAATTTTTTCTATAGAAAAAATTTCGTTAAAAAATTTTTTCTATAGAAAAAATTTCGTTAAAAAATTTTTTCTATAGAAAAAATTTCGTTAAAAAATTTTTTCTATATAAAAAATTTCGTTAAAAAATTTTTTCTATAGAAAAATTTTCGTTAAAAAATTTTTTCTATAGAAAAAATTTCGTTAAAAAATTTTTTCTATAGAAAAAATTTCGTTAAAAAATTTTTTCTATAGAAAAAATTTCGTTAAAAAATTTTTTCTATAGAAAAAATTTCGTTAAAAAATTTTTTCTATAGAAAAATTTTCGTTAAAAAATTTCTTCTATAGAAAAATTTTCGTTAAAAAATTTTTTCTATAGAAAAAATTTCGTTAAAAAATATTTTCTATAGAAAAAATTTCGTTAAAAAATTTTTCTACAGAAAAAATTTCGTTAAAAAATTTTTCTATAGAAAAAATTTCGTTAAAAAAATTTTTCTATAGAAAAAATTTCGTTAAAAAAATTTTTCTATAGAAAAAATTTCGTTAAAAACTTTTTTCTATAGAAAAAATTTCGTTAAAAAATTTTTTCTATAGAAAAATTTCGTTAAAATATTTTTTCTATAGAAAAAATTTCGTTAAAAAATTTTTTCTATAGAAAAAAATTTCGTTAAAAAATTTTTTAAAAATTTTTTTAAAAAAATTTTTTCTATAGAAAAAGTTTCGTTAAAAAATTTTTTCTATAGAAAAAGTTTCGTTAAAAAATTTTTTCTATAGAAAATATTTCGTTTTTTCTAAAGAAAAAAATTTCGTTAAAAATTGTTCTACAGAAAAATTTTCGTTGAAAAATTTTTTCTATAGAAAAATTTTTGTTGAAAAATTTTTTCTATAGAAAAATTTTCGTTGAAAAATTTTTTCTATAGAAAAAGATTCTTTAAAAATTTTTTTCTATAGAAAAATTTTCATTAAAAAATTTCTTCTATAGAAAAATTTTCGTTAAAAAATTTTTTCTATAGAAAAAATTTCGTTAAAAAATTTTTTCTATAGAATTTTCGTTAAATTTTTTTTCTATAGAAAAATGTTTGTTAAAAAATTTTTTCAATATAAAAATTTTAGTTAAAATTTTTTTCTATAGAAAAATTTTTGTTAAAAAATTTTTTCTATAGAAAAAATTTCGTTAAAAAATTTTTTCTATAGGAAAATTTTAATTAAAAAATTGTTTCCATAGAAAAATTTTCGTTAAAAAATTTTTTCCATAGAAAAATTTTCGTTAAAAATTTTTTTCCATAGAAAAATTTTCGTTGAAAAATTGTTTCTATAGAAAAATTTTCGTTGAAAAGTTTTTTCTATAAAAAAATTTTCGTTAAAGAGTTTTTTCTATAGAAAAATTTTCGTTAAAAAATTTTTTTATAGAAAAATTGTAGATAAAAAATTTTTTCTATAGAAAAAATTTCGTTAAAAAATTTTTTCTTTAGAAAAAATTTCGTTAAAACATTTTTTCTATAGAAAAAATTTCGTTAAAAAATTTTTTCAATACAAAAAATTTCGTTAAAAAATTTTTTCTATACAAAAAATTTCGTTAAAAAATTTTTTCTATAGAAAAATTTTTGTTAAAAAATTTTACTATAGAAAAATTTTTGTTAAAAAATTTTACTATAGAAAAATTTTTGTTAAAAAATTGCTACGCTATTTTTTTAGCCTCCACTGTATGCGTATATTATTTTCCTTTCCATTTTTATTCTTGTCAGATTTTTGTTTTTGCATTAAAAACAATTATAATTTAATTTTAACTTGTAGCAACAAATCTGTTGCCGTTTTTATATTTTTTTTTTTTTTTGCTTCAAATGCAATTTTTCCAAGAAACATTTGACTATCGTTTGTTGGCTTTCCCTATAAAAATTCAGTTAATATTTAATTGTTAAAACCCGAACAACTTATTTAAGGGAGTTATAAATCTGCTTTCAAGCTAAAATGTTAAATTCATAATTACTTGAGATTTAAAATAGAAGGAGGTTCCACATTTAATGTCTTTTTAAATGAAGCAATTCTAGAGGAGGCATATGATTTTTTTTTTTTTTTTGCTCAAAACGCTTTATAAAAAGTTCTTCTGTAAGTTAAAAATGTTAGGGAAAACTTTCAGCTGACGAGAAATGATTGATTAATTTGTAGCGAAGTAATGCGTGTAAAAATGTAATACTCGGTTGAATTTTTAGAATGCCCCTTATTATGTGGATTGAATATACATATGTTGTATAGAACATGTGCGTCTAACATGTTTTAGGGGGACTGAAATGATATCTTCATTATGGCGGATTTTAGGGAAGCACTTGACACTTAACATTTACAACATTAAGTGATTTTTTGATTAATGCAACTATTTATTTGACAAAATTTAAAAGCTTAAAACTTATGCAAAATAAGTAAAATATTGATAGTAATTTTTTTAATATGAAAACAAATTCTCATGTAAAAATGTTTCATATAGTTTTGAAAATATAAAAAAAATTCTCGCTAATATTTGACCATATCTCCCATACAAAAACACTTTAATAAAGTTTTATCAAAATTTATCCACAGATAAGTTTAGTTTAGTCTAAAACGATATACAAAATTTCCGGGCTCGGTCCATATATGATCTGAGCTCCCTAGCTATTAAACTGGCTGCCGGATATGACACTGATATACATAAATCATGATAAACTGAAGTATTCTTATCATACAAATACTTTAGCAAAGTTAAATTAAAAACCTGATATCTCTGTAAGCATTAAGTGAAGCATTAAAATTTGTTGGTCCACATTTGACCTTAATAGTGCCGGGCAACAAGCAAACGGTCTTAACCGACTAGTGTACTTTCCTAGTAAAAAAGAAGTTAACATAAAAATTTGGTACATTCCCCTTATATGTTTGATCAAATGTAAAAAATGTGAACTTGACTTCATTAAAACTTAATATACTGAGTGTGAACTTGGCTTCATTGAATGTGAACTTAGCTTGAACAAAAATACATTTTTGAATTCTAGATTTGAGAACAAAAATATTTTTAATTTTTTAAGCCTTAGCTCAAAAATAGCTATTTCAAGCCTGAAAAGCAGAGGCGTCGGTGGTGTAATGGTCAGCATAGTTGCCTTCCAAGCAGTTGATCCGGGTTCGATTCCCGGCCGACGCACACTTTTTTATGAGAAATCATGGTTTAAACGTTTTTATACCCACCATCAAAAAGAATGGGGGGTATATTGAGATTGTCATTCCGTTTGTAATTTCCTTAATATTGGCTCAAAAACCAAAAACGATATATATTCTGAATCCTTATGAAATTCTAAGACGATTGAGCGATGTCCGTCTGTCTGATGAAATCACGATAACGCCTAAACGAAAGGAGCTAGATCACTGAAACTTAGTAAAAATATTCTCTACCTCTAAGAAAATTTTGGTATTTTGAAATTGGGCAAAATCGGTTCACATTTGACCATAGCTCCCGTATAACCTCGTCTAGGCTAATCGCTTATTTGTTAATAAATGACAAATTATAGCAGCTATGATGATAAAATTTGGTATATAGAAGTTTTACATTAGCCCTAGGCAGCGTGTAAAACTTCATCAAAATCGGTTCATATTTAGCCATAGCTCCCATACAAAAAACTTACGAAAAAAGCCTAAATTTCACCTAAAATACACTTAAATGCCAATAAATCTAAAAGTATAACAGATATAACCACTAAATTTTGCACAAGAAAGTCTTATATCAATGCCAGCCAGTGTGCGAAATTTTGTCGCAATCGGTCACCATTTGAAAAAGAAAAGGGGATTTATGTCCGTCTGTCCATCAGATAAAATCGTGATAGCTCCTTAACTACAAAAGCCACTAAGACTAAATTAGGCACAAGGAAGTCTTATGTCAATGTCAGCCAGTGTGCAAAATTTTATCACAATCGGTCACCATTTGACCATAGCTCCCATATAAAAAACTTATGGAAACACAAAAATACATAAAGAATAGGTTGTTTATGTCCGTCTGTCCGTAAGATAAAAGCACGATAGTGCCTTAACGAAAAGAGCTAGAGGGACAAAATTTTACAAAAGTATTTTGGATATCTTTAAAAAGATGTGTGTTAAAAATGGACAAAATCGGTTTAAATTTAGTTAGAGCTCCCATATAACCCCGCCCCGGGAAACACATAATTGCTGATAAATTGAATACAATTGTAATACCTATGACGATTAAATTTAAAATAAGGAAGTTTTATGCAATTTTTGATCAGTTCATTAAATTTTATAGGAATCAGTCCATATTTGACTTTAGCTTTCATATAAAAAACACTCACGGAAACCAAAAATTTTAGCAAAGGCCAGTTAAAAGCTATTAAATTAGAAACTATGATAGCTATGGCCACTAAAATTGGCAAGAATAAGCTCTATATATATGCCAGCCAGTGTGTAAAATTTTGTAAAAATCGGTCAACATTTGGCTATAACTCTTATATATATAACATCCCCTTTTTATATCTGCAATCAAAAAGATTTGGAGGTACATTCATTATATTAAGATTGCATCTATGAAATTAGATAGGCATCAATCGATGTTCAGCCCAGACTTAATATATGATGAATGCATTAGGAACTCCTAACGAAATATATGGACCTGCCGTATTACTATTAATGTGTTTAGCCTAACTACATATTAACGAAAAGTATTTAACAACTTATTAATGTAAAACTATAACCGGTTATGAGACAGAATTTTGATCAAAGTAAATACTGGGGATACCACTAAAATATTTTTAAATGTTGAACTATAAAGCTACGGCAACCGAATTTAGTCAAAAGGTTTTACCAACAATACCAATTAGCTTAGCGATTTTTTTAGTTTTGGCCCAGATTATGAATTAGCTGCACCCTTGTAGATATATGAGATATATTTTTAAATTTAACACAACTTGATGGTGGGTATATAAGATTCGGCACAGCCGAATATAACACTCTTACTTGTTACATTTTAAATTAATTATTCGAAATTTGTAAATTTAAATAAAAAACTGATCCAAGTGCCTCTAGAAAATTTATACTATCGATAGAGGGCTTTAGAAAAACAAATTTTAATCTATAAGAGCAATCGATGGATCTTATGTGTAAAATTTCCTAACTTGGGTCTTAGTTTTTTTTTTGGATATTTAAAATGTATATAAATAGTCTGATGGAAAACTACTCCTTGCTTCAATTTCGGCGTTCTTAACATTTTATATCTCGATTTGAAAACAAATGTCTGTGAAAAATAATACCTCTATTTTATTTTTCCGAGGTATTTTCAAATGGCAAAACTTTTAATAATTTTAGTAAAAATCGAAGCGAACCATTTCTGGAAGGGGTTCCGATCAAACGATTATTAAGAATTTGAAGTAGATTTGTATAAGACTCTAGAAACAAAATAGAAAATGTCTAGCCCAATTTTTTTATTTAAGAGATAGCCCCATAGTATTCCCTATACATTTTTAGAGTCAAATGTCAGTCAGCATTCCTTTCCATTTGTAATATTAAACTTTTTCGAAACTTGGTTAATATTCGTGCGAAATTGTAATACCCTAGATTTTCTCGTTTAGGTGCTATCTTGATTTTAAATGACTGATAGACAGAAACCCCTGATTATTTTTGGTATTTAATATATTTCCATTAGCAGTTCAATTGGGAGCTGTGGTCAAATGTGAACTTTTTTGGCGCAATTTCAACGCCAAACTGAGAAATATTCTTTAGTTGGCCGAGCTCCTTTCGTTTAAGCGCTATCGTGTTTTTGACAGATAGAAGGAAGGATAGACAATAGAAAGATGGTCATCGCTCAATCGTTATGTAATTTTATAAGGATTCAGTATATATATCCCTTTTGGTTTTTAAGCCAATTTTAAGAAAGTTACAAACGGAAAGATATTCTCCATAAATCCCCAATTCTATTTGATGGTGAACTTAAAAATAGTAAATAAAAACCAGGAGACATTCGATTAGACCTGTATTTTCTTTAATTGAAAAAAAAAACTAAAATTTAATTTCCCAAATTATGATTAAAAAAGTTCGAGTCACATGTGGTCCACGAACCTTGATTTAAATTAAGACATTTTAAAAACCGCCCATTTCTTCTTATCCTTCTTAAATATTTCTTTATGTTATATTTTAGATTTTAGCAAATCAGAGGCGTCGGTGGTGTAATGGTCAGCATAGTTGCCTTCCAAGCAGTTGATCCGGGTTCGATTCCCGGCCGACGCACACTATTTTATACGAACTGAGATAAGCTTTAAATTGTTGGAATTTTTATATATGTATGTATATATTTATATATGTCATGAACCATAAAATAGTGTGCGTCGGCCGGGAATCGAACCCGGATCAACTGCTTGGAAGGCAACTATGCTGACCATTACACCACCGACGCCCCTGATTAAGGATTTTTTATATGAAAATATTCAAATACCTGAAGGATATGTCAGATACATATAAACCGGAATTGAACATAATATATCCAGAAATTTGTTTTAAATTATTTCTTAAGGTTGTGAGTTCAAGTCGGGGAAAAGGTGACATTACATACTGCTATGGGTCACATAGTTTTTTAGCTTTCCTATTGATCTAATTAAAAAAAGTAATCAATTTGAAAATGTAATGACCTGAAGTCATTACAGTTTAAGTCTGACTTAAACTCACAACTTTTTAAATTTAATATTGGTTTGTAAATTTTTGCAATTGTATATTTTTTTTAAAGCAAAATATGCAATTATATGCATAATATTTATAGACCATTATAAGGCTATATATTTAGCCCTTGAAAAAATAGTTTTTGAGAAAAATTTAAATGAACTTATCTTCAGCTAGAATATAACTTGGGGAACTAAAAAGCTTAAAACTTATCTCAAGTTTTAAGCTTTTTAGTTCCCCAAGCTATATTCTAGCTGAAGATAAGTTCATTTGAATTTTTCTCAAAAACTATTTTTTTTTTTTTTTTTGTTAATCTTAAATAAATTATACAGCCAAGTTATAGAAGGTAATTCCATTCGGAAGTGCAACAAATTTCGTATTTTTCTTCTATAGAAAGAAAAAATTATTTTGGAATGAAACCATTTTTATTTTCAAAGTGGAATTGAAATTGTAAGCTTTCCTTTGTTTCTTCAATATACGTGACCAGAGTTATGAAATTTTTAGCTAATTTTTTAAAATTTTGTTTTTAAGTCATAAGTCACCTTTTCCCTTTTCATAGACCGGGTCACATATGAATAAGTTCTTTGGTTAATGATTGTTATTTGTTGAAACAATGGAATGAATTCCGCATTTTGCTTCTATAGAAAAAGTAAAACGAAAAAAATTTTCGGAATGAAACCACTTTCTATTTTCAAAGTTGAATTGAATTCGTATGTTTTTTTTTGTTTATTCAGTATTTGGATAATTTCCTCAATTAATCAGTTTTATTTGTTTGTTGTTTGAAAGAGTTACGCATTTCAATTGCAAAAATCGTGTTTTGTACTGATTTTGGACATTTAAAATTTTTCGGAATCTATAAAACCTAAAACTATTTCGATCGGAATTCCACTACGGAATGGTTTTAATTCCGAACGGAATTCTTGACATGCCTGAAAGATAGAGTTACTGATTTTAATTAAAAAAAAATCATATCATTCAAAGTTTAATATTTAAATGACATTTTTTTTGGACGATCTAAATTTTTTTCAAAATTATTTCACTTTTTTAAAAATTTGGTTTGCATAACAAAATTATACAGGCATGTCTCAAGTTCCGTTCCGTAGTTGAATTCTATAGATTCCGAAAAATTTTAAATGCTCTAAAACATTATCAGCCATGTCACAGAACTCAATTCCGTTCGGAAGTGGAATGAATTCCGTGTTTTGCTTCTATAGAAAAAGTAAAATGAAAAATTTTTCGGAATGAAACCACTTTCGTTTTTTTAAGTGGAATTGAATTTGTATGTTTTTCTTTGTTTATTTGATATTTAAATAATTTTATCAATAATTCAGTGTTGTTTGTTGAAAAAATGACAGAGTAACTGATTTCAATTGAAAAAATCGTGTTTTATAATGATTTTGGACATTTACAATTTTTCGGAATCTATAGAACCTAAAACCATTTCGATCGGAATTCAACTACGGAATGGTTTCAATTCCAAACGGAATTTGTGACATGCCTGTATAAAACCCCATTTTTTCAACTTACAAATCCAATTCCACATTGAAAATAGAAAGTGATTTCATTTCGAAAAAAATTTTCGTTTTACCTTTTCTATGGCAGTAAAATACGGAATTCATTCCACTTCCGAACGGAATTAAGTTCATGGCTGAAAATTCTACTATGTTCGTAAACATTTTTAACTCTAGTTTTTTATGAAGTTATTCTTAAAGACTTTCCAAGAATGAATTTTTAGAATTGCTTAGAACAGAGGCGTCGGTGGTGTAATGGTCAGCATAGTTGCCTTCCAAGCAGTTGATCCGGGTTCGATTCCCGGCCGACGCACACTATTTTTTTTTATAAAATTAAGGAAGCAAAATTTTTGATGGAAACAGAATTTTTATATAAAATTAAATAAAAATAAAATATAAATTTTTTTTTATAAAATAAATTTCTCTGTTCCATAATTTATGAAATATTGATCAAAATAACAATATTCTAATAGAAAATGGATAACATATCTTTTAAGTTTTTGTTGAAAACTTCTCAGCTCTGATATTTGGAAACAGAAAAAGAAGAATAAATGAAAAAACTATTGTCTAAATTATTACTTAATTTTGTCTAGTGAAAGCCTACGTATACAAATTTAGTTATAAGCCTTTATTACGTATAAAGTTCAATTTTCATTGTTGTTTAAAAAAATTATAATATTTCTATTACTAGTTCCTATAAAATTCTTTTAAAATTAATTGATAACTCTTTCTCTAACAGCTAGAAACCATAACAAAATGTCTTATCATAGAAAACATACCCCCATAACGTCTACTAAAGCTACGCCATTGACCTCACAGTTCACAAACAAATGAATCATTCGTTTGGTGGTTGTTTTTGTTGTACCTCTCACATGAGCGGTTTGTGTGGTTGTATAACACTAACAATGATTTAAATTGAGAGTAAATTTTACTCTGCGGTAATAAAACCATTTTTTGACACTTAAGTTCCAACAGCTGCGGTGTCCGAGTGGTTAAGGAGATGGACTTGAAATCCATTGGGTTCTACCCGCACAGGTTCGAATCCTGTCCGCAGCGAAAGTCTTTTTTTTTATTTTTTTTATAATTTAAGTTGTGAAAAATTGTTATACCGAAAAAATTTTTAATACGAAAATTTTTCTAAAAAAAATTCCTAAAAAAATATTTACAGAAAAAATTTTTGTACCTAAAAATTTGTCATTAAAAACTTTTTACTATGAAATTTTCCATAATTTTTTTTTTTTGAAAAAAAATTATACCGAAAAATTTTCTATACTCGTAAATCTGGAGTTTTTTTTATATTTGTATATCAAAAAAATTTTGCAAGAAAAATTTTCTAAAAAAAAATTTTGTAACGAAATATTTTCTATAAAAAATTTTTGTACTGAAAAGTTTTCTATTTAAATCGTTTTTAATATGAAATTTTCTATAAAAAATGTCTATACCTAAAAATTTTATATAACAAATTTTTATACTCAAAAATTTTCTATAAAAATTGTACCGAAAAATTTTCTATTAAAAATTTTTGTATCGAAAAATTTTCTAAAAAAAAAAATTGTATCAAAAAATTTTCTATAAAAAATTTTTGTACCAAAAAATTTTCTTTAAAAATTTAAAAAAAAACATTTAAATCGAAAAATTTTTATACCGAAAATTTTTCGATAAAATTTCTATAGCGAAAAATTTTCTATAAAAGTTTTTATAACGGACAATTTTCTATAAAAAATTTTATTATCAACAATTTTCTATAAACAATTTTTTGATCGAAAAACATTTCAGAAAAATATTTTATATCGAAATATTTTTTATACCGAAAAATTTTCTATACAAATTTTTATAACAAAAAATTTTCTATAAACAATTCTATAGCGAAACATTTTCTATAAAAGTAACGGAAAATTTTCTATAAACATTTTTAAGATCAAAAATTTTCTATAAACAATTTTTTGATTGAAAAACTTTTCAGAAAAATATTTTATATCGAAATATTTTTTATACCGAAAAATTTTCTATACAAAATTTTATAACAAAAAATTTTCTATAAAAAATTCCTTTAACGAAAATTTTTCTATAAAATTTTTACCGAAAATTTTTTTTATAACTCAAAATATTTTCATAACAAATAATTTTCTATAAAAATTTTTGTAACAAATAATTTTCTATAAAACATTTTATAAAAAAGGTTTATACCGACAAATTTTATATAAAAAAATTGTATACCGAAAATTTTCTACTAAAAATTTTTATACCGAAAAATTTTAAATACCGAAATATTTGGTATCAAAACATTTTATACCGAAAAGTTTTCTATAAAAAAAATTGTTATACCGAAATATTTTCTATTAAAAATTTTAAAAAATTTCTATAAAATTTTTTTTTACCGAAAAATTTTCTATAAAAATTTTTTGTACCGAAAAATTTTCTATAAAATTTTTTTGTACCGAAAAAGTTTCTATAAAATTTTTTTGTACCGAAAAAAATTTCTATTATAATTTTTATACCGAAACATTTTCTATAAAAAATGTTTATACCGAAAAATTTTCTATAAAAAAATTTTATACCGAAAAATCTTCTAGTAAAAATTTTTCTACTGAAAAAATTTTCTGTAAAAAATTTTTATACTGAAAAAATTTTCTGTAAAAAATTTTTGTACCGAAAAATTTTCTATAAAAAATTTTTGTACTGAAAAATTTTCTATAAAAAATTTTTATATCAAAAAATTTTCTATAAAAAATTTTTATACCGAAAAATTTTCTATAAAAAATTTTTTTTCTGAACAATTTTCTACAAAAAATTTTTATACGAAAAATTTTCTATAAAAAATTTTTATACGAAAAATTTTCTATATAAAAATTGTATACCGAAAAATTTTCAATAAAGAAATTTTATACCAAAAAATCTTCTATAAAAAATTTGCATAACGAAAAATTTTTTATAAAAAATTTTCTATAGAAAAATTTTTGATAAAAAATTTTCTATAGAATAATTTTTGATAATAAGATTTTCTATAGAAAAATTTTTGGTAAAAAAAATTTTCTATAAAAAAATTTTTTAGAAAAATTTTTGATAAAAAAAATTTTTTATAGAAAAATTTTTGATAAAAAAATTTTCTGTAGAAAAGTTTTTGATAAAAAAAATTTGTATAGAAAAGTTTTTGATAAAAAAAAAATTTTCTATAGAAAATTTTTTGATAAAAAAATTTTTTATAGAAAAATTTTTGATAACAAAATTTTCTATAGAAAAATTTTTGATAACAAAATTTTCTATAGAAAAATTTTTGAAAAAAAAAATTTCTATAGAAAAATTTTTGACAAAAAAATTTTCTATAGAAAACTTTTGATAAAACAAATTTTCTATAAAAAAATTTTTGATAAAAAAATTTTCTATAGAAAAATTTTTGATAAAAAAAATTTCTATCGAAAAATTTTTGATAAATAAATTTTCTATAGAAAAATTTTTGATAAAAAAATTTTCTATAAAAAAATTTTCTATAAAAAAATTTTTGATAAAAAAATTGTCTATAGAAAAATTTTTGATAAAAAAAATTTCTATAGAAAAATTTTTGATAAAAAAATTTTCTATAGAAAATTTTTTGATAAAAAAATTTTCTCTAAAACAAGATTTGATAAAAAATTTTCTATAGAAGAATTTTTGATAAAAAATTTTTGATAAAAAAATTTTCTATAGAAAAATTTTTGACAAAAAAATTTTTGATAAAAAAATTTTCTATAGAAAAATTTTGATATAGGAAATTTTCTATAGGAAAATTTTTGATAAAAAAATTTTCTATAGAAAAATTTTTGATAAAAATATATATATAAAAAAATAGTAGAATTTTTTTGTTTTTAAAACATCAGAACTAAACATTGAAAAAATATCTATTTTAGTTAAATGTATAAAAAAAGTGAAGACCCACAGTTAACATACATATATAATCAGGTTTGTGTCTATGCTAAGTGAAAGTAAATGTTTTTTTTTCCCCTTTTTTGGCCCGATATTTTAAAACCTCTAATAAATAAATATATGATAAAAATGTTCAAAGATCAAGTCAGAATTGATAAAGTATCGTTTATACTAAATCTCAATAAGACATTTTAATGGTGTTCGGTAGTGGTAATACATGGGTTAAAAGATTTGATTATTTTTGTGTCTGAGCTAAACTAAATTTGCAGAGTTTTGAATTTGTTAAAATTTTTCTAAAAGGTTCAAGTTTTTTAATTCCACATCTTCCTCTTAAATTATCCATTTAGACAATTGAAGTATTTTTGATAATATAAATAAAATTCCTATAAAAACCCGTATTTTATAGATGGCTTAATGTTAATGACATTCGAAATCCTTTTAATGGTCCTACCATTCATTCAATTGGTATTAAGTTTTCATCAATTTCTACAAAACTCCCAGGACATAATATAAAAAATGTTCCTGAGCAAAAAAAGCTATTTCAAAAGACAATCAATTTATTGACTACACCCAAAAATTTTGCCATTACCATGACTACGCAATGGAGTCTGCTAGCCATTCAATATCAATACAATATTTTTTCTAAATAAATCCCTATGAAGCAGGTGAAGAAGGCCTTTTCCTCTTGCCTTGTAGCCTTTTTTCCATTTTTTTATTAATTAACACATACACCAAACGCCCTTTGTTCATGTGTGTTCCGAGTATGTGTTTTTGGGTGCATGTAGGATGCTGGGGTCCTTTGATCAGGATTTTAAAACTGACCACTGCTGCTTGTATTACTATCTCTTTCGTGTATTGGCAGTGGGAAAAAAACATGAAAGAAATAGTAAAAAGGACTATAGTCCTTGTTTTATGCTAGTTTCTTTTATTTTGTATTATTTTTTTATTTCGAACATTTTAGTTCTGATGTCGAATTCATTTTGAACTTTGCTGCCTTTCAGATACAAGAACATACACAAACAAATACACCCAAAGGATTTGAAAACATGTGTATGTGTGAGTGTTTAATAAAAAATGTTGTGCACATGCATCCTGGTTTTCGTGGGAGTTTGGAAAACTTTTGGAAGAAGGGTCAGTTCAAAATAGTCTAACACATTCTTACTCACTTACACATCATGTGTATAGTTTACATGGTTGACTGGCCAGTGCATGAGTGAGTATTGACGTTTGAATGTATGTGTGTGTGTATAAAACTTGTGGGTATAAAAAGCCTACAAAACTCAAGGATCTTCTGTTTCCTGTTATGCATAAGTTTCAACATATTTTCTATCTCTTTCTAGTGTCAATATCTGCATATTGGTTTGTTTCCTGTTTTTCTTTTTCTAACTAAGATGATGATGATGAGTTTACCTTTTCCATATTTCTATATATTGATGATGATGCTGTTTTACCATCTACTACTACCCATAGGTGCTGTAGGATTTTAAATGCGTCCTGGTGTTTTAAATGTAAAACTATAGGAAAAAAGGACCCCAATCATACAATTACACTCTTAGGAATTGTATGCACAAAAACTAAGTTTTGTGTTGTGCGCACAAACAACATTTTGCACTTTTGTATTGAAATTTTTTATGATTTTTTTTTGTTAAATGATTGGCTTTTTTCCTCTTTCATTTCGAGTTATAGGTAAGTTATTGATTACATATTTTATATATTTTCATTTCATTTAGAATTCTGCCAACTTTTCGTTTTTGTTTAAAATATAGGCAGTTGGGGTTGTGTGGGGAGCTTTTGAGTTTATACATGAGATTATTAGTTTTTGTGCTATGAAGAGGTAAAATTCATTGTTTTTAATATTTTACGTACTTACATAGAAACATTTGTATATATCGCTCATTTGCTACAATATCGTCATAATCAAAATTCTCAAATTGTGAACTGAGTATCTACTACAAAATAATGGTTATTGTTAAATTTTTATTATTTTGAGCATAAAAACGATTTAAGACAAAATCCGTAGATATGAACACAATTGGGATGAACGACTTTTTTATCGTAACGAAATTTCGTCATAAGAAATAAAACATATTGATTTCTATCAGTGATGACCCATACAACAGCAATTTGCATGTATAACAACAACAACTCCTACAACAAGTTTAAGAAATATTACACTGGTAAGCATCTCTGGTTTATATAGAAGTTGCGTACGACGAAATTCGTCTTGCATACCGAACACGGATATTTCTATTTCACAAGCAGACAAGCTACGACAAAACTGGGCCCTATTTCACTAAATTCTACAATTCTACAAGTTTACAAGTTACAATTACAAGTCTAATTCTTACAAGTGCTCTTCAGTTGTGTGTCATTAAAATTTTCCCAACAATTGTAGCTTTTTGGACTTGTAAACTACAATTTTTACAATTACAATTTCTACAATTATAAAGGTACGGTCAGACTCATTAAACATTTAAATCAAATATTTTGAGTAAAATATTATCAAAACAATATTATAAAAAATTTGTGGTCACACTTGCATATTAATTTCAGGTTTTTTTTTTTGATAAAATACAGAAAAAATACGTTCAAAGTATAAACAAAAAAAACTGGTTTTATTTATGGTCACACTGAAGATTAAATATTTTCCCAAAAAATATTTAATTTTTCAAATATTTGATTTTTTCAAAACAAAATCGTGTATCTAGCAATTTGTTTCTCATATTTGATGTTGTTGTTTCTCAAATTTGATGTTGTTGTTTCTCATATTTGATGTTATTGTTTCTGTTTGAATAGTAAACAATACACATGCTCAGCTGTTATTTGCCCCTGTTTGATGTTACAAAAATTTTGTTAGATTAAATAATTATTTGATCAAAATTTAATAAAATATTTGCTCTTGCGTGGTCACATTAGGAAAATTTTTATTTGCTGGCAAATAATTTTGTTTTCTTCAAATCACATGTTTCTTGTTTGAACTTCAAAAATATTTTGTGGTCAGACTAAGAGGATCAAATATTTGATAATTTCGATTAAATGTGACCGTACCTTAATAAAATAAAATATTTTGATAAATATATGGAGTCAAATAAAACATTTTTGAACTTGTACTAAACCACACCATGAATTTTCATGAAATTTTATACATTTCCTAGCCTAGGCAATTTTTACACTTCTTCAAAATTTTTAATTTCGCTTTGGTTCAGAAGTTAAAAGTTTGTTTTTTTTTTTCAAGATTTCTTCCGAAATATACCCACTTTATATGCCTATTACTTTTGATACGGTTATCAGATTTTTATAAGACTATTCTTATGTTTTGTATTCAAATTCAAAATTTGTACTGATATATTATGAATTGTTTTAGAAAAAGTTTTTTGTTTTCCAATCCACCATGGGCTCATTTTTTTGGTTTTCGTATTTTGTTGTCTACACTATTATCCACATTTGACAAAATATTAAAGAAAATGAAAGATATGCTTTTTGAGGTATCCTTGAGTCAAGGACATCATTGATTTCCCTTGTTCTGCATACATGATAATATTTTCATATCCTTCATCACTATAGGTGGAAAGTGTATTATAAGTTTGGGCTGATGTATGTAACGCATAGAAATATTGGTCTTAGACCACCTTTAGTACACCAATGGATTTGGAATTCATTCCTGAGTCGATGTCAGTCCGTCCGTCCATCTGGTTGGACCCCCATGTAAACCTTGTAATCAATCAAAACAAATAAAGGGTCATTAATATTGATTTGATTTTGTGTTAATTTTAACTAATTTTTATTAAAAGATAGTTAAAAACCAAATTTGAATTCAATTTATCATTCACTTGTAACTTGTAAAAATTTTTTTGAGAGTCTCAGTCGACCCTATGCTTTTTTTCTACAATTCTACAAGTGTACAAGTACAAATTTAGATAAGTGAAACAAAACCACTTGTAGAAGTATGACTTGTAAACTTGTGAATTGTAAAAATCACTTGTAGCTACAAACTTGTAATTGTAATTTAATGAAACACAATTTTTTTACAAGTTCACAATTTTACCACCTTTGGTGGTGAAGGGTATAAAAAGGATTCTTATATTTGTAATATTCGTAGTTGAACAACCCATTCCAAAGATATCATAAATTCAATTTGAACAAACTAGCAAAAACTTTAAAGTTATGACAATATTGCTGCAAATGACCTAAACTTTTATAATCACTTATAAAGCATAACTATACTTGAAAAAGTTTTTGAAAGTTTGTATCAGGGATTAAGAATCAAAGTTTCTTAAATTTCTTTAAACACAGACAAATGTCCATTAATTGGCTAATGGATAAAATTTGTTTCATAACTACCATATAAAATTTTTTCATATATGTATGTACACTAGAGTGGTTCGAAAAAAAAGTATCAGTCACCCCCTGGAATTAAGATAATGAAAAAACAATCCTAAATTCTAATCGATTCGAGTTTTAAAAAGTTATGACTAGAAGTTGACGTGGTAGTAAAAAACTATTAACGAGAGAAATGATGCCCTTACAGAGCCGTGAATACCGATATATAAAATGTTATGATCGGACTAAAAGCGGCACGACACTGTGAACAAAATACTAAAAGGACTGCATTTGTAGGTGTGGCAATAAAAAAGTAATTATTATTACATTATCATCCTAGGGGCATTTAATGTATACTATTAAAAATTGGGTATAAATGATATTTTATTTAGCTAAGACACAAACCTGATCAAATACGTTATCTTAAAGAAGTGATGAACGGCACAATAACGAATAATATAATATGGAAAATATAAATTGTACCCTCGCTATCTTAAACTATTATATACTGTAAAATTTTATTTCAAAAATTTCAGGTACCTTTCTATTAAAGAGAAGTAACACTACTAATATACAGTTATATGTAGTGTAATACAAATTGCGTTAACTTCTTTGGAAAGGGGATGGTGAAAAGGAGAAATAAAGATTTTTATATTATTTAACATTGGCCATTCGTCATTATTTATACGAATTGCTTAAAGCTTTTAGTTCCAAAGCCGCTTTTATTACTTTTACATCGACGGCGTGTTATTGCTGTATTCTTACAACAGAGGTAAGATGCTGTGGTTATTAATAATTTTATTAAAAATGAATTATTAAAGAAATTAATGTTGCCATGACCGAGGCTCAAACCCTGACTGAATATGATATGTTATGATCACGAGTAGGCAGCTCTAACCACCAGAAGCCGATTACTTTTTATAATTTTCGCATATATCACGAATATTAATGAAACTCGTAAAAATGAGTATTAAAAGCATTCAGTTAGAATTTGGATGTTAGAAAATTTTTTTATAAAAATAATTTTTTATTGAAAATTTTTCTATTAAAATATTTTTCTGTGAAAATTTTCGATTAAAATATTTTTCTATCGAAAATCTTTGTCAAAAAAAATGTTTCTTAAAAAAAATTTATTGTAAAAATTTTTTTCTATGGAAAAAATTTCAATAAAAATATTTTTCTGTACAAAATTTTTCTATCGAAGAATTTTTTTTTCGATCAAAATTATTTTTTATCGAAAAATTTTCTACAAAAATATTTTTCTGTGAAAATTTTCAATTAAAATTTTCTTCTAACGTAAACTTTATTATTTTAAATTTTTCTATAGAAATTTTTGATAAAAATTCTTGATAATAAAATTTTCTATAGAAAAATTTTTGATAAAAAGATTTTTAATAAAAAATTCTATAGTTAAATTTAAAAAAAAAAATAATTCTAAAAAAATAACAATACAAATTCTTGATAATAAAATTTTCTATAGAGAAATTTTTTATAAAAAAATTTTCTAAAGAAAAATTTTTGATGATAAAATTTTTTGATAATAAAATTTTTTATAGAGAAATTTTTTTTTCTACTAAAAAATTTTGATAATAAAATTTTCGATAGAAAAATTTTTGATCAAAAAAATTTTCTATAGAAAAATTGTTGATTAAAAATTTCTATAGAAAAATTTTTGATAAAAAAATTTTCTATAGAAAAATTTTTGATTAAAAAATTTTCTATAGAGAAATTTTTGATAAAAAAATTTTTAATAAAAATTTCCATAAAAAGATTTTTAATAAAAAAATTTTCTAAAAAAATAATGATAAAATTTTCTATAGAGAAATTTTTAATAAAAAAAAGAAAAAAATTGATAACAAAATTTTCTATAGAAAAAACTTTCATAAAAAATATTCTGTACAAAATTTTTTGATAAAAAAAAATTTCTATAGAAAAATTTTTAATAAAAAAATTTTCTATAGAAAAATTTTTGATAATTAAATTTTCTATTAAAAATTTTTGAAAAAAAAATAATTTCTATAAAAAAAAATTTTGATAAAAAATTTTCTATAGAAACATTTTTGATAAAAAAATTTTCTAAGAAAAATTTTTGATAATAAAATTTTCTATAGAAAAAATTTTCTTAAAAAAAATTTTCAATAAAAAATTTTTGAGAAAAAATTTCTATAGAAAAATTTTTGATAAAAAAAATATTTCCTATAAAAAAATTTTTATTAAAATTTTGTATAAAAAAATTTTTTATTAAAAATTTTCTATAGAAACATTTTTGATAAAAAAATTTTTTGTAGAAAAATTTTTATAAAAAAAATTTTCTATAGAAAAATGTTAGATAAAAAAATTTTCAATAGAAAAATTTTCTATAGAAAATTTTTTGATAAAAAATTTTCTTTAGAAAAATTTTCTTTAGAAAAATTTTTTCTATAGAAAAATTTTTTATAAAAAATTTTTTATAGAAAAATTTTTTATAAAAAATTTTGTATTTTTGATTAAAAAATGTTAGATAAAAAAATTTTCTATAGAAAAATGTTTGATAAAAAAATTTTCTATAGAAACATTTTTGTTAAAAAACTTCTATAGAAAAATTTTTGATAAAATATTTTCTATAGAAAAATTTTTTATAAAAAAAATTTTCTATAGAAAAATTTATAATAAAATTTTCTATAGAAAAATTTATAATAAAATTTTCTATAGAAAAATTTATGATAATAAAATTTTCTATAGAAAAATTTGTGATAATAAAATTTTCTATAGAAAAATTTTTCATAATAAAATTTTCTATAGAAAAATTTTTGATAATAAAATTTTCTATAGAAAAATTTTTGATAAAAAATTTTCTATAGAAACATTTTTGATAAAAAATTTTCAATAAAAAATTTTTGAGAAAAAATTTCTATAGAAAAATTTTTGATAAAAAAATATTTCCTATAAAAAAAATTTTTATTAAAAATTTTCTTTAGAAACATTTTTGATAAAAAAATTTTCTGTAGACAAATTTTTGTTAAAAAAATTTTTTATAGAAAAAATTTTTCTAAAAAAATTTTCTATAGAAAAATGTTAGATAAAAAAATTTTTAATAGAAAAATTTTTGATAAAAAAATTTTCTATAGAAAAATTTTTGATAAAAAATTTAAAAAAATTTTCTATAGAAAAATGTTAGATAAAAAAATTTTTAATAGAAAAATTTTTGATAAAAAAATTTTCTATAGAAAAATTTTTGATAAAAAATTTTTTATAGAAAAATTTTTTTTAAACAATTTCTTATAGAAGAATTTTTTATAAAAAATTTTCTATAGAAACATTTTGGATAAAAAAATTTTCTGTAGAAAAATTTTTGATAAAAAAATTGTTTATAAAAAAATTTTCTATAGAAAAATGTTAGATTAAAAAATTTTCTATAGAAAAATTTTTAATAAAAAAAAATTTTTGTTAAAAAAAAAACTTCTATAGAAAAATTTTTGATAAAATATTTTCTATAGAAAAATTTTTTATAAAAAAAATTTTCTGTAGAAAAATTTATAATAAAATTTTCAATAGAAAAATTTATGATAATAACATTTTCTATAGAAAAATTTGTGATAATAAAATTTTCTATAGAAAAATTTTTGATAATAAAATTTTCTATAGAAAAATTTTTGATAATAAAATTTTCTATAGAAAAATTTTTGATAATAAAATTTTCTATAGAAAAATTGTTGATAAAAAATTTTCTATAGAAACATTTTTGATAAAAAATTAAAAAAAATAGAGTAGAAATCTGTTTCTTTTGAAAACTTTTGTACCGACCTCAGGTTATGATAAAAAGCTGATTTGCTAACGAACTAAGCTATAGCACCTCTTATGGATCTATTTCAACAAGCAATATTTCTGTTAAATAAATAAAATAAATATTTATATCAAAATTTGCGTAAAAATCTGATTAAAGAAAAGGCATTTCTTTTGTAGATATCAGAAATATAAGACATACTTTGTTTCGATTCATTAGATATGGTCCTACCTTAAAGGGAGATGATTCCTAATCGATGGGTGTTAGAATTCATTGTTTTTGGTAAATAATGATATGTCTAATGGGTATACTTTGTAGTATCAGACCATTATTTCTATTTATTATAAATTGCAATCTGCGATAATAGCGTTACATAATTTGTTAATAATCATAATATGATTATAAATTATTCATGATCATTTTTACCGATTTTGAGTTTTAATAATGTGAAAGATTAAAGAAAGAATAATTTTATAAAATTTTTAAATCTTTTTTTATGAATTGGATTTTTATAAATCGCTCTAAATCAAAAAAATTGTTTAGTAAATAGCTATTAAATTATGAAATTTTCATTGTACCTTGACAATGGAAAACAAAAACGTACATTAATATTGCATATACCTAAATATAATGATGGCCATAAATTAAAATCTTCCAAAAACTCTACAACATATACTACCTCTGATAAATGTGAAAAAAACAACAATAATAAATAGAATAAAATACTTTTAGAAAATCATAAATATTCGTTACTGAAAAAACAAACAAAATTCTATATCATACAATATTTTTGTTACTTTTGGGGGGCTCAAGCAAAAAAAAAAAAAACTCCTAAACTACACAAAACAATTACAAATGATACTGCAACAAAAGAAGAAAATATAAGAACTGAAAGAAAGAAACGTTAACAAGCTTAAAGCCTCATTTATGTCGTTATGATCAGAGTATATAGAGGCAAGGCAACAAACATATTCATAGCTGTTGTTGTTTTTGTGAACAATGTTGGACTTCAAACTATAACCAAACACATCTATAGACCGACCACCTACACTTCAATAGGCAAAAAAGAAACACTCTAAACTACACACACTCAAATCAGATCTGAAAAGGCAAAACGAAATCCAAAAATAATAACAACATCAGCAATACAGAAAAAACTAAAATAAAACTATAGAAAATTTTAGACCAACTATGAAAGAAAAAAAAAAAAAAAACAATCCTTATAAAAGGATAAAAAAATTATAAATGAATATTTGAAAAACAAAAAACGTAATAAAAACATAAAACCTATACACAACTACAAAGTTACGAGTGGGCTTATGAAAACTCATACTTTTACACATTCGTACAAACATACAAAGCAGCAGGACATTCAAGTGGAGCAAGACATTCATACACACGCATACACTTTCATGTATCACGTTTACTCACTTACTCATACACATCTTTAATCCTTTACGCAAGCTTACTTAACAACAATACAAACAACAAATACAAAAAGGCTTGGGAAAAAATAACATCAACAAAAATAAAAATAACAAAAAAAATTTTAAAAATCCTACTACAAAACACCAGGACATGCAACATTCACATTTGTACTTACACACTCTCACGAACTTATTTACTTATCCTTTCACATACAGATGTACAAGAGAAAGACCAGGAAAATAGCCGAAGTATACAGATCGAAAAGAAAAATTGCCTGGTGCTTGTGCATGATGATACATTTATCATGTTTTTTTGGAATGTGTGTTTCTAGGAAGTTTTTGTGCCTTTTTATTCCGAGTTTATTAGGGCGGTAGATCTGGACTTATAAGCCGATTACAGCCTTAAACTCAGGTAATTTAGATAGTCATAGTCTAGTCATAGTCTAGTCATAGTCTAGTCATAGTCTAGTCATAGTCTAGTCATAGTCTAGTCATAGTCTAGTCATAGTCTAGTCATAGTCTAGTCATAGTCTAGTCATAGTCTAGTCATAGTCTAGTCATAGTCTAGTCATAGTCTAGTCATAGTCTAGTCATAGTCTAGTCATAGTCTAGTCATAGTCTAGTCATAGTCTAGTCATAGTCTAGTCATAGTCTAGTCATAGTCTAGTCATAGTCTAGTCATAGTCTAGTCATAGTCTAGTCATAGTCTAGTCATAGTCTAGTCATAGTCTAGTCATAGTCTAGTCATAGTCTAGTCATAGTCTAGTCATAGTCTAGTCATAGTCTAGTCATAGTCTAGTCATAGTCTAGTCATAGTCTAGTCATAGTCTAGTCATAGTCTAGTCATAGTCTAGTCATAGTCTAGTCATAGTCTAGTCATAGTCTAGTCATAGTCTAGTCATAGTCTAGTCATAGTCTAGTCATAGTCTAGTCATAGTCTAGTCATAGTCTAGTCATAGTCTAGTCATAGTCTAGTCATAGTCTAGTCATAGTCTAGTCATAGTCTAGTCATAGTCTAGTCATAGTCTAGTCATAGTCTAGTCATAGTCTAGTCATAGTCTAGTCATAGTCTAGTCATAGTCTAGTCATAGTCTAGTCATAGTCTAGTCATAGTCTAGTCATAGTCTAGTCATAGTCTAGTCATAGTCTAGTCATAGTCTAGTCATAGTCTAGTCATAGTCTAGTCATAGTCTAGTCATAGTCTAGTCATAGTCTAGTCATAGTCTAGTCATAGTCTAGTCATAGTCTAGTCATAGTCTAGTCATAGTCTAGTCATAGTCTAGTCATAGTCTAGTCATAGTCTAGTCATAGTCTAGTCATAGTCTAGTCATAGTCTAGTCATAGTCTAGTCATAGTCTAGTCATAGTCTAGTCATAGTCTAGTCATAGTCTAGTCATAGTCTAGTCATAGTCTAGTCATAGTCTAGTCATAGTCTAGTCATAGTCTAGTCATAGTCTAGTCATAGTCTAGTCATAGTCTAGTCATAGTCTAGTCATAGTCTAGTCATAGTCTAGTCATAGTCTAGTCATAGTCTAGTCATAGTCTAGTCATAGTCTAGTCATAGTCTAGTCATAGTCTAGTCATAGTCTAGTCATAGTCTAGTCATAGTCTAGTCATAGTCTAGTCATAGTCTAGTCATAGTCTAGTCATAGTCTAGTCATAGTCTAGTCATAGTCTAGTCATAGTCTAGTCATAGTCTAGTCATAGTCTAGTCATAGTCTAGTCATAGTCTAGTCATAGTCTAGTCATAGTCTAGTCATAGTCTAGTCATAGTCTAGTCATAGTCTAGTCATAGTCTAGTCATAGTCTAGTCATAGTCTAGTCATAGTCTAGTCATAGTCTAGTCATAGTCTAGTCATAGTCTAGTCATAGTCTAGTCATAGTCTAGTCATAGTCTAGTCATAGTCTAGTCATAGTCTAGTCATAGTCTAGTCATAGTCTAGTCATAGTCTAGTCATAGTCTAGTCATAGTCTAGTCATAGTCTAGTCATAGTCTAGTCATAGTCTAGTCATAGTCTAGTCATAGTCTAGTCATAGTCTAGTCATAGTCTAGTCATAGTCTAGTCATAGTCTAGTCATAGTCTAGTCATAGTCTAGTCATAGTCTAGTCATAGTCTAGTCATAGTCTAGTCATAGTCTAGTCATAGTCTAGTCATAGTCTAGTCATAGTCTAGTCATAGTCTAGTCATAGTCTAGTCATAGTCTAGTCATAGTCTAGTCATAGTCTAGTCATAGTCTAGTCATAGTCTAGTCATAGTCTAGTCATAGTCTAGTCATAGTCTAGTCATAGTCTAGTCATAGTCTAGTCATAGTCTAGTCATAGTCTAGTCATAGTCTAGTCATAGTCTAGTCATAGTCTAGTCATAGTCTAGTCATAGTCTAGTCATAGTCTAGTCATAGTCTAGTCATAGTCTAGTCATAGTCTAGTCATAGTCTAGTCATAGTCTAGTCATAGTCTAGTCATAGTCTAGTCATAGTCTAGTCATAGTCTAGTCATAGTCTAGTCATAGTCTAGTCATAGTCTAGTCATAGTCTAGTCATAGTCTAGTCATAGTCTAGTCATAGTCTAGTCATAGTCTAGTCATAGTCTAGTCATAGTCTAGTCATAGTCTAGTCATAGTCTAGTCATAGTCTAGTCATAGTCTAGTCATAGTCTAGTCATAGTCTAGTCATAGTCTAGTCATAGTCTAGTCATAGTCTAGTCATAGTCTAGTCATAGTCTAGTCATAGTCTAGTCATAGTCTAGTCATAGTCTAGTCATAGTCTAGTCATAGTCTAGTCATAGTCTAGTCATAGTCTAGTCATAGTCTAGTCATAGTCTAGTCATAGTCTAGTCATAGTCTAGTCATAGTCTAGTCATAGTCTAGTCATAGTCTAGTCATAGTCTAGTCATAGTCTAGTCATAGTCTAGTCATAGTCTAGTCATAGTCTAGTCATAGTCTAGTCATAGTCTAGTCATAGTCTAGTCATAGTCTAGTCATAGTCTAGTCATAGTCTAGTCATAGTCTAGTCATAGTCTAGTCATAGTCTAGTCATAGTCTAGTCATAGTCTAGTCATAGTCTAGTCATAGTCTAGTCATAGTCTAGTCATAGTCTAGTCATAGTCTAGTCATAGTCTAGTCATAGTCTAGTCATAGTCTAGTCATAGTCTAGTCATAGTCTAGTCATAGTCTAGTCATAGTCTAGTCATAGTCTAGTCATAGTCTAGTCATAGTCTAGTCATAGTCTAGTCATAGTCTAGTCATAGTCTAGTCATAGTCTAGTCATAGTCTAGTCATAGTCTAGTCATAGTCTAGTCATAGTCTAGTCATAGTCTAGTCATAGTCTAGTCATAGTCTAGTCATAGTCTAGTCATAGTCTAGTCATAGTCTAGTCATAGTCTAGTCATAGTCTAGTCATAGTCTAGTCATAGTCTAGTCATAGTCTAGTCATAGTCTAGTCATAGTCTAGTCATAGTCTAGTCATAGTCTAGTCATAGTCTAGTCATAGTCTAGTCATAGTCTAGTCATAGTCTAGTCATAGTCTAGTCATAGTCTAGTCATAGTCTAGTCATAGTCTAGTCATAGTCTAGTCATAGTCTAGTCATAGTCTAGTCATAGTCTAGTCATAGTCTAGTCATAGTCTAGTCATAGTCTAGTCATAGTCTAGTCATAGTCTAGTCATAGTCTAGTCATAGTCTAGTCATAGTCTAGTCATAGTCTAGTCATAGTCTAGTCATAGTCTAGTCATAGTCTAGTCATAGTCTAGTCATAGTCTAGTCATAGTCTAGTCATAGTCTAGTCATAGTCTAGTCATAGTCTAGTCATAGTCTAGTCATAGTCTAGTCATAGTCTAGTCATAGTCTAGTCATAGTCTAGTCATAGTCTAGTCATAGTCTAGTCATAGTCTAGTCATAGTCTAGTCATAGTCTAGTCATAGTCTAGTCATAGTCTAGTCATAGTCTAGTCATAGTCTAGTCATAGTCTAGTCATAGTCTAGTCATAGTCTAGTCATAGTCTAGTCATAGTCTAGTCATAGTCTAGTCATAGTCTAGTCATAGTCTAGTCATAGTCTAGTCATAGTCTAGTCATAGTCTAGTCATAGTCTAGTCATAGTCTAGTCTTAGTCTAGTCATAGTCTAGTCATAGTCTAGTCATAGTCTAGTCATAGTCTAGTCTAGTCATAGTCTAGTCATAGTCTAGTCATAGTCTAGTCATAGTCTAGTCATAGTCTAGTCATAGTCTAGTCATAGTCTAGTCATAGTCTAGTCATAGTCTAGTCATAGTCTAGTCATAGTCTAGTCATAGTCTAGTCATAGTCTAGTCATAGTCTAGTCATAGTCTAGTCATAGTCTAGTCATAGTCTAGTCATAGTCTAGTCATGGTCTAGTCATAGTCTAGTCATAGTCTAGTCATAGTCTAGTCATAGTCTAGTCTTTGTATAACTATGGACTAGGAATTGAGACCTTAATTAAGAGATATGACTTGGATCATCCCTAATGCCCTTTTACACATGCTGCTCTAACTGTACTCTTAGACTAAAAAATTTCCAATGTTTCGACTGCCTGCTTTTTCAAACTTTCAAAAAAAATCCTCTAAATATCCTTCATCAATATAGTTTTGTTTTTGTGTGTTCTCTGAGTGAATGTGTGTGTGTTAGCCTACACACGCAATCTCTTACCCGAAACTATGCAACACATTTATATACGAATACTTTTTTTTACCAACAAGGATTTCTAGGATATAAACTAAATATTTTTTTTGTTTTTCATTTCAGCTGGCCCTGGCTTACCTCTCTAGCTTTTGCCAACATCATCATTTTAAATCTTTTATTTTGAAATATCATATTGCTGCCTTATGTTGCCTGTAAATATATTCCCTCTATACATCTCAACTTCATGTCCTGCTTCGTTTTTTAGAACTTTAGTTCGTTTGTCCGCCTTTCCGTTCCTCTATTTGTCTATTTGTCCATTTGTCTTACCGTTAGCCTGCTTGTGTATGTGTTACTAGCATGTAAGGCCTTTTGAGTCCTTCCTTTGGCCCCTCTAACTATAAATTGCATTTTTTTCCTTTTTTGTAGCTTTGTCCTTTTGTGTGTAAGAGTATGTGTGTGTTTTGTTTAAGTTTTTTATGTTGTTTGTTCCTAAAAGACGGATATAAATGTATTTGTGCTGCCATCAATAATCCTGAATTTTTTCTTTATATTTTGTATTTCGTTAGCCCCCCAAAATAAGCTCACATTTTACAAAGGTCGACTGCGTTTTTGGCCAACAAAACCAAAAAAAAAATTAAATCTAAGAATGAAAGCATGAAAATGAAATAAAAACCTAAAGAGGCATTATAGTACAAAAACAACATCGACATGAAATAGTATTTTGCTGCGTTGCAGTCCACTAAGGATAATTTTACTTCCTTCCCTGCTTGCCGAGTCCCTCAGCCTGTTTTGTTTTCTTTCCTACGTATGACACCAACGCATTTGTACAAAATGACTCAAATTCTGCCACCTACCTCTTGGTGGTGTCATTGTTGTCCCGCTGTAGCCTCTTGTTTTCGGCCCTTAAAAATCTATCAAAAATTTAACTCAAAATAGCCAATCGGAAATTAAGCTTACAAAAAAGCTGCGTGGGTGTTCTGCACAAGCTGTAGGCGTGGTCTCGGCCATAGCTTTTTATTTTTGGGAAATTTTCAAATTCTTCTTCAACAACAAATGCGTATGTTTATTTTATCAGCTAAAATTACACATATTGCAAAGGCGATTGTTGTTGTTGTTGTTTTAGTTGCTGTGGCACAAACACAAAAATGCCCCTTTTGCACCTTAAAAGAAAAAGCAAATGCATGGTGCAAATAGTTGCAGAGTTATAGAGCCCCTATAAGCTATTGTGTAAAGCTCAAATAGTGGTGGTCATTAGTAGTACAGCGGAACTGCAAATATAAAATGAGTGCTATCTCACAACTTGAAGAAAAATCTCATTTTAGTTAAACTTGTCTGCTCTTTTTTAAAAATATCTCTACCACTTTTCTCACTCACCTGCAAAACACCTGCTCTGCACTTTACCAAGTCTCTTAATAAATTCCATTTCCTGCTTAAAATTCTCTTTGCCAAAACAAAATCTTATTCTCATTCATTTGAGTGAAAATTTGCTAACAAAGAGTTACTTCATTTTACTCCTGAAAGTGCAGCCAAATATTTATCTCTTTGCTCTTAATTGAGTCTTGTGCAGTTTTTCTGCATATTTGAGTATTTCTGCTTATATGCTGTTTGCATATTTTTCTGCACAAATTTTCTTTGTTTTTCATTCAATTTTATTTTGATTAGATTCTCTGTTTTTCTTTACGCATTTAATGAGAGATTTTTCTCTAAACAATTTTTCTACTTAAGCTGCATTTTATGTAGTTTAGCCGGCGCTTTATGTGTTTTCTTTTCGTTTTGAAAAATTTTCCTATAATATTTTTTGTCTTCTTAAGTTTGAGCTTAAGAAAATTATTTTTACCGACGGAAATTGAAAAGATTTTTTTTTGATTCAAAGTAGTTTTTCCGACGGTAAAAATTAAAAATTTTAGATTAACTTAAACATAATTTATTTATTTATTTATTTATTATACTCGTAATGAATATTTAAATTGTGATTGTTAGGGAGAAAATATTTAAAAAATTTCTCATATGCCCCTAAGGCTGTAAAATGTCGCTATTATACATAACTAGGGTTGCCAGTCAGGCTGGATTCGACTGGATTGTCCAGCTTTTTTAGTGTTTGTCCAGTGTCAAGCTAAAATTAAATTTGTCCAGCTAAAAGGTGAAGAATTGAATTTTTTATATTTTTAAAGAAAAACTGTCTTTATGATATTGAACGCAAAAGTTTTTTTTTTCTCTTTTTTACTAAGTGATTTATGCGTTGATTAATTGATTACTTGATCAAGTTGATTTTGTAATAAAATTACTCTCTATCAAATTTCCCCATCGTATTTACTTTACTTAAATGGCCTATATTTACAACCTGTTAAAGCCAAAGAAGCATATTTTAGAATTCTAATTCTTCAATTTCGTAGGTCAAGCTTTAAAAGATTTTACTCTACTTCTACTTGGCCTTTGCATCGAATTTTCGTACGCCCTCTTTTACGAGTTCATTCTGGATCGTTTTTAAATACTTTTCTTGCAGGAGTATTTTCATCCATTCGCCCAACATGTCCTAGCCAACGCAGCCGCTGCTGTTTCATGGTTTATTCGATGTCGATATTCATTGTTGATGCAAACTGGTCAACGATTTTTCGTAGAATCTTTCTCTCAAAAACTCAAAGAATAGCTTCATCTGCTTGTGCAAGTGCCCATGATTCAGACCATAATAATACGGGTAATAAAAGCGTTTTATAGAGCGTGTCTTTAGTTCTAACAGAAAGAGCTTTATTTCTTAACTGCCTGTTTAGACCAAAATAGAATCTGTTTGCAAGCATGATTCTACGTTTGATTTCGAAACTTATATCGTTATTTATGTTGATGGCTGTACAAAGGTAAATAAATTCTTTTACAACTTTGAAGTATTAGTTCTCAACGATCACATGTGGTCCAACTCTTATGAACTTTCTGTTTGTAGAAACTAACAGTTTTATTTTTGATTCATTGACAACTAGACCCATTTTATTAGATTTCTTCTCGATACATGAAAAGGCGGCAGCTGCCTCGTGCACTGTGCGATTTACGATTTCAGGTAACACAATATTGTATCAATTTGTTTCTCTTGTAGATCTGACCAGTGATAGATTTACCCGATCTAAAGCCACATTATTAGGTTCCAAATATTTCGTTAACTTTGACCTTTCACACAATATGGTCGATATTATCTTATATGCAATTGAAAGAAGACTTATACCTCTATAATTGGCACATACAGTTTTATCTAATTTGTTTGTGGACTGAACAAAGAACACTGAGACTCCAATCGTCTGGCATAGGTTTTTCCAACTATATGGCTTTTATAAGCTGGGACATAAGTGATTATCAACTCCCACCTCCTCCCTTAAAAAGCTCTAACATCGGCACCCGCAGATTTATTACTTTTCAGTTATTGTTAATCTAACCTCATTTTGATTTGTTTGGTGATGTCATCTTGTCCACTTTCACTTGGTACCTACAACTTGCAAAATTTATTAATGTCCAGCTAATTTTTGGATTGTTAAGTTTTTTTTTTGCCTTATGTCCAGCTTTTTCCGGGTTTGTGTCTGGCAACCCTATACATAACGCTATTTTCGCAGATTTTTGCCTCCCCCGTTATAATAGAAATTCGCATACGAAATTCCTCCAGCGTAACAAAAGTCGAGACCCCATGTTGCATTAGGAATATAAGGAATAAATATATCTGTGGCAATATGGAAGAAAAGCTTAAGTCGAAAATTTAAATTTTGAGATATCATCAATTTTGTGTAATTTTGCTTTTGTTTGATTTCTGCGAATAATTCAGGAACTAATATATACCCAGAAAAACTTTACATTACCAAATAATGAGTTAAACAGCTAAACTATTGAGCACGAACTACTTACTCATTCACTGTTTAAGTCATTACATTAACATGGGGATGTCATTGGAGGCAAATACTTACCAATTGCAGAAAAGTAATGACTTGGTAAGCAATTGGAAAACAACAACAACAAAAACTTGTTTATTGTTGTTTTATTTAAAAAAATATATATTTTTAAACGAAATACAAATCTTTTTTATGACCCCATGGGGGCTCGCACCCAGACTCTTCCACTGAGCTACTTCATATGTTGAAAACTTCCAAAATCATGTGACAATCAGGTATGTGATGGAAAACGATCGTTTTCAAATCGATCGATTTCAGATATAATTTTGAGATAATTTTCGGTTATTTTACCAAAAAACTCAAACCAATTGAAAGATAAAATATCAGTCAAAAGGATTGAAGCCAAAATTTTCATTTTGTGGGGGGAAATAACCGAAAACTAGCTAAAAAATATGTCTGAAATCGATCGATTTGAAAAGAAAAATGTCCATCGCATACCTGAATAACTTTGTTTTCCCTGCTTTTTTTGCTTTGTTGTAATTTTTGGAAAAATATTACTATACGGTTTTTTGTAAATAAAGAAGTTCTTTTTTTTAATTATTTTAAAATTTAAATCTTCCTTTTTGTATAAGTTTTTATATAAGTTAAATGGCCTATAGTTACAACCTGTTAAGTCAAAGTCCGAGCATATTTTAAAATTCCATGGACATCGATCTTGTGCGAATATTCTCCAATTTATATAGGCCTAGCTTTGAATAATTTTCATCTACTTGGTCTTTCCATCGAAATTTTGGACGTCCTCTTCAACATTAAGTTGTGTGACATTTTTATTCAAATTTTATCCTTTTCATTGTTTTTTCCAAGAGAGACGACGGGCTAGTAGTCCTAACCCATTTTTATCGATCTTAAAGGACAACTAGATACATGTTAGCTCACTGCATTAAGGGGTGTTAAACTAGTTCCCCGGCTGATACCACGAGGAGGTCACTGCCCACAGTTGAGATGAAGGATGACCCAGATAAGTTGGTCTTACCAAGATAAAACCAATCAGAACCGTGTTTGGTATCCAACCTCCCCTATATAATCAAAATTGACTCATGGTGGTATTTTTGCATTACCGTGAGTTTGTTTTTCAAAATTTGTTTTACATATATTTAAGTTCTTAAAATTTAAGTTCTTAAAATTCAAAAATCATTTAAAAAGACTCTTTTAATAAAAAATAAAAATTAAAACAAATTGTTGGTCTTGGTGGGATTTGAACCGAGATCAAATTGCCATCCTCATTACAAATACCCAGTAAGAAAAAAGGTTTATTCTCAAATTGAGGATGATTTGAAAATAAATCTTTTTTCAAAGGTCAAACGTTTGGTACTGATTTGATACTGATTTAAGAATAATAGCGTTCTCAACAAAAAGGGGACTTTATTCTCAAATTGAGAAATGCCTTTTTTCTCAAATCATTATCAAACCTCATTCTCAAAGGTTTTTCAAATGTGGATATCATCTACATGTGGAACATAAATAAAATGGCGTTGTATTTTCGATATTTTTGAGTTTGTTTATTTTGTTTTTGAAAACGGTGCATCATATTTGAATTCTTTTTTTTATTATTAGATAAAAAAAATGTTAAGAAACAAAGAAAATTTACTTATGCATATGAATATTATTGAATTTTTAATCTTGACATTTTTTAAGCAATTCCATTAAAATATCTTAAACATTAATTTTTTTGACATTATTTTTTTTAATGTTTGAAAAAATTTTGAAATAAGGTTTGATATCAAATTTATATAACACCATTTTTCAAATTATTCTCAAATCATCTTAGGGTTTGATAATGATTTGAGAATAACCTTTATTCTCAATTTGAGAAACTATCATTTTCAAGCGTTTATTCTTAATTGAACCCTCATATGAAAATGAATGTGAATCTCAAACATCTGTTCAGGTTTGAAAAAAGTTTGATAAAAACGTTTGATATCAAATGTAAAAGTCATCATATTTCAAACGTTTGACACTGTTCTTACTGGGTAAGTACTTCTGTAATAACTTATTAGTTATTCGGAGGGTATGTTGTAGTCATTACAAGGTAACCAGTTATCAGACTACTTGCCATTACCAAAGTTTTGCTGGTTTGTTAAATAATACGGCTAATTATTACCAAAATTGGATATTTTTTTTTACTTTCAGAGTTTCAGGAAATAAGGCTTACTTGGAATATTCACTGTGTTAAAATCATGAAATAAAAAAGGTAGATTTTAGTCCATGTTCAAATTTTTCAAATATGAAAAAAAAAAATAAAAATTATTTTTTTTACTTTCAAGCGCAAAGATATGAGAAAGTCAGTGGAATAGCCTTTTCAAAAAATGTCAAATTTAAAAAAAAATTGCTTAAACTTAACCAAAAAAAATAAATTTCGATTTATATATGGAGCCCTTAGATTTAAATAATCGTAAGCGACATTTCGTTAAATATCTCTTAAACTATTAAAGATACCGTAGTACAGTAAGGCCCTATGCTCCACCGGGAGTCAAGGATAACAGAAGAAGAGAGAAGAAGTACAGTAAGCATATTTTTCTTTCTTTCTTAGATTTATATTTACAAACGTTATACGGACCAATAGGCTTTAAATACAATGGTGCTCAACTTTGACTCTACATTGAGCCACTGTGCTAAAAATATACATGTTTTTAAAAATTGGTCTAAAACTCCAACTATCCATTGGCCGATTTCTGCATATTGCGCCACAATCCGCCCAGTAGCTTAAAAGCTATTAAAGTAAAACTAAAAAACTTTACTTATAATACTTTGCACCATAACTTCTAAACCGTTTGGAAAAAGTAGCAAACTAACAAAAAAACAAAAATGTTTCTTTAATTAAGATTTTTTGTCGCTTACGATCAATATTTTTCCTGTCGCTTGCGATCTTTTTACAGCCTGTTTTTGAAACTACATTTTTTTCAAATTGTACGTCAACTTACGAAAAAATTTAACTTTTGGTTTTTGAAATTTTTTTTTGAGTGAAACGAGAAAAAGCTTTTAAAATTTTGGTTCGTAAATGAAATGTATAGACGAAAGTAAATATCAAATCAGGCAATTAAAAAATTCTAATCGCCTGGGAAACAAAAAAACGGTTATTTAATTTTCTTTGTTTAGGACCTGAACACAATATAATGCATTGTTTAGAAGCTAGGAAAAGGTTGTGGGAGAGGGAAAAGGTTGTGGGAGGGGGAATTGGTACTGTTTGTGGATATTTGATTTAAACTTTCCTATATTGCAACTGGTTGGAAAAACTTCTGCGGGAAGGAAATTCTACATACGAACTGTACGGCTAGCGTATCGTCTATCTGTAGAGCATCGTCTGTCTACTGGTCAATCGACTACCAAAGGATGAGCTCTAACGGATAGACGTGCATTGCGTAAGAAAGTTCATGTATCTAGAATGAGTTTCCTGATTTTGTTAGAGCACATTCCAAAGTAGTAGCAATAGAACAATAGAGTTGGATAACCTACTGTTACCGATGAGCACTTTTGCCCTCTCCTGTACTCGGTCAAGAAGTTCCAAAATAAACTTTGAAGCACCGGCCCATACATGAGAGTTGTATTTCACCGGTACGCAATACATGTTTCGGAATAGGGTCTGTATGTAAGAGTGCAAGAGAGGGCGAAAGTGCTCATTGATTACAGCATGAACCACTGGAGTGTCACACTTTTCTATCGTTTTTATTTTGGAATGTGCCCTAACGAAATTAGGGAACTCGTACCCAAACTCAAATCTTCTTACGCAATACATGTCTCAGAATAGAGTTTTTGTAAGAGCTACTCGACCGAATGTAGAAAATGGTGAACGCGCTCGTCGGTATGCAACTCTATTGAGTCACTGGAGTGTCACAATGTTCTACCGTTTCTAGTTGCTTTGGAATCCGGTCCATCGAAATATGGGAACTTGTTCTTCCTAAAACTCGAACTTTTTTACTTAATACTTGTCTTTCTCATATCAAGAACATCATTGCAAAAATGTTTAATTTAATTTTGAAAAAAAAAAATGTTAAATTTTTTTGTTTTTTGTTTTTATTTATTTTTGATTTTATTTAATTTTAGGGTTAACATCATTTTACAAAAGTCTTAAGTTTTAAAGGAAAAGCTTTCAGAAAAGTAATAAAATATCTCCTGGCAATACTATTATTTGATATTTCATTACGAAGCTTTTACTTCCAAACGAATAAAGAAAATTAACTCAATTTAGAGCTTTATCGTTAGGCTAGTATTCGATTGCCTTCTAACGTATGACAGTTTTGTGAACAGGCTGTTAATCTAAGGACTCGATATATAAATATTTGTTTCCAATTAACCATTAAAAAAACTTCAAATTCGACCTTGTTTTTTTAACGAACTCAAAAATTGGAACATAATCGGGAAATTCAATGATTTCATAGACAGACGAATATAGTTAGATCGAAATAGAAAGTGGTTTAAAATCGATCGATACTATATGATCTGTTTGTCAGATCAATATTTCTATATAACTAGTTATTCCCTTCACCACTATAGGTAGAAAGGATATATTGGGCTTGTGCTGATGTTTGTAACGCATAGAAATTTTGGTCTGAGACCCACCTTTTGACTATACCTCCCATACAAGACACATTCTCAAAAGTAGTTTAGATACCCATAAAAGCACAAAAACGCAAAAAAAATCTAAAAATAAGTACATTTTATTACCTAAACTTTGCTCAGATAAATATTTTGCAAATATGAACCAATAACCGAAATCTAGTAACAATCGATCAACAATTGACCCTAGCTACCATATCAGGCCCTTAGCCGGAAATGACAAAAAATCTATTTACTTAAATCTCGAAATTTTGAAAAAATATCCCATAGTATTTGTATTTATGTCTCTTAGACTTAAGGAAAACTTTTTAAATTATTGGTCCATATTTGACCGTAGTAGTGAAGAGTATCCTTTACTCGGGCTTGACCGACTATAGCTTCTCTGACTTGTTTTTAATGGGCTTACGACAAATAAGACACCGGTAATTTTCAAAACTCAGACGGCGTAAATGAATTCATCATAGAAATATGGGACCGTATTTTCGATTTTTTGTCAGTTACAGCTTTCTTTAATTCTTGCGGCGATATGTTATCGAAACTAATAATATTAACTATAACACACTGATACATTTTGAGGAAAAAGAAATACACTTTTAAGGAAACCTATATCAAACGATAGGCCTTATTGAGTGTATCAGTTTGTCATTTTTAGAAATTTCGATATACCCTCAAAATCGAAAGTTATCGATAAAAAACGATTTTTTTGGTCTTCTCGAACACAGACAAGACATCAGGCTTTCTTCTTGTTAAAAAAGATTTTTTATTTCATCAAATTATCACAAAAATATTTTCAAACAAATTTAAATTTTTATTTTTTTTTTTTCGATTTTTTCACATTGGGACGCCGTTTTCCGCAGTATTTTGTTAGGAATGCCAAACTTTTTTATATTTACTTGAAAAGTGCAGTACAATTAGCGTATAATTAACGTACTATATACGTATAAGTACTTATATTTATACGCACTTATGAATGAAGTTAAAAAAGGATAGAAACCAGAGACCGGAGATCGTTTTATTTTTTAAATCCATCAAGTATAAATATCATTGCCGATGAAAATTTATTTTCATTTCGATCGAAAAATAAAAAAAGAGGGATTTATATTTGAAATATAAATATCCCTCATGATGAAAATTTTAAATATCTATAACGATAAATATCCGAACAGAAAAATATTTTATTGATTGTTTTTTTTTTTTGAACTTCTGTTTTGACTTTGAAAAAATAAAATGTTTATGAAATTTCAAAATTTTCAACAATGAATGTATGAATGTTTTCAATTTATAGCAATGTTTTAGGGCATCGAAGTTAAAGATTATAGTTCTGTTGGAGGTTTCTTTGATTCGCGTCGCTATTTCTAAAAAAATTTAACTTTGAAACGTTTTAAACGCACTTAGGCAATGACCATTTGTTGCCCAAACCCATTTCAATATAAAATTTGCAACAATAATTGAATTTATTGCTATTAAACGTCCTAAAGATGCTTTATACCCGGACAAATACAGAAATAAAATTTGAATTTTTTCTATCAAAATTTATTTTCATCGGATGAAAAAAGATGAAAATTATTTTGAACTGTACTGATAAATATCCCAAACGATTTTTTTATATTTTATTTTCATCGGATTGAAAAAAGAAACAAAATTTTTGAAGAAATAAAAATCATGAGGGATTTTTAATATTTTTTTAAACTTCAATGATGGTTTTTTATGGATTTAAACATGAAAATATTGTTTTAAAAGTATTAAAATCCGGTCTCTGATAGAAACAAAGAAGTACGACATAATGTCTAAGCTCTATTTATGCCTCTATTGCCGTTCTCGGTTTGACTGTCTTGAAATCATTCCAACTTTCTTAAGTCACTTTTTTCGAATTTCAAGGAGTGCCGGCCAGAAAAATGTGCAATTTTTCGGTTTTTGCAAATTTTGACCTATAAGCTTAACTTTTTGACAAAATCTGAATTTGTAATTTAGACCCAATTTGCTTTCCATCAACAAATATCATAAAATCAAATAGATGTCTTCAAGGACCCAAAATTTCTATGAAAATTTCCGATAACTGAAAAAATCCTTAGCCGATTTATACGCTACTTACGTAGATAGAAAGCTAATTGAGTCTATGTACATTATGAATTAATATTTACACTTTGTTAAAATGTTGGCCATATTTTTTCTTATAAACGCAAATTTCAACTTCATGGCCTGGGCGCCACGTGATAACGTAGTCCGATTTGGCTTAAATTTTGTTATTTGAAGTTTCTCACCGAATGCCATAATAATCCGACCGCCATTTCTCTACTTTCGAAAAAAGTTGAAAAAACACTCTAACGTAGTATTGTATAGAAAATTTTCTAATATACAAATAATACTGAATTCACCTTTTTTACTAAAATTGTTATATCTCTGTTAATATGTTTCCGATTTTAATTAAAGTACACTTGTTTTACAAAATGGTAACCATGATTTTTTTTAAGTCAAAATATAAATTTTACGAAAAAAAAGCTTCCGAAGTTGAAAAAATCGAAAAAAAAAATAAAATTTTAACTTCAGCGGAAAATATTTTTTTTGATAAATTGGTCATGTTAAAAGAAGGTCTTTACGAAGTGAAAGCCTATTTTGTTTTCAGTCGAAACACATTTTAAAATTTAAAATCGATGTAAAAATAACTCAGTTAAGCCTTCTTTTCTCCGCTAAGTCCAAAAAAATCGTTTTTTATCGATCACTTTCGATTTTGAGGGTATATCGAAAATTTTAAAAATGGTAAAATGATCTTCTAACCGAGTTCTACTAGTTGAGCTTGGTTTAGTTCCGAGTGTATTTTCACTGTATCAGAGTGTAATTAATTATATAAAACACAAATTCTATAGGTTTGCGATTCAGTAAAAACAATGGAGTAATTTTCACCAAATTTCAACTCCTTCCCACGTTATCAGCCAATTATTTTTGAGCTTCATTTAAATGATTCCTTTTTTGATCATCTAAGGAATGCCTTTCCTAAGACTGAACCAAAATTCATATATACCTATATATCTGTTTTCTACAAATTTTCGAAAAAAAAAAATAATTTTCCGATACTTTGTCCTGTCAGAGACTTTTGACTTAACATTTGTTATATTTAAGCAAACAAATGTCTTATCTATTTCTTTTTTCTGTAAATGTTATTAAAATAATTGTTTATTTTTAAAAACCATTAAATTGATACATGTACTTCCATTAGCTAAAAAAGTCGGCAACAACAACAACAACAAGAATATAATTTGCAACTTGAAGTAGTCATTTGCTGGTTGCAACTTGCAACATGTAAATTTTGTTTTTTTTTTTTTATTTTTTTCATAGTCAATTTGAATAAAGGAGTAAATATTATTTACAAATTGACAGTTATTTTGTTATTACATTTTTATTGTGCTAATTTTAACAATAAATAGTTTTCAAACAACAATTACATTTTATGCATTTAGAGATCATCATCATCATCATCAAGTTATTAGACATGAGTTTGTATGAATAATAGATGGAAAGGAAGAAAGCTAATAGAGCGGAAGTTATAATTTAGATTGGTTTTAAGGAAAGACTTAAACGAATTTTGGATGAGCTTTTTTAAACTCACCATCAAAAAGAATGGGGGGTATATTGAGATTGTCATTAGGTTTGTATATAATTATATATATAATTCTCCGACAACATTCCAATTGGAACATGGGGTACTTCTCTCAGACAATAAGCTGCATCCGTTTTAACCCCGGCTCCGAACGGCAAATGCATTAGTTAGAGAAGTTTTACATAGCCTAATACTCAATAACCAGGGGCTAGCTGAGTTATGAGGTGAACCGCCGCTTTTTTAAAAATTTATTTTTTTAAGTGGGTCTGGCCGGGGATCGAACTTGGGACCTCTGTATGCTAGGCGGATGACTAATCTGCTATACCACGGCGGCTCATTCCATTTGTAATTTCCTTAATATTGGCTCAAAAACCAACATTGAAGTATATTCTGAATCCTTAAGAAATTCTTAGACCATTAAGCGATGTCCGTCTTTCTGGCTGTTGTCGGCACGATAAAACCTTAACAATAGGATATAGGTCACTGAAATTTGGCATAAATATTCTTCATTTCTTGGAAAATTGGTATTGAAATCGAGCAAAATCGGTTCACATTTGACCATAGCTCTCGTATAACCTCGTCTAGGCTAATCGCTTATTTGCTAATAAATGACAAATTATAACAGCTTTGATGACAAAATTTGGTACCTAGAAATTTTACATAAACACTCGGCAGCATATGAAATTTCATCCAAATCGGTTCACATTTAACCATAGCTCCCATACAAAAAACTTACGGAAACAGCCTAAATTCCAGCTGAAATACACTTAAATGCTCATAAACTGTAATAGCTTTGGCCACAAAATTTAGCACAAGGAAGTATGATGTGAATGCCAGCCAGTGTGCAAAATTTTGTCACAATCGGTCACCATTTGACCATAGCTCCCATATAAAAAACTTATGGAAACACAAAAATACAAAAAGAAAAGTCGGTTTAAGTCCGTCTATCCGTCAGATAAAAGTGCGATAGCTCCTTAACTACAAGAGCTAGTTAAAGTATTGTCGATATCTTGAAAAAGTTGTGTATTGAAAATGGACGAAATCGGTTCACATTTAGTTAGAGCCCCCATATAACCCCGCCCCGGGATACACTTTAATGCTGATAAATTGAATACAATTGTAATAGCTATGACGACTAAATTTAGAATAGAGAAGTTTTAAGCAACTTTTGGTCAGTATATCAAATTTTATAGAAATCGGTGCATATTTGACTATAGCTTTCATATAAAAAACACTCCCGGAAACCAAAAAAATGTAGCAAAGGCCAGTTAAAAGCTATTAAATTAGAAACTATGACAGCTATGGCCACTAAATTTTCCAAGAATAAGCTCTATATAAATACCAGCCAGTGTATTTTGTTACAATCGGTCAACATTTTTTATATTTACAATCGAAAAGTTTCGGAGGTACAAATACCATATTAAGGTAAGGTTTATATAACTCAAGCGGCTGACGATTGAGTGAAATTTACTTGTATTTTGTTTTGTTACAATAACAAAACACATGTAAATTTCACTCAATCGTCAGCCGCTTGAATTATATAAACCCCACATATGATTTCACCAATGTTCAGTCCAATGTTCTTTAAAATGTTGAACTATAAAGCTACTGCAACCGAATTAAGTCCAAATATTTTACCAATAATACCAACTAGCGTAACAACTTTTTTCGAATTTGGTCCACATTTTGAATTAGCTGCACCCTCGTTGATATGTGAGATATGTTTCTAAATTTAACACAACTTGATGGTGGGTATATAAGATTCGGCACAGCCGAATATAACACTCTAATTTGTTATATTTAATAATGCGAGGTTTTCTATCTGTCCTGAGGATGAAGGCCTAACCATCCATCGAAAGGCATCGAGGAATTGGTGGTCCCCACAAACATTTTTTGGCTTTTATCAATTAATTGTCTACTACATCTTCTTCTTCTATATCTATAAAAAAAATGTCCGCATCTGTTTGTCTGTTTGTATATTGTTTGTTGGGAAGGATCTCCGAAACTAGGGGGCGTGACGCCTCCTATATAACTCATATATTAAAAATTACAAATAAAGGCGACCGAGAGGCGCGAAATTTTGACAGTATGTTAAGGTGTGACCGATGGATAAAGTAGGCCAGATTTTTTTTCAAATCCAGATTTTTTTTCAAATCCCCTCCCATATAAGTCAGATTTTAAAACAAACATATATGGATGATCAAACCGACCGATTTTTCTGAAATTTAGACTGTGGAGTATGGTGTGATTGGTAGTTAAAATAGCCTAGAGTTTTTTCCGAAATCTCAAGTGGGCGTGACCCCTCCCATATAACTCATATTAAAAATGACAAATATAGATAACCGAGCGGACCGATTTTCCTGAAATTTTGACAGTGCGGCAAGATGTGACCGCTGGTTAAAATAGACAAGAGTTTTTTCAGAAATCTCAAGTGGGCGTGACCCCTCCCATATAAGTCAGATTTTAAAAATTACAAATGTGGATGATCAAACCGACAGATTTTTCTGAAATTTAGACAGTGTAGTAAGGTGTGACCGGTGGTTAAAATAGTCTAGAGTTTTTTCCGAAATCTCAAGTGGGCGTGACCCCTCCCATATAACTCATATATTAAGAATGACAAATATAGTTGACCTAGCGGATCGATTTTTCTGAAGTTTTGATAGTATATTAAGGTGTAACCGGTGGGTAAACTAGGTCAGGTTTTTTTTTGAAATCTCAAATGGGCGTGACCTCTCCCTTATAAGTCATATATTAAAAATGATATATATGGATGACTGATTTTTCAAAAATTTTGATTGTATGTGTGTGACCGGTGGGTAAAATAGACTTGGATTTTTTGTAATCTCAAGTGGGCGTGACCCCTCCCATATAAGTCAAATATTAAAAATGAAAAATATGGATGATAAGATAAAAACGATTTAACCTAATTAATTAAAGTTTTAAATGTGGTAATCTTTAAACTATAGGATAGTTTTTCGCTATTTGATTTTTTTTTTTTTTTTGATAATGGACCAACAATGACCTTGGAATTTGAAAATGGAGATAAAATTCCCCTTATCTTGAGAACGGCTTTATTTCTAAATGTTTTTTTTAGTCCAAGTTAGGATAACACATTAAGAAAAATTTACCATATTTACCAAATATCCAAATATATTAATAAAGGATTCAATTTAAAAAATTAATAAAAAATTTTTATAATTGCTAATTTTTAAAGAAAGTGTTAACACATTAATAAGTTAAAAACTTTAACTGCTAACCCGGGCAACGGGTAAAATCAGCTAGTTAATAAATAAATGTAAAAGGCTGGGGGTGCGCCAAAAGAACTATGACAAAATTTGGACCCAGTTATAATTCTCTTATCAGCTTGAACCATGGTCTTGACAAAAAAAGTAGGCGTGTCACATAAAAAAATATCACATTAATAACCAAAAGTTGTCATATTAGTAGCATTAAACATCGATCTTAGAATTTGGAAACCATAAATAATCTCTAAAAACTATTATCTGAGGATATGACCTATCATATTTTGTAGCATATAACGAAATCGATCTAGTAGAACCTCCTCTATGGCAGGACAATGAAGAAAAAAAAAAACGAAAAAAATAGCAATTATTTTGGGTTGCACCCAAAATAATGTGACTGTAAAGGAAGTAACTTTTGAGAATAAAATGGAATTACCATATCCTATATATTTTTTTTCTTTAACCATTTTATTGTTTCTTGGCTAAAATTGTATATTATTTACAATAGTTTTGAATTATTTAGTTTTTAGAAAATTGGCATGTTTTTCGGTAAAACTAACACACACACACACACTCAAACCAACACTCAAGCAAACAAACAACAAAATTGACGTTAAATTCAAATAAAATTATAAAAAAGGACAAATGTTGAATTTTTAAGGAAGGACTTATAAGTGCGCCATAATGGCAGAGGAATAGAATCCTCGAAAGTAGAAATATTTTAAAAGTATTATTGTCAATTTAAGTATGTAATTGTATAATTGTAAGTTGTGCTATTTTGGCAGACATTTTCATTTTATATTAACTCCCTTTCCCTTTTGCCTTTGGAAATAATTTGAATTTTCTTTTTTATAAAGAAAAGCAAGAAAAAAAGCACACAAAAAGATAATTTAAGTTGTTATTTTATTGGGGCGGAATTTAAAGGTTTTCTAATTTTATTGTTTTTCTCTTTTATTAAAGGTATAAATGTTTGATTATTTTCAGTTTAAACTAATCAAATGAATTACTATTTAAACTTTGGTATAGGTAATATTTAATGGTCGTGGAATAATAAAGCCACCTACCCCATTACTTTGGGTTAAGGCTTTTGTTATGAATTCAATTTTCCTATAACAATTTGATAGCTAATCATGTTATATTAATGAATACATACCATAAGTGGAAAATAATTGAAATTGTGGCATGTTTAATATCTATAATTTGAAATATGTATGAACAAAATTTTGATATGATAGTCGGAGTGTCTAAGAAATATGTTGTTCTAAGAACTTTTAATAAACTTCGCTACCATAATTGGACATTAGGATCAACCTTTGTTTGAAATTACGGTAAAACCATAAATATCCCTATTTTCCACGCTCCCGATGCATTCTACCTACAATTTTTATACCCTTCACTACCATAAGTGGAAAGGGTATTATAAGTTTGTGCTGATGTATGTAACGCATAGAAATATTTGTCTTAGACCCACCTTTTAGTATGCCAATAGGCTTAGAATCACTTTCTGAGTCGATTTAGCGATGTCAGTCCGTCCGTCCGTCAATTTGGCTGGCTGGCCGGCTGGACCCCCATGTATACCATGTAATCAAAGTACAGGTCGCAATTCTAAAGATAATTTGATGAAATTTGGCACAGATCATATTTTTGATAGTGGGACCATAGCTATTGAAATTCGTTAAAATCGATCCATTATTTTTGGTACTTTCCATAGGTCCCACTTACCGAAATTGATATATTGGCCACAAATATCAATATTTATACCCTTCACCACCATAGGTGGAAAGGGTATTATAAGTTTGTGCTGATGTTTGTAACGCATAGAAATATTTGTCTTAGACCCACCTTTTAGTATACCAATAGACTTAGAATCACTTTCTGAGTCGATTTAGCGATGTCCGTCCGTCCGTCCGTCCGTCCTTCCGTCTGGCTGGCTGGACCCCCATGTAAACCTTGTAATCAAACTATAGGTCGCAATTCTAAAGATAATTTGATGAAATTTGGCACAGATATTTTTTTTGATAATGGGACCATGGCTATTGAAATTAGTCAAAATCGGTTCATTATTTATGGTACCTCCCATAGGTCCCACTTCCCGGAATTGCTATATTGGCCACAAATATCAATATTTTTTCATGAAATTTAAAACAGATACTGTTTATGTAAACTTAAATCACTGTACCAAATTTCGTTGAAATCGGTCCACATTTGACCATAGCTCCTATACAAACTCTTCTTCAAAAACGCACTAAATGAGACAACAAATCACTAAAACGCTCGTAAATCTAAAGATAATGAAAATTTTGAGTTTATTTTTTGCATACATAATTTTTGTAACAACTGTAATCAATTTGCCAAATTTCGAGATAATCGGTCCACATTTGACCCTAGCTCTCATATAAGTCCAAATGACGGAAGCAGGTTGAATATATACGTTTTGAGAAAATGTTTGTATGATGGCAAAATTTAGCAAATATTTGTCTTTATACAGGAAAAATAACACCTTTGACCTTAGTGGTGAAGGGTATCGCTTTCTTACTTGTTTTTCTTAAAATTGTCAAGTATTGCTTATGTCAACCTTAATCACACTACCAAATTTCGTTGAAAAAATTTCGAGATAATCGGTCCACATTTGACCCTAGCTCTCATATAATTCTAAATCATGGAAACATCTTTAATATAAAAGTTTTGAGAAAATGTTTGTATGATGGAAAAATTTAACAAATATATGTCTTTATACAGAAAAAAGAACAGCTTTGACCTTAGTGGTGAAGGGTATTGTATGGTCGGACTTGACCGCCTATAGCAATTTCTTGCTTGTTTATAACATATTTTTAGGTAACGGAGAACATTTCTGGTAGAGTTAAGATACCACCTAGTGAACCCCAATTTTAAGATATACTGATCGATCAGTTTCTTCATCGATAAAACTGTCAGCCCGACCGTTTTTTAAAGTTAGCTCTAGTTTTCGAAATATAGCGTTATTAAAAAATGTATGTTACGCAATAAATATTCGCGTAACTCAAAAACTGTTTAGTTTATTGAATTAAATAAAAAAATCTAAATTCAGCAACAAAAAATCTCTAAGAAGGACTAAATGTAAAGAAAAAACTTGTAAAGTTATTGGTCCACATTTGAACTTAGTATCAAAGGGTATCAAATAAACGTTAGCCTTAATATAGGCCTTAGTCGATTAACTGCGATTAACTGTTTAAAGGATTTAAATTTCTTTCTACTGAAATTTTTTTTCAATTTTTATTCACTGAAAATGTTTCTTTTCTTCTTTTGTCGTTAAAGAATTTCTTATTAAATTTCTTCTAAAAAAGATATACTAAAAAATTGTTTATAAAAGATTATCTATAAAATTTTATTTCACTAAATATTCTCCGTAAATTTATTTTCACTCAAAAATTTTCTATAAAATTTTTTTTCACTCAAAAATTTTCTATAAAATTTTTTTCCCCTGATAGATTCTCTATAAAACTTTTTTCCACTGAAAATTTTTTTTATAAAATTTGTTTCAACTAAAAAATTCTCTATAAAAAAATTCTTTATAAAATTTATTTTCACTGAAATTTTTTTTTATAAAATTTGTTTCCATTAAAAAATTCTTTATAAAATTTTTTTAAACTAAAAATTCTTTTCTTTTTAATATTTTTATAAATTCTCTATAAAATTTTTTTCACCGAAAAAATCTCTACAAATTTTTTTTCTAGTGAAAAATTCTCTTCTAAATTTTTTTTAACTGAAAAATTTTCTATACAATTTTTTCCCACCGATAGATTCTCTATAAAAATTTTTTCCACTGAATTTTTTTTTTTATAAAATTTGTTTCAACTAAAAAATTCTTTAAAAAATGTATTTTCACTGAAATTTTTTTATAAAATTTGTTTCCATTAAAAAAATTCTTTATACAATTTTTTTAAACTAAAAATTCTTTTCTTTTTAATATTTTTATAAATTCTCTATAAAATTTTTTTTCACCGAAAAAATCTCTACAAAATTTTTTCTACTGAAAAATTCTCTTCTAAATTTTTTTTTAACTGAAAAATTTTCTATACAATTTTTTCCCACCGATAGATTATCTATAAAAATTTTTTCCACTGACAATTTTTTTATAAAATTTGTTTCAACTAAAAAATTCTCTATAAAAAATTTCTTTAAAAAATTTATTTTCACTGAAATCATTTTTAAAAAATTTGTTTCCATTAAAAAATTCTTTATACATTTTTTTTTAACTAAAAATTCTTTTCTTTTTAATATTTTTATAAATTCTCTATAAAATTTTTTTCACCGAAAAAATCTCTACAAATTTTTTTTCTAGTGAAAAATTCTCTTCTAAATTTTTTTTTAACTGAAAAATTTTCTATACAATTTTTTCCCACCGATAGATTCTCTATAAAAATTTTTTCCATTGAAAATTTGTTTTATAAAATTTGTTTCACCTAAAAAATTCTCAATAAAATTTTTTTTCACTGAAAAATTTTCTTTTAAATTTATTCCACTGAAAATTTTTCTGTAAAATTTTTTTCACTGAAAAAATTGTTTATAAAATTTGTTTCCGCTTAAAAAGTCCCAATAAAACTTTTTTACTGAAAAATTTAAAATAAAATTTTTTTCCACTGAAAATTTTTATTTAAAATTCTGTTTCGATTAAACATTTTTATAAACTCTCTATAAAATTTTTTTCCACCGAAAATTTTTTTTGTAAAATTTATTTCCGATGAAATTTTTTTTTATAAAATTTGTTTCCACAAAAAAATTTTTTATATACTTTCTATACAATTTTTTTTCTATACAATTTTTTCCCACCGATAGATTCTCTATAAAACTTTTTTCCACTGAATTTTTTTTTTATAAAATTTGTTTCAACTAAAAAATTCTCTATAAAAAAATTCTTTAAAAAATTTATTTTCACTGAAATTTTTTTTTATAAAATTTGTTTCCATTAAAAAATTCTTTATAAAATTTTTTTAAACTAAAAATTCTTTTCTTTTTAATATTTTTATTAATTCTCTATAAATTTTTTTTCACGGAAAAAATCTCTACAAAATTTTTTCTACTGAAAAATTCTCTTCTAAATTTTTTTTTAACTGAAAAATTTTCTATACAATTTTTTCCCACCGATAGATTCTCTATAAAAATTTTTTCCATTGAAAATTTGATTTATAAAATTTGTTTCAACTAAAAAATTCTCTATAAAAAAATTCTTTAAAAAATTTATTTTCACTGAAATCTTTTTTAAAAAATTTGTTTCCATTAAAAAATTCTTTATAAATTTTTTTTTAACTAAAAATTCTTTTCTTTTTAATATTTTTATAAATTCTCTATAAAATTTTTTTCACCGAAAAAATCTCTACAAATTTTTTTCTAGTGAAAAATTCTCTTCTAAATTTTTTTTTTTTTAACTGAAAAATTTTCTATACAATTTTTTCCCACCGATAGATTCTCTATAAAAATTTTTTCCATTGAAAATTTGTTTTATAAAATTTGTTTCACCTAAAAAATTCTCAATAAAATTTTTTTTCACTGAAAAATTTTCTTTTAAATTTATTCCACTGAAAATTTTTCTGTAAAATTTTTTTCACTGAAAAAATTGTTTATAAAATTTGTTTCCGCTTAAAAAGTCCCAATAAAACTTTTTTACTGAAAAATTTTAAATAAAATTTTTTTCCACTGAAAATTTTTATTTAAAATTCTTTTTCGATTAAACATTTTTATAAACTCTCTATAAAATTTTTTTTAAACCGAAAATTTTTTTTTGTAAAATTTATTTAGAATGAAATTTTTTTTTATAAAATTTGTTTCCACTAAAAAATTTTTTATACAATTTTTTTAAACTGAAAAATTTTCTATTCTTTCATGACATAGATTCTTAAAATTCTAATGCTATCAAAAAGGAAACATATCAAAACTACACCATTTTCAATTGTAATTGAGAAATTTTCAAATTGAATTGAGAAATTTTCAATTGAAATTGAGAATTTTCAATTGAAATTGAGAAATATTCAATTGAAATTGAGAATTTTCAATTGAAATTGAGAAATTTTCAATTGAAATTGAGACTTTTCAATTGAAATTGAGAAATATTCAATTGAAATTGAGAATTTTCAGTTGAAAATGAGAAATTTTCAATTTAAATTGAGAAATTTTCAATTGAAATTGAGAATTTTTCAATTGAAAATGAGAATTTGTAAATTGAAATTGAGAAAATCCCAATTGGAAATGAGAAATTTTCAATTGAGAATTTGTAAATTTAAATTGAGAATTTTTCAATTGAAATTGAGAAAAGCCCAATTGAAAATGAGGTTGGTTTTTTTAATTGAAATTGAGAAAATATCAATTGGAATTGAGAAATTTTCAAATGAAAATGAGAAATTTTCAATTGAAAATGAGAAATTTTCAATTTAAAATGAGAAATTTTCAATTGAAATTGAGAATTTTAGAATTGAAATTGAGACAACCTATATTGAAAATGAGGTTGAAATTCCACTTGGGGGGTTCTCAATTTCAATTGAAAAATTCTCAATTTAAATTTAAAATTTCTCAATTTCAATTGAAAATTTCTCAATTTCAATTGAAAATTTCTTATTTTCAATTGAAAATTTCTCATTTTCAATTGAAAACTTCTCAATTTCAATTAAAAAATTCAACCTCATTTTCAATTGTGCTTTTCTCAATTTCAATTGAAAAATTCTCAATTTCAATTTAAAAATTCTCAATTTCAATTGAAAATTTCTCATTTTCAATTGGGCTTTTCTCAATTTCAATTCAAAAATTCCCAATTTCAATTGAAAATTTCTCAATTTGAACTGAATGTTTCTCATTTCCAATTAGGGTTTTCTCAATTTTAACTGAAAATTTCTCATTTTTAATTGAAAATTCTCAATTTCAATTGAAAATTTCTCAATTTCAAATGAAAATTCTCAATTTAAATTGAAAATTTCTATTTTCAATTGAAAATTCTCAATTTCAATTGAAAATTTCTCAATTTCAATTGAATATTCTCAATTTCAATTGAATATTTCTCAAAGCTAAGGTAGCCGAAAAATGTTGTCCAAATATTCAAAGTAGTAGGCGTGGCATGACGCTAATGGCAAAGAATTTAAGTTAATTTAGAAATTTAAAGAAAACTGCAATATTTGATCTCATATTAATGACGATTTTTTGAAAACTATTTTTGATAATGGGCTGCAATTTTTTTTTTGTTATGTTGGAGGGCCGGTTGTTTTTAACAAATGGTATTTGCGCACCCTGTATAATTTGTAGTTAGGGTGTTATGTAATGAGTTTGAAACCACCATATATTCGTAAAATTTGAAGTTTAATAGTGTATAACTTTTAAAGGACAGAAAATGAACAAATATGAACACCATCCAAAGATAGGCGATAGTGTTTTCTTTTAGCCTTTATATACTTTTGCAGCCGCCCGACCCGCTCGTAGAACACTTTTTTTTATTTTAATGAAAATACTCGAAATTTTTACATACAAAATTCTAGTCAATTGCCATAAATGCAAATTTTAAATAGCAAAACGTAGCATGGAAATAAGTCCACAAATACAGGGCCAATACACGCGGCATGCGGCTGCGGGCGGTCGTAGTATTGCCAGTACATAAAATGTGCGCTTGTTTACAAAAATGTTCATATAAAGAAATATTTGAGTAGGATATAATTAAATCTGGCAGCACTGAAAAAATCTGCCGCGCGGAAAAGTAGAACAAAGTTCTTCTTTTTTCCATTGCCGCTTGAAATTTGACAAATCAAAAAACAGCTGATTGCCGCCCGCAGCTGCTTGCCGCATGCATTGGCCTTCTACCTTAAACCGTTGGGCATATGCATATAGCAGAAGCGTTAGGGAGCTTATGATCGTTTTGAAAAGTCCCATAAAAAAGAGAGTATACCGCTTTTACTTTAATTCGGAAACAACAATGAAAAACTCAAAAACGCCCAAACAAACATACATTTCAAGAGGATGGCTTAGCTTTCTCTCATTGGATAATCGTCTCCATAATTTTTTTTGAATAAGACTTAAGGCGGTATGCTTTCTTTTTTATGGGACTTTTCAAAACGACCATACGGCAACTCAATGTCAAATCAACATATTTAGATTATAGAGTCCGGCGTTAGAGTTAGGGAGCTTAAGTTTTGAACCTAGAAAGCCTAGATGTTATTGGATCTGCACAATTGGCCACATCAGACTCATAAATCACTTAAAACGATATATAATTGCCATTTCCCAAACGATTTGAAGAATCAAACTATATATTTAATAAGTAGGTCAAGATCTACAAAAAACGTCACGACTTGCATAGCCTATCTTTTATGGTTTTAAAGATATTCTACTTCAAAAATTGAAATTTTAAATTTTTGTTTCATTTGTTCCATCCCAATGAAAATACGAAAAATACTTCAATGAAAATAGGGACCAATCTAAGGACAATAAAATATTATATTGTCATCCAAAATTGGCTTGTGGCCTAAATTTGAGCCAAATCAGTTAAGAGGAAGTGCGTAAAAATGGTCTAGCATATTTGAAACGGAATTACAGATCGAAAATTGAACTTTAATCTTAAATTTCTTTACGACCGCAGTAAAGATCCTAGTAAAACCTTAACTGGATAAAAATATAAAAAGATGTTTTCTATTGACTAAAAAAAAAACGACTACAAAATCTTTATTAGTTAAAAAGTTACAGAGTTTTGGCCAATAATTCTGAGCCACTGTGGGTCGCTGAATTCTTTTCTCTGGGGACATTTGAAAGATCGGGTCTACTAAAACAAACCACAAAGAACTGACGTCTGCCGAAGTGCTAGAGATAGACATTTGCCCGAAGCTTTAGTTATACAAAAAAAGTATATGTTTTAAGCTAATTCACCTGATAACCTCAAATTTGCCCCCGATATATATCAATTAATCATTGCCCTATATCAATTATTCCGCAAATTCATTAATATTATTTATATCAACTCTAACCCAAATACATTTAAAATGATTTGGCGTTAAAGTCATTTATTATAAACAAAATACGAAATGTATCCTGTTTGACATCCTGCGGAGAGAAGGACATTTCAAAGCATAAGAAAAATGAAAAGTTCTTACAAATAATAAGAAAAAGTATAAATTCGGATTCTGGTATGACAAGTGCTACTAAATAGAATATGTACTCGTATAAAATTTTCTTAAGATAAATGAAAAACAATAAAGAAAAAGTACAACAATTTCTATGTAAAATAGTCATAATAATGTTGACATTCTCGAACAAATACTTAAACACTTGATATGAGAAGAAGAAGAAGAAAAAAAAGCGAAAAGAACTGGTGGCAAACAATAAGAGACACCGAAGCAGAAAATGCAGCAGAAGCAAAAGCATCATCATCATCTCACTTTACTCGAAACTGGGTTAACTGTTGCAACAAAAAAAAAACTTTTCTTTCGTGGCAAGTTACTATTTTGATTTCAACTACTTTATTTTATTATATCTACACAAACACATACATACATTACACACACATTTACTAGCATTTAAGTATTTTATACATAAATAAAATAAAACATTAAAATGTAAAGTATATACAAATAAAACTTATGTATACTTTACTCTATATATATATTACACATCCTTTTTTTTCCTTTGTTTACATACTTTCCAACACACAAACAAAAGTATATAAAGAAATCGAGATGATGATGACGACAACAACGTGAACATCCAGGACAACGACGATGACGACGACGTCAGCGATCTTAACTTAAACATATAACAACACAATTTCAATGGCAAACTTCCGGTTAACTTTTTTAACAAAAACTTGGAAAAAAAAACATAAAACAAAATAGTTTTTAAACTAAAAAACTTACATACATACATACATACATACATACATATTCCTTACACACAAACAACAAAACTCAGGAATAACAACAATATGCTATTATATATTATAGTTTTAGTGATACGTATGTTCCAAAGGAAAAAAAGGATTCTTTTTATGCAACTAAATGTTAAGAGGTTAAATATACATTAAGTATAAAATAAATATTTATACATATAAACAGAGAGACAGACAGACGGACATTTTAACACTTTCATAGATACCCTTAAATGTATGTGGATGCCACAGCTTCATCTTTTTGTTAGTAGAACATTCTTAAATAGATGCAACTTGGTATCATTGAAAGCGACATTAAAACTAAATATGTATATAAACGTTAAAATGAACAAAGGACACAAAAACTTTGAAGCATATAATTTTATTTGTATATAACAAAAATTTACTTTTTATAGGAAATTTTTCAAAAATTTACTTTTTATAGGAAATTTTTCAAAAATTTACTTTTCATAGGAAATTTTTCAAAAATTTACTTTTTATAGAAAATTTTTCAAAAATTTACTTTTTATAGGAAATTTTTCAAAAATTTACTTTTTATAGGAAATTTTTCAAAAATTTACTTTTTATAGGAAATTTTTCAAAAATTTACTTTTTATAGGAAATTTTTCAAAAATTTACTTTTTATAGGAAATTTTTCAAAAATTTATTTTTTATAGGAAATTTTTCAAAAATTTGCTTTTTATAGGAAATTTTTCAAAAATTTGCTTTTTCTAGGAAATTTTTCAAAAATTTACTTTTCTAGGAAATTTTTCAAAAATTTACTTTTCTAGGAAATTTTTCAAAAATTTACTTTTCTAGGAAATTTTTCAAAAATTTACTTTTTATAGGAAATTTTTCAAAAATTTACTTTTGATAGGAAATTTTTCAAAAATTTACTTTTTATAGTAAATTTTTCAAAAATTTACTTTTTATAGTAAATTTTTCAAAAATTTACTTTTTAGAGGAAATTTTTCAAAAATTTACTTTTTAGAGGAAATTTTTCAAAAATTTACTTTTTATAGGAAATTTTTCAAAAATTTACTTTTTATAGGAAATTTTTCAAAAATTTACTTTTTATAGGAAATTTTTCAAAAATTTACTTTTTATAGGAAATTTTTCAAAAATTTACTTTTTATAGGAAATATTTCAAAAATTTACTTTTTATAGGAAATTTTTAAAAATTTGCTTTTTAGAGGAAATTTTTTAAAAATTTGCTTTTTAGAGGAAATTTTTTAAAAATTTGCTTTTTATAGGAAATTTTTCAAAAATTTACTTTTATAGGAAATTTTTCAAAAATTTTCGTTTTATAGGAAATTTTTCAAAAATTTACTTTTTAGAGGAAATTTTTCAAAAATTTACTTTTTATAGGAAATTTTTCAAAAATTTACTTTTTATAGGAAATTTTTCAAAAATTTACTTTTTATAGGAAATTTTTCAAAAATTTACTTTTTATAGGAAATTTTTCAAAAATTTACTTTTTAGAGGAAATTTTTTAAAAATTTGCTTTTTAGAGGAAATTTTTTAAAAATTAGCTTTTTAGAGGAAATTTTTTAAAAATTTGCTTTTTATAGGAAATTTTTCAAAAATTTACTTTTATAGGAAATTTTTCAAAAATTTTCGCTTTATAGGAAATTTTTCAAAAATTTACTTTGTATAGGAAATTTTTCAAAAATTTACCTTTTATAGGAAATTTTTCAAAAATTTACTTTTAAAGGAAATTTTTCAAAAATTTACTTTTTATAGGAAATTTTTCAAAAATTTACTTGTTATAGGAAATTTTTCAAAAATTTACTTTTTATAGGAAATTTTTCAAAAATTTACTTTTTATAGGAAATTTTTCAAAAATTTACTTTTTATAGGAAATTTTTCAAAAATTTACTTTTTATAGGAAATTTTTCAAAAATTTACTTTTTATAGGAAATTTTTCAAAAATTTACTTTTTATAGGAAATTTTTCAAAAATTTACTTTTTATAGGAAATTTTCCAAAAATTTACTTTTTATAGGAAATTTTGCAAAAATTTACTTTTTAGAGGAAATTTTTCAAAAATTTACTCTTTATGGGAAATTTTTGAATAATTTACTTTTTATAGGAAATTTTTCAAAAATTTACTTTTATAGCAGATTTTTTAAAAATTTATTTCTTATAGGAAATTTTTCAAAAATTTACTTTTTAGAGGAAATTTTTCAAAAATTTACTTTTTATAGGAAATTTTTCAAAAATTTACTTTTTAGAGGAAATTTTTCAAAAATTTACTTTTGATAGGAAATTTTTTAAAAATTAACTTTTTACAGGAAATTTTTCAAAAATTTACTTTTTATAGGAAATTTTTCAAAACTTTGCTTTTTATAGGAAATTTTTCAAAAATTTACTTTTTATAGGAAATTTTTCAAAAATTTACTTCTTATAGGAAATTTTTCAAAAATTTACTTTTTATAGGAAATTTTCCAAAAATTTACTTTTTATAGGAAATTTTTAAAAATTTACTTTTTATAGGAAATTTTTCAAAAATTTACTTTTTATAGTAAATTTTTCAAAAATTTACTTTTTAGAGGAAATTTTTTAAAAATTTGCATTTTATAGGAAATTTTTCAAAAATTTACTTTTATAGGAAATTTTTCAAAAATTTACTTTTTATAGGAAATTTTTCAAAAATTTACTTCTTATAGGAAATTTTTCAAAAATTTACTTTTTATAGGAAATTTTCCAAAAATTTACTTTTTATAGGAAATTTTTCAAAAAAATAATATTTTTAAATTTTTGTTTTAAAAGTGGAATAAGTCCATTCTACCCGCTAAAAAACGCATTTCCAAATGGTTTTTATAATTTTATTTTTATGAGAGAAAAAATGTTAAAGGTTCTGATCAATACTTAAGATTTAATTAACTAAAACTCGTTATATTTAAATTTAAAAATGGGCTTAGTCCACTTTCAAGATAAGGTCTTCAAATATTTTCTAATTTTGATATAAATAGTTTGTATGGGTTTTTTTAAATTCATACCCTCTGAATAATTGAAATGTTACTAGTCGATATTGAACATAGACTCACGATATATTTTAACTCATCGAAGAAAAAATTTGAAATTTGTTATATTTGTTGAACAAAATTTTTAACAGAAATAAAAAAGTATGATCGTTTTGAAAAGTCCTATAAAAAAGAGATAATATAGCTTTTACTGTAATTTGGAAACAAACATGAAAAACACATAAACGCACAAACAAAAATACATTTCATGACAACGTGTGTGCGCCTTAGCTTTCTCTCATTGGATAATCGGCGCCATTAGTTTTTTCCGAATAAGAATAAAAGCGGTATGCTCCATTTTTTTTTGGGAGTTTTCAAAACGACCATACGGCAAATCAATGTCAAATCAAGGGTAACATATTTAGATTATAGAGTCCTCGGTTTTACCATAAAACTTCAACTATCTTTGTACGGATAGTAGAAAGGATCTATATAATATTTAAAATTGTCAGATGACAAACGGAAGTGTCATCACATTAAGTTGAAATTTGTTGATTGTTCCTTCTGTTTTCTTTTCTACATTCATTCCTAAACATTAAAAGTTACCTGTTATGTGAGAATGATATGTCCTTTAGGATGCATTTTCTACATATTTGTACAGTTTTACATTGAATTGCACTTAAAAATCATTTTCTAAACAACTACAAATAAAAAAAATACAGATAAGATTTTTTTATATAAAAAAATATGCTCTTCTGCATTAACACTTGAGTATAACCCTTTTGCTATAGAAACAATTTCTTAAGGCGTTTTCTATACAAAAAATATTTTGGGTAAAAATTTTTCTATAGATATAGTGCTTATAACACTTTAAAATTGTGTATAACAGTTTTTTTTTGTACAGAAAATATTGTGTATAATAACTTTTTCTGTAGAAAGAATTTTGTATAACACTTTTTTCTAAAGAAAATATTGTGTATAATTCTTTTTTTATAACACTTTTATCTATAGAAAAAACTGTGTATAATACTTTTTTCTCTAGAAAAAACGGTGTATAACACTTTTTTCTATAGAAAAAACTGTGTATAACACTTTTTCTATGGAAAAAACTGTGTATAACCCTTTTTTCTATAAAAAAAACAGGTATAACACTTTTTTCTATAGAAAAAACTGTGTATAACAATTTTTTTGATCGAAAAAACTGTGTATAACACTTTTTTCTATAAAAAAAACAGTGTAAAACACTTTTTTCTGTAGAAAAAACTGTGTATAACACTTTTTTCTATAGAAAAAACTATGTATAACACTTTTTTCTATTGAAAAAACTATGTATAACACTTTTTTCTATAGAAAAAACTGTGTATAACACTTTTTTCTATAGAAAAAACTGTGTATAACACTTTTTTCTATAGAAAAAACTGCGTATAACACTTTTTTCGATAGAAAAAACTGTGTATAACAATTTTTTCTATAGAAAAAACTGTGTATAATACTTTTTTCTATAGAAAAAACTGTCTATGACAATTTTTTTCTATAACAAAAACTGCGTATAACACTTTTTTCTATAGAAAAAACTGTGTTTGACAAAACAATGTATGACATTTTTTTCTATAGAAAAAACTGTGTATAACACTTTTTCCTATCAAAAAAAAAAACTGCGCATAACAGTTTTTTCTATCAAAAAAAACTGCGTATAACACTTTTTTCTATAGAAGAAACTGTGTTTAACATTTTTTCTATAGCAAAAACTGTGTATAACACTTTTTTCTATAGAAAAAAGTGTGTATAAAACTTTTGCCTATGAAAAAAACTGTGTATAACACTTTTTTCTATAGAAAAAACTTTGTATAACACATTTTTTGATAGAAAAAACTGTGTATAACACTTTTTTTTATAGAAAAAACTCTGTATAACACTTTTTTATTAAAAAAAAACTGTGTATAACACTTTTTTTTTAGAATAAACTGTGTATAATACACTTTTTTTTATAAAAAAAAACTGTGTATAACACTTTTTTCTATCAAAAAAAAACTGCGTATAACAGTTTTTTCTATAAAAAATCTGTGTATAACACTTTTTTCTAGAAAAAATCTGTGTATAACACTTTTTTCTAGAAAAAAAAACTATGTATAACACTTTTTTTTATAGAAAAAGGTGTGAATAATACTTTTTTCTATAGAAAAAACTATGTATAACACTTTTTTCTATGAAAAAAACTGCGCATAACATTTTTTTCTATAGAAAAACTGTGTATAACACTTTTTCTACATAAAGGACTGTGTATAATACTTTTTTATATAGAAAAAACTGTGTATAATAATTTTTGCTATAGAAAAAACTGTTTATAACACTTTTTTCTATAGAAGAAACTGTGTATAACAATTTTTTCCATAAAAACAACTGTGTATAACACCTTTTTTATAGAAAAAAACTGTGTAAAACACTTTTTTCTATAAAAAATTGTGTATAAAACTTTTTTTATAGAAAAAATTCTATATCAAACATTTTCCAATTTTCAAAATTAATAATTTTGAAAATTAAATGAACTCAAGCCTGATGAAACCTAATTTTTCAATTAATTCTAAAGTTCGAATAATTAATTCCCAAATAAAACATTTTTCTATAGAAAAAAATTTGCTTTTATAAAAAAAATTTTGTATAACTTTTGCTTCTATAGATAAAAGCTCTTTTTTCTTAGAAGAAATTATGTATAAATATTACTTTTTTCTACATAAATATCTTTCGCTTCTACTTTATATTAAATTTAATCGAAATTAATTTTTAAAATTTCAACATAATTTGAACGATATTTAAAAATACATTATCCCAACCTCTACTCCCCAACATTTATGTTTCCTAATACTTAAGTTTACACTTCAATAAATTTCAGCCATTTTGTTTGAACCAACATCTGAATTGCCATTTACTAGACTCGAAGCATTTTCCAAAAGATTTTTCTCCAAAATCCTCTCATCAATAATGTGTCGTCTTTTGTGCGAATACTTAATATTACATCCTGCATCGCTAATACGGCTGGTGGTACATTCCAAAAGAAAACAAACAAAAAAGGATGTTAATGCGCCAGCAGGAAGTTTTCCTTAAACTCTCAAACCGACTCAAACACAAACACTCGAACCTACTCAGGCTTTAATATCCTGATGATGAAAATGGTTTAATAAACGTAATGCGTTACGCTGCATTTTTGACAGACAAAAAAAAAAGAAGAAAAGAAAATTGAGCTAAAAATAAGAAAATGATGGCTATAGGAAGAAAAAAAGAAAACCTAAGAGAAACTCATAAAAACTGGCTAAAAATATCATTTATAATGTAAAACACAAATTCTGTTACACATAGAATCCTGACGTACTTTAGATTGTGTAAAGGATGTAGTTGTTATTGCTTTCCCCCTCCCCAAAAAAACAAGGCATTAAAGTGCATTGTAACAGCCTTTCTCTACCTAACCACCACTAACGCAGGCAGGCTTCTTCCAAAAACACATCCTTGCAAAGTTTCTGCTATTACGTATCGAACAGTTTATGTTGTTTTTTGGCTTTTTGTTTCTTTTGTCCTGAATTTCATTATTGGTCTGGTTATTATAACAACAAGGAATTTGATGTTGTGATGCCTTTAAGACAAAGAAATCCTTAGGAACAAAAACTTTGCTTACTCAGCAACAGAGAGTGAATAAGAAAGGCTTTTTGCCAAAATGCAACAACGAAAATTTTAACAACGACTACAACAAAATCGACATAAGCAACAACTTCAACAACATCATCACTCATGGAGGATCCTACACATCTCCAAAAAAAAAAAAAATGTGTCGGCTATAAAAACAAAACCCATTGCACATCTGATAAATTTCTTATTTTTATGCTTTTTTGCGTTTAATGCTCAAATAAACCCAGTGAGTTTTTGTATAACAGACAAAGCCACAGCAAAAAAAAAATAGTTTTGCATATAACGGATTCATTTAAAGAAAAGCTCCAATATAACAGTTTATTTTGTATAACTCTATTTTGCATAACACTATTTTCTATTGAAAAAAGTGTGTAAAACACTTTTTCCATAAAAAAACTGTGTACAACACTTTTTACTGTAGCAAAAAACTGTGTATAACACTTCTTTCTACAGAAAAAACTGTATATAATACTTTTTGCTATAGAAAAAACTGTGTATAACACTTTTTTTCTATAGAAAAAAATGTGTATTACACTTTTTGCTGTAGAAAAAAAAAGTGTATAACACTTTTTTTTATAGAAAAAACTATGTTTAACAGTTTTTTGTATAGAAAAAACTGTATATAACACTTTTTTCTATAGAAAAAAACTGCGTATAACACTTTTTTCCATAGAAAAAACTGTGTATAATACTTTTTTCTATAGAAAAAAACTGTCTATAACAATTTTTTCTATAGAAAAAACTATGTATAACAATTTTTTCTATAGAAAAAACTGTGTATAACACTTTTCTCTATAAAAAAACTCTGTATAACACTTTTTTCTATAGCAAAAAACTGTATATAACACTTTTTTTCTATAAAAACAACTGCATATAACACTTTTTCTAAAGAAGAACTCTGTATGACACTTTTTCTATTGAAAAAAACTGTGCACTTTCCTCAATAGAAAAAACTGTGTATTACAATTTTTTTCTATATAAACTGTGTGTAACACTTTTTGTATAAAAAAACTGTGTATAACACTTTCTTGTATAGAAAAACTGTGTATAACACTTTTTTCTATAGAAAAACCTGTGTATATTTCTATTTTCTATAGAAAAAAACTGTGTATAACACTTTTTTCTATAGAACAAACTTTATATAACACTTCTTTCTATAGAAAAAATTGTGTATAATACTTTCTTCTATAGAAAAAACTGTGTATAACACTCTTTTCTGTATAAAAAACTGTGTATAACAATTTTTCTATATAAAAAACTGTGTATAACACTTTTTTTCTATAGGAAAAACTGTGTATAAAACTTTTTTTTTGTGGAAAAAATTCTGTATAACAATTTTTTCTATTGAAAATTTGTGCATTACACTTTTTCTATAGAAAAAATTGTGTATTATACTTTTTCTATAGAAAAATTTGTGTATAACAGATTTTTCTATAGTAAAATTTGTGTATAACAGATTTTTCTATAGAAAAATTTGTGTATAACAGATTTTTCTATAGAAAAATTTGATTATAACAGATTTTTCTATAGAAAAATTTGTGTATAACAGATTTTTCTATAGAAAAATTTGTGTATAACAGATTTTTCTATAGAAAAATTTGTGTATAACAGATTTTTCTATAGACAAATTTGTGTATAACAGATTTTTCTATAGAAAAATTTGTGTATAACAGATTTTTCTATAGAAAAATTTGTGTATAACAGATTTTTCTATAGAAAAATTTGTGTATAACAGATTTTTCTATAGAAAAATTTGTGTATAACAGATTTTTCTATAGAAAAATTTGTGTATAACACATTTTTTATAGAAACATTTGTGTATAACAGATTTTTCTATAAAAAAATTTTTGTATAAAAGATTTTTCTATACAAAAATTTGTGTATAACATTTTTTTTGTGTAACAGATTTTTCTATAGAAAAATTTGTGTATAACAGATTTTTCTATAGAAAAATTTGTGTATAACATATTTTTCTATAGAAAAATTTGTGTATAACAGATTTTTCTATAGAAAAATTTGTGTATAACAGATTTTTCTATAGAAAAATTTGTGTATAACAGATTTTTCTATAGAAAAATTTGTGTATAACAGATTTTTCTATAGAAAAATTTGCGTATAACAGATTTTTCTATAGAAAAATTTGTGTATAACAGATTTTTCTATAGAAAAATTTGTGTATAACAGATTTTTCTATAGAAAAATTTGTGTATAACAGATTTTTCTATAGAAAAATTTGTGTATAACAGATTTTTCTATAGAAAAATTTGTGTATAACAGATTTTTCTATAGAAAAATTTTTGTAAAACACATTTTTCTATAGAAAAATTTGTGTATAACACATTTTTTATAGAAACATTTGTGTATAACAGATTTTTCTATAAAAAAATTTTTGTATAAAAGATTTTTCTATACAAAAATTTATGTATAACATTTTTTTTGTGTAACAGATTTTTCTACAAAAAAATTGTATTGAGCACTTTTTTTGAAGAAAAATTTTTGTGTATTACATTTTTCTAATGAAAAAATCTTGTCATTGATTCTTTATTGGGTTTCATGAGCACGTTTTCTTTTTTGCTGGTTAAATGTCTAAGGACTTCAACTATGACAAAAATTAATGGAAAATATTTTTTAGACTTTTTTATACATTCCTGTACAAAACTAACGCACACACTCATATATTTTTAAACTAAAATCTCTCAAAAAATTAGAAAAAAAAAACAACATCAAATTGACGTAGAAAAACGGCTTAAAATGAAACTTTATTGCGTTTAAGGACCTTGAGTAAATCCCTTCATTCCCTCTCTTTCTCTTTAACACAAACACACACACTCATATACACATTTTGTCTCGGGAGGATTTATATTTTTAATACACAAAAATGTATATGTGTTTAGATATAGGGACTGCTTAATGTAAGTGTATAGGTATATGTATGTGTATATGTGTGTAACAGTAGAAAGGATCTTAAAAAACGCACCGAAAAACTATCCTTTAGACTTCATATATCCTGCGACTACTCTAATGCAGCAGCAAGAACAACATCAACTCTATCAGAGTAGTATTAACAAGAACAACTACAACAACAACAGCAAGGATAACAAAACACAATAAAAACTATAGGACTAAAGAAAGGATAAGTATAAGAAGAAGGTTAAGGGGGAGGACATTTGCTGGAATTCTCATCATGTTTGTTACATCGGCAATTTTGCAGTTGATTGCAGTATCTTAAAGAATAAATGTGTATGAATGTGTGTAAGGATATATGTATTGGTATTGTTATTATAGGTTTTTTAGTGTATTTTTTTCTATTTTATTTTGTAGACTATTTTGAAATTTGACAACAGGGCCAAATGCATTTTTCGTTACGTGACTGTAGACTTTAAAAATTTCTCATAGTTGGTTCGAACAAAATATATCATTTTGGAAAGAATTTTCTTCCAAAACTAATTGATAGGAATTATAAAATAGGCGTTAATGTCAGTATGATTTCTATTGGTAGTACATAATTATTTTACTCGCTTTTTATCTTAGTGGAAGACTTTGTCAATTAAATTTATAGACATTTATTACGTCATAGGTAACTTTTTTAACAAACGGTTATCTAAAATTTTATATTCAGAAGCTATTTTTAAATTGATAACAATTTTACGATGGTTTTATGCGCTTTAATGAATTTTTATTATTATTTAATGAATTTTTATTATTCTATTATTTATTCGACACTGATGACATTTTATAAAAATATTAGCTGTGTTCCAGAACTACCAATACTGTACAATATTGTACAATTTTTAACCAGAAATTACAATTAAGTCACTTTTTTTCAGTACAGGAACACTTTCCTGTAGTTTCTGATTAAAACTTGTACAATATTGTACAGTATTGGTAGTTCTGGAACACAGTTATTATTAAAAACTATAAAAATTTTTGATATAAAAATTTTTCTAATAAACATTTTTCCTATAGAAAACTTTTCATATAAAAATTTTTTCTATAGAAACATTTTTTATAGAAAAACTTTTGACATTTTTCTAAAGAAAACATTTTGAAATGAAAATTTTTCTTTAGAACAAATTTTTTTTAATATCAAAATGTTAATTTCAAAATTTTTCTAAAGAAAAAATGTTTCTAAAGAAAAAATTTTGATATCAAAATTTTTCTAAAGAAAATTTTTCTAAAAAAAAAATGTTGATATCAAAATTTTTCTAAAGAAAAAATTTTGATATCAAAATTTTTCTAAAGAAAAAATTTTGATATCAAAATTTTTCTAAAGAAAAAATTTTGATATCAAAATTTTTCTAAAGAAAAAATTTTGATATCAAAATTTTTCTAAAGAAAAAATGTTGATATCAAAATTTTTCTAAAGAAAAAATTGTTGATATCAAAATTCTTCTAAAGAAAAAATGTTGATATCAAAATTTTTCTAAAAAAAAAAATGTTGATATCAAAATTTTTCTAAAGAAAAAATTTTGATATCAAAATTGTTCTAAAGAAAATACTTTAATATCAAAATTTTTCTAAAGAAAAAATGTTGATATCAAAATTTTTCTAAAGAAAAAATGTTGATATCAAAATTTTTCTAAAGAAAAAATTTTGATATCAAAATTTTTCTAAAGAAAAAATTTTGATATCAAAATTTTTTTAAAGAAAAAATTTTGATATCAAAATTTTTCTAAAGAAAAAATTTTGATATCAAAATTTTTCTAAAGAAAAAATTTTGATATCAAAATTTTTCTAAAGAAAAAATTTTGATATCAAAATTTTTCTAAAGAAAAAATTTTGATATCAAAATTTTTCTAAAGAAAAAATTTTGATATCAAAATTTTTCTAAAGAAAAAATTTTGATATCAAAATTTTTCTAAAGAAAAAATTTTGATATCAAAATTTTTCTAAAGAAAAAATTTTGATATCAAAATTTTTCTAAAGAAAAAATTTTGATATCAAAATTTTTCTAAAGAAAAAATTTTGATATCAAAATTTTTCTAAAGAAAAAATTTTGATATCAAAATTTTTCTAAAGAAAAAATTTTGATATCAAAATTTTTCTAAAGAAAAAATTTTGATATCAAAATTTTTCTAAAGAAAAAATTTTGATATCAAAATTTTTCTAAAGAAAAAATTTTGATATCAAAATTTTTCTAAAGAAAATATTTTGATATCAAAATTTTTCTAAAGAAAAAATTTTGATATCAAAATTTTTCTAAAGGAAAAATTTTGATATCAAAATTTTTCTAAAGGAAAAATTTTGATATCAAAATTTTCTCTTTAGAAAAATTTTTTTCTATAGAGAATTTTTTATATCAAATTTGTTTCTATAGAAAAATTTTTATATCGAACAATTTTCTAAAGAAAAATTTTTATATCAAAAAATTTTCTATAGAAAAATTTTTATATCGAAAAATTTTCTATAGAAAAATTTTTATATCGAAAATTTTCTATAGAAAAATGTTTATATCGAAAAATGTTCTATAGAAAAAAGTTTATATCGAAAAATTTTGTATAGAAAAATTTTTATATCGAAAAATTTTCTATAGAAAAATTTTAATATAAAAATTTTTAAATAGAAAAATATATCAAAATTTTTTCTACAGAAAAAAAAAATATGCACATAAAAATATACAAAAACAGATTCTTTTCTACCTATCTAAATTATTTTATCATTATATTAAAATTAATCCTTATCAGGATATTTCTATTTTTAACCTTCAGATTTATGGTGCATCTATGTAAGAAGCTTTTTTTGAGCAGGTTCCCAAAAAAAGGATGCAATAACTATTAGTATATGTTGCACTATTTGTTGTTATATTTATGGTTGTAGCCTCATGGTTGCTTCATGCCCTAGTATTAGTTAGAAAAAGGATAACGTTAGATGTGTTTGTATAGCATCAAAATTTATAATGTCAGTTGCGGTATATATGACTTGTCACAGCATGATGAAAAATAGATGTTGGTCACGACCACTATTCCCATTGTAGATCCATTCACACCAGGATACATAATGGCAACATCAATGTTAGTTTTGGGAGGAAATTTATTACCGTCACAGAGACAAAATAAAAGAACTAATGATAAAGGAGTGCTAAATCTAGAAATTCCTTAATTTTTTTTTATAATTTTCTATAAAAGTAAGAAAACAATTATATAAAAAAAGTTCTTTAGAGAAAATTTTTTATACCGAAAAATTTTGTGTAGAAAAATGTGTATATTGAAAAATTTTCTAGAGAGAAATGTTTATTCGAAAATTTTTATACCGAAAAATTTTCTTTAGAAAAATTTTTATATCGAAAAATTTTCTATAGAAAAATTTTATACCGAAAAATTTTCTTAAAAAAAAATTTTTAAAATTGTTCGATATAAAAATTTTTCTATAAAAAAATTTTCGATTTAAAAATTTAAAGATATAAAAACTTTTCTATAGAAAATTTTTTTATAGAAAATATTTTCATATTAAAAATTTCTATAGAAAATTTCTTATATTAAAATATTTCTATAGACAATTTAAAAAAAAAAATGTTTCTTTTTATATGAACAAATTTTTTATAGAAAAATTTTAAAATCGAAAAATTTTTATATCTAAAAACTTTCTATAGAAAACTTTTACATGAAAAAAATTTCTATTGAGAAATTTTTATATCGAAAGGTTTTCTTTAGAAATATTTTTATATCGAATATTTTCTATAAATAATGTTTTAATATAAAAATAGTTCTATAGGAAATTTTTCTATAAATAATTCATCGATTATAAAATTTTTTCTAAAGAAAATTTTTCGACACATAAATTTTTCTATAGAACATTTGTCTATATCGAAAATCTTTTTAAATTAAAATTTTATCTGTAGAAATTTTTCGATATTAAATTTTTTCTATAGAACAAATTTCGATAGACAAATTTTTTTATAGAATAAATTTTGATATAAATACTTTTCTATAAAAAACTTTTTGATATAAAAATGTTTCTATTGAATACTTTTTTAAACAAAAAATTTTCTATAGAAAACTTTTTGATATACAAATTTTTCTCTATATATTTTTCTTTTCTTCGACCTTTTTCCTTTTTCGCAAAATAAATAAAAGATTTTTTTCAAGCTCGAAGTCTTGTAGTTTTGTTTTTTATAAAATTATATATATTTATTTAATTTTTCATCAATATTTCGCTATCCATTGGATAGCATCATCAGGATTTAAAAAAAAACGAGTGACAATAAAAAGAGACAAACAATTTTTGTTTACGTCTAGTTTGCCTTAATGTTAAAATTGCAATTTTTCTATAGAAAATTTTTCGATATAAAAATTTTTCTATAGAAAATTTTTCGATATCAAAATTTTTTTGTAGAAAATTTTTCGATACAAAATTTTTCGATATAAAAATTTTTCTATAGAAAATTTTTCGATATAAAAATTTTTTTATAGAAAATTTTTCGATATAAAAATTTTTCTATAGAAAATTTTTGGATATAAAAATTTTTCTATAGAAAATTTTTGGATATAAAAATTTTTCTATAGAAAATTTTTTGATATAAAAATTTTTCTATAGAAAATTTTTCGATATAAAAATTTTTCTATAGAAAATTTTTCGATATAAAAATTTTTTTATAAAAAATTTTTCGATATAAAAATTTTTCTATATAAAATTTTTCGATACAAAAATTTTTCTATAGAAAATTTTTCGATATAAAAATTTTTCGATATAAAAATTTTTCTATAGAAAATTTTTCGATATAAAAATTTTTCTATAGAAAATTTTTCGATATAAAAATTTTTTTATAGAAAATTTTTCGATATAAAAATTTTTCTATCGAAAATTTTTCGATAAAAAATTTTTCGACATAAAAATTTTTCTATAGAAAATTTTTCGACATAAAATTTTTTCTGTATAAAATTTTTCGATATAAAAATTTTTTCTATAGAAATTGTTTGATATACAAATTTTTCTATAGAAAATTTTTGATATAAATTTTTTTTTGATAAAAAATTCTTCTGTAGAAAATTTTTCGATATAAAAGTTTTTCTATAGAAAATTTTTCGGTAAAAAAAATTTTTCTATAGAAAATTTTTCGATATACGAATTTTTTTAGAAAACATTTTTCGATATAAAAATTTTTCTATAGAAAATTTTTCGATACAAAAATTTTTCTATAGAAAATTTTTCGATACAAAAATTTTTCTATACAAAATTTTTCTATATAAAAATTTTTCTATAGAAAATTTTTTTTCAAAAAGAAAGAGTATCCCGACTATTTTGTTATTTTTTGAGAAAATTTTTTTTGTATAAACATTTTTCGATATATAAATTATTTTATAGAAAATTTTTCGATATAAAAATTTTTTATAGAAAACTTTTCAGTATAAAAATTGTTCTATAGATAATTTTTCCATATAAAAATTTTTCTATAGGAAGTTTTGCGATATAGAAATTTTTCTATAGAAAATTTTTCGATATAAAAATTTTTCTATAAAAAATTTTTCTATAGAAAATTTTTAGTTTCATTTTTTTACATAAAACTTTTTAATATAAAAATTTTTCTGCAGCAAATTTTTCGACAAAAAAATAAAATTCTTCTATAGAAAATTTTTCGATATAGAAATTTTTCTATAAAAAATTTTTCAATACAAAAATTTTTTTATAAAAAATTTTTCGATAGAAAATATTTCTATAGAAAATTTTTTTCTATAAAAACTTTTCTATAAAATATTTTTCTATAGAAAACTTTTCAATATAAAAGCTTTTCTATGGAAAATTTTTCGATATAAAAATTTTTCTATAGAAAATTTTTCGATATAAAAATTTTTCAATAGAAAATTTTTCGATATAAAAATTTTTCGATATACAAATTTTTCTATAGAAAAATTTTCGATATAAAAATTTTTTTATAGAAAATTTTTCGATATAAAAATTTTTCTATCGAAAATTTTTCGATAAAAAATTTTTCGACATAAAAATTTTTCTATAGAAAATTTTTCGACATAAAATTTTTTCTGTATAAAATTTTTCGATATAAAAATTTTTTCTATAGAAATTGTTTGATATACAAATTTTTCTATAGAAAATTTTTGATATAAATTTTTTTTTGATAAAAAATTCTTCTGTAGAAAATTTTTCGATATAAAAGTTTTTCTATAGAAAATTTTTCGGTAAAAAAAATTTTTCTATAGAAAATTTTTCGATATACGAATTTTTTTAGAAAACATTTTTCGATATAAAAATTTTTCTATAGAAAATTTTTCGATACAAAAATTTTTCTATAGAAAATTTTTCGATACAAAAATTTTTCTATACAAAATTTTTCTATATAAAAATTTTTCTATAGAAAATTTTTTTTCAAAAAGAAAGAGTATCCCGACTATTTTGTTATTTTTTGAGAAAATTTTTTTTGTATAAACATTTTTCGATATATAAATTATTTTATAGAAAATTTTTCGATATAAAAATTTTTTATAGAAAACTTTTCAATATAAAAATTGTTCTATAGATAATTTTTCCATATAAAAATTTTTCTATAGGAAGTTTTGCGATATAGAAATTTTTCTATAGAAAATTTTTCGATATAAAAATTTTTCTATAAAAAATTTTTCTATAGAAAATTTTTAGTTTCATTTTTTTACATAAAACTTTTTAATATAAAAATTTTTCTATAGAAAATTTTTCGATATAAAAATTTTTCTATAGAAAATTTTAAGATATAAAAATTTTTCTATAGAAAATTTTTCGATACAAAAATTGTTCTATAGAAAATTTTTCGATACAAAAATTTTTTTATAGAAAATTTTTCGATATAAAAATTTTTCTATCGAAAATTTTTCGATATAAAATTTTTTCTATCGAAAATTTTTCGATATAAAAATTTGTCTATCGAAAATTTTTCGATATAAACATTTTTCGATATAAACATTTTTCTATAGAAAATTTTTCGATATAAAAATTTTTCGATATAAACATTTTTCTATAGAAAATTTTTCGATATAAAAATTTTTCTATAGAAAATCTTTCGATATAAAAATTTTTCTATAGAAAATCTTTCGATATAAAAATTTTTCTATAGAAATTTTTCGATATAAAAATTGTTCTATAGAAAATTTTCGATATAAAAATTTTCCTATAGAAAACTTGTCGATTTAAAAATTTTTCTATAGAAAATTTTTCGATATAAAAATTTTTCTATGGCGGTTTTTAAATTTTATAAAACTCAACTATGAATCTCCCTAATACTCCTAAACACTAACACCAAGACTCGTATTTGTCTGCTTTCGTATGATCCCAGCAACCATTTATTCATTTCAAAATCCTTACTTGACATGTTGGGCGCGTTGTCATGTCATTTTTTTTAATTTCTATAAAAAAAATTCGTAAAAAATTCCCATTCCTTTTCATTACACAAATAAAAAAAATGATATAACTTTTTTTGCAAAACTTTTTTTTTTGCGAAATTTTCTTCCTTCCACATACAACAATATTTTTTTCATGCTCTGGCATTTCTTTACGCCCCAAACAACACATTCGTCATGTGATGAATTGCAATGGGAGTGACGTTTTTATTTCATCCGTGATGGACGACAGGACAGTACAGGACACAACGCAAAACTCAAATAGACAGTTTTTGTGTCGCAACACACATGAGCATAAATAAATATGAACATGCAAAGAAACAAAAAAAAAGTTATAAATGGCCAAGGATTGGCTTTCCAAAGGATACTAAAGAAATTTAGAAAAAAAAAAAGAAAAGTTTTAAAATTTTTTCAATTCCTCTTTTTTTCGCAAAAGGATGCTGCTAGAAGAAAATAAAATTGAAAACTTGAAAAAGTCCTTTTTTTCGTTATCAGTTTCCGTTTTAAGCGAACAACTAATAAATGTTAAAAACTAGTAGAAATTAAGATCGTGTATGGTCAAGGGAGCCCCACTTCCAACCCCTAAAACCTCGAGCTAAACTCTTCCATTGAACAAACAATTGCACTTTGTCACGTTATAATTCTCATGGGCATTTTTAAACAATAAAATAAAAAGCTTCCATGTCATTCCATTCAGATGAAAAAAATGGACAAATAGAAAAAATAATGAACATTTAAAAAAAATGCAATGGAGCACGAGATGAAGTCCTTGCAAGAATGGGAATCCTTAGCTTGTAGTCAGAGCGAGACAGGGGTTCAAAAAAAGTTATAAATGACTACTTTGGCTGCTGATTGCTAGTAGAAGTAATAAAATTTTGCCACTTTAGATACCAAAAATGTAAGAAAAAATATTTATGTAGTAAAACTTCAAATAACAAAACTTTATTTCTTAATTTATGTTCTTGCAACATTTTCTATTGAGGCTGATAAGGCTTAAGGTTTTATCTTTTACTTTTTGATTATCTGTGCCTCGAGCTAAGCTTTGCCTCAAAATGACTGACAAGTGTCCAATAATAAAAGGACAGCAAATGTTAATTCAACTCGTGGTAGGGTTTTTTTATTGTTATTCTAGCATTTTTATTTTATAGTAATTTGTAATAAAAAGGAAATTTATATATACATATGGGCAAATCCTGTGTGACGGACGATACATACGGATTTTGTTGAACTTAAATGAACCCCATTGTCGTTTTACACAAGATATCTTTGTACAGATTTCGGATAATATTAGGCCATCGATTGTGCTCTCGAATGCCATTTGTTAATTTACATACATATTTGCTTTGGAGGAAAAAGATAAATGCTTTTAAAGGCTGTGACGGACGCTACAAAAAACGGAAGTGACTTTTTTCCAATACGTATTTCTGTAATTTTCATCAAAACGGTCATATCGGGTGTTTTTTATTGAGGTATAGAACTTTAAGTTGGCATCACTTTTTTAACTGGCGGCCATTTTGTCAGCTGTCAAGTGATTAATATTTAGTTTGGTTTGCCATTTCATCATGAACAGGTTGACAAAAGAACAACGCTTGCAAATCGTGCAAATTTATTTCGAAAATAATGGTTCAGTTCGCGAAGTTTAGCGCAAGCTCCGTCCATTTTATGGTCGACATAATCGTCCATCAGAGCAATTAATTCGGTTAACCATGGATCGTTTTCGCACTACGTTTACTCTATGTGATAATACGCATCCGCAGCGACGTCGAACAGTGCGCACCGAAGAAACAATTGCCGCTGTAGAGCAAAGTGTTGAAGAGGACCCGAATGAATCGATTCGCCACCGTGCACAGCAATTGGAGCTTTGTCCATCAACTTTATGGAAGATTTTGCGCAAAGATCTTGGCTTGCGACCTTACAAGATCCAGCTTGTGCAAGAATTAAAGCCGCGAGACCATGCAATGCGTCGTGATTTTGGTGTATGGGCCGAAAATGAGATTGATCTCGATGCCGATTTTCATCGCATGAGACCCTTGAGACGCCATTACATCCACAAAAACTGACTGTTTGGTGTGCTCTATGGGCTGATGGAGTCATTGGGCCATACTTCTTCCGAAATAATGCTGGAGAGTCAGTTACCATAAATGGAGACCGGTATAGAGCCATGATAACCGACTATTTTGTTCCCCAATTGGATGGCATGAATGTGGATGAGTTGTGGTTCCAACAAGACGGCGCTACATGCCACACAGCGCACGTCACAATTGATTTATTGAGAGAAACATTCGATGAGCGCATAATTTCGCGGAATGCTCCTGTCAATTGGCCACCAAGATCGTGCGATTTGACACCACTGGATTATTTTCTTTGGGAATATGTGAAGTCGCTCGTCTACGCCAACAAACCAGAAACGTTAGGGGACATGGAAGCCAACATTCGTGGCGTTATTGCCAACATACGGCCCCATATGCTCGAAAAAGTAGTTGAAAATTGGACCTGTAGAATTGGCTTTATTCGAGCCAGCCGCGGCGGCCACATGCCCGAAATCATATTTAAACATTAATGGCAGAAAATTATCCTTCCAATAAAGCCAAATTGATGGACATTAAAACGATTTTCTTGTGTTTTATTTCAATTCGAAATTCTATACCTCTAAAAAAAACACCCAATAGTAATAAAAAGAATTGTAAATACATTGAAGATAGAGGAAAATCAGAGGATTATAAACCCGCTTTTATAAAATATTCTAAAGTTTCTAGTTTCACCAAAAATCCATAAATGTACTGTTGCGGACTTTACGTGACGGACGATACAGTTTTCACTAGCACGTTTTTTATTAGTTAAAATGCATATTTCATATATTTTTAAGGGTCGGTAAATTAGTCAAAATAATGGTGTTATTTGTTCCCGAATTTCATCTCCTTCATCTTCATGTTCGCGGTTAAAAATGCGATTTTTGGGTACCAGATAATATTTCACAAAACGGCTATATAAATGTATTTATTTAAAGTTTAACACTTTTTACATCTTATTTTTCATTCCAAGAAAGCTGAGGCTAGATGTTAGAGTGTTCCAAAAATAAAAACAAAAATATTTTTTCAAAAGCAACAAATTTGTCCCACTGTATGTTTTTTTTAACACAAAATACCTTAAATTTAATCTGTGGATGCAGATAGTGTTACTAATCTGCAATGAATAAGACGGACATGTCTTTGTAAATTTTGTATAAATATAATTTTGTAAAAAATATATACTGTGACGGACGCTACACACTTTTCTATACATATTATTCTGTAAAATGCTATATTAACATCTAAATATTTTTAGCCTAATGTAAAGCATACTATAAGTTCTCTTTACGAACCAAGTTCAATTGAAGAAAAAAGAAAAATTGCACTAGTCAAATTAAAAAACCTTAATTTCTATGACGGACGCTGCACACTGTGAACCCTTTTTTACTTGACGTTATTTATATTACTCCAATTACTTTTAATGGGTTCTTTTATGTCAAATTGTATAAAATTAAGCAGACTTTGAACCCCTACTGAAACTTGATATCTAAATGGATGTCTTTGCGATTTTTATGAACTTTTAAAAAACCTATTAATTTAAAAAATGTATAAAAATTTAAGATGGGTGCAAATAAAGACCTGCCACTCACGAAGTGAGCAATCAAAAATTGTATCCATTACATATTCTAAAGAATCAATATATGGTAAATTTTTCCATAAACACAAATACGCGATTTTGACAGTTTTAAAATTTTGTCCTTGGTTTAAGGTTTTTCGGATTTGCCCATATGTATCTATGAATATATCTCAGTCTATACCTATAAATATGATTATATCTTCGTTTAACTTCTGTGCCTATATCTTCTTCAAGTCTATATATTTGTCCATATCTCCATCTATGTTTTTTGGCTATATCTTTGTATATATCTATGTCCCTATCTTTATCTCTGTCTATAATATATTTCAGTATATACATATAGATATTAATCTGGCTATTACTCTGTCTACATCCAATGTCCACATCTCAGTATATATCCGTCTATAAAGACGTCTATATCTCTGTTTACTTATATATATCTTATCTTATCTTATATTCTTAAACGAGGAATAATTGTATGTATCTATATATCTATATATATATAGAATGACTATCTCGAAAACGGCTCTAACGATTTTGATAAGATTTGGACAGTGGGTATCTTTTTTGATGTATAGGTCGAAGAAGAAGGGACTTTTGGAACCTTTGCCTCTAAGAGGGTAAAAACGGGTAAAAAGAGGGAAAAATCGAAAACGCTATATCTCCTAAAGTAATAGGTATAGAAACAAAATTAAAATTACGTTTTAAACAGCTATGAAAATAAGCGGACAGGTGTTTGTTACTTTTTTGAAACTATGTATAAAAAGGGGAAAAAATTAGTATTGTTATACCTTTTAAACAAATGAATGTTTGTCTGTATGTATGTTCTTTATAGAAAAGTAAACTGTGAATTTGATCATGTTATGCTCTTTAGCGAAGATGATGCGGATAAGCCTGCCAAGGTTTTTAAGTTGATAAGACTAATTTCCAACAGATGGTGCCACTGAAAATTACTAAAAATTAATCAAATCGTAAACTGTACATGTGCTCCTGCTATGATCTTTAGCAAAGTTGTAGCGCATGAGCCGGCGAAGGCATTTTAGTTGGTATGAATAATTTCCGACAGGTGGCGCTACTGAAACTTACTCAAAGTCAATTTAATAGTACGCTGTACATTTAATCATGCTGCAATCTTTAGCAAAGTTGTTGCACATGAGCCGACAAAGGTTTCTTAGTTGGTATGAAGAAATTTCGACAGGTGGCGCCACTGAAATTTACTCAAAGTCAATTTAATCGTAAGCTGTACATTTGATCATGCTATAATCTTCAGCAAAGTTGTAACGGATAAGCCGAAGAAGGTTTATGAATTGGAATGAGCTAAGTCCGACAGGTGGCGCCACATAAAATTACTCAAAGTGAATTAAATCGTAAACTGTGCATTTGATCATGTTATAATCAGAAGCAAAGTTGTTACGAATAAGCAGACAAATGTTTCTTATATGGTACGAACAACTTCAGGTGGCGCCACTTAAAATTACTCAAAGTGAATTAAATCGTAAAGTGTGCACTTGATCAGACTATAATTTTTAGCACAGTTGTTGCGCATGAGTCGACGGAGGTTTCTGTTGGTATGACCAATTTCCAAAATTAATAAAATGAGTTAAACTGTAAACTATGTTTTGGTCGGACAAAATAAATAAAATAATTCAAAATTAACTGAATATTTGTACAATGTCTTTCCTCTAAATTTATTTTAGCACTTTATAAAATAAAATATATCAAAACTTTAAAATTTGCCTCAAAATGGTTATCATAAAGCTCCGAGCAAGGCTCGGTCAACCAGGTACTATATATATATATGTATGGAATGGGTATCTCGAAAACGGCTTTAACGATTTTAATAAAATTTGAAAATTTGAAAAGTAAGATCTTTTATCTTTTAAACCAAAGAATATATGAGGAACTTTGAACTGCAATTAATAGATGTAAAAAAAATATTGTACACTCATTTGGTACTTTTTCAATTTCGGGGGCCAAAATGGGTAAAAAAGGAATACAATGATAACTTAATACCGCATGAAGTAATATGAATTGGAACAATATGTTAATTGCTTTTTTTATAAAATGTACCGATTTCAATTGGTCCAAAGATGCATATTTAAGCGTCTCGAAAGAAAAGTTCGCCGTACACCACCGAATATAAGGTATTGTTGTAAGACAGTTTCGAAAAAAAATTTAATTTTTTTCGCCGTATAACACTTAAAGATCCAACTGTAAATGGCAAAGATATAACGAAAAATGTATTTTGGCGACCCCAATGTGCAGCAAAAACAAAAATTACTTTTTTTAATAGTTCGGTTAGACTTATTTTTGGTAAAAGCTTTAATTGGTAAAATTTTTGGTAAAAGCTTTAATTGGTAAAATTTAATTTTAATTCGGAAATTAGGGACGTACATTAGGGTGGTAGGAACTGAGGTATGATGGATAAAGGCTAGAACCGGATATCTGCGACCAATGACTATTAAAGCAAAATATTGGCCTCCTCAAGACAAAAACATGTATATATGTCACACTTTAAGATCCGACTGTAAATGCCGAAGTTAAAACGAAAAATGTATTTTGACGACCCAATGTGCATCGAAAAAAAATAAAAAAAAAATTTTCGAAACTGTCTCCAAGCAATACTTTATATTCGGTGGTGTACGGTTGAACTTTTTTCGAGACTCCCTAATGCATGTGAAACTTTTTTAAAATTAGGTGATACGAGGGGAAAAAGTAGTAATGTTATAACTTTAGTTCAAATTAATGTTTGTCTGTATGTTCTTCATAGAATAGTAAACAATTGCCGACAAAAGTTTCTAAGACTAAATTCCGACAGTTGGCGCCACTGAAATTTACTGAAAGTGAATTATGCATTTGATCATGCTAAGATCATTAGCAAAGTCATTACGCATGAGCAGGCGAAGGTTTCTTAATTGGTATGACTAATTTCCGACAGGTGGCGCCACTGAAAATTACTTAAAGTGAATTAAAACGTAAACTGTACATTTGATCATGCTTTGACTATTAACAAAGTTGTTACGCATAAGCAGGCGAAGGTTTTTTATTTTATATGACTAATTCCCGACAGGTGGCGCCACTGTAAATTACTCAAAATTAATTAAATCGTAAACTGTGCATTTGGTCATGCTAAGATCATTAGCAAAGTTGTTACGCATAAGCAGGCGAAGGTTTTTTTAGTTTATATGACTAATTTTCGACAGGTGGCGCCACTGAAAATTACTCAAAGTGAATTAAATCGTTAACTGTGCATTTGATCATGCTATGATCATTAACAAAGTTGTTGCGCATGAGTCGACAGAGGCTTCTAAGTTGGTATGACACATATACAACAGGTGGTGCCACTGAAATTTACTAAAAATTAATTAAATCGAAAACTGTGCATTTGATCATGGTATGATTAATAACCGAGTTGTTACGCATAAGCAAGCAAAAGTTTTTAGTATAAACTAATTTAGTATAAACTAATTTCCGACAGGTGGCGCCACTGAAAATTACTCAAAATGAATTAAATCGTAAACTGTGCAGGCTATAATCTTAGTGATCAGGCTATAATCTTAGCAAAGTTGTTGCGCATGAGTCAACGGAGGTTTCTAAGTTGGTATGACCAATTTCCGACAGGTGGAGCCACTGAAAATTATTCAAAATGAATTAAATCGTGCATTTTATCAGGTTATAATCTTAGCAAAGTTGTTGCGCATGAGCCGACGGAGGTTTCTAAGTTGGTATGACCAATTTCCAAAATTATTCAAATTTAATTGAACTGTAAACTATCCAATTGATTAGGTGATGATCGCGAAAGAAACGCTAAAACTGTAAAACCGTTCGAGCAATTTATACGACATCTACTTCAAAAGAAAGCTTGTTAAGTCTTTATTACAAATTAATGCTTACTTTTTATAACAGTTATAGCTTCAATCTGGCAAAACCCTAATAAGACCCGTTTTTCACCTTGTAAACGCATTTTTCAACTTAAGGTCCTGGGTAGCGCCCAGTGTCAACGTTGTCCAATTTGGCTTAAATTTTCGGGGTTAATGTTTTTCAACAAATGCAACAAGTGGGTCTGGCCGGAGATCGAACTTGGGACCTCAAGTATATAGACAGAGATATATATATCTCTGTCTATATCTCTGTGTTTGTCTTTGTGTGTATATCCATCAACATATCTTTCTACATTTTTGTGTATACTAATGTCTTTATTTCTCTCCATATCGCTGTCCACAGCTATGTCCATATCTCTGTTAATATTTATATATATATATATGTCTCTTTCATATCTATGTCGATACCTCTTTCTATATCTCTCGGTATATATATAAATCTGCTTATTCCTAAAACTATGTCCATATTTCAGTCTAAATCTTAGTCGAAATTTTCACAAATCTTTGTCTACATCTTTGTATGTTTATGTCCATATATCTGTGTGTATTTATGTCTATATTTCTGTCCATATCAATGTCTTTATCTCCCTCTAAATCCCTTACTATATCAAAATTACTGTCGACATTTTTGCCTATATTTATACCTATATTTCTGTCTATACTTTGTTTATATCTCTGTCTATAACTCTGTTATAATCTAAATCATTCCCTGAAATTTTGTACAAATTTCTTCTAAATCTTTGTCTGTATCTTTAACTTTGTATATTTTGTCTTATTGTCTATATCTATATAGAAAAATACCCAAATATATATAGATGTAGATATAGATTTTGACAAAATTATAGACGGAGATATATACAGAGTTAAAAAGAGAAATACAGACAGAGATATTTACACAAATATAGACATAAATATGGATGTAGATAGAGATAAAGACCGAGATATATACAGTTTTAAAGACACAACAGATGTAGATATAGACTTTGTTAGAATTACAGACCGAGATATATACAGAGTTAAAGAAAGATATACAGACAGAGATATAGACACAAAAATAGCCATGCAAATGGATGTATACAGGCATAAAGGCCAAGCTACAAACTTAGATATTGACAGAGGTATAGATATAGAAATCCATAGAGATATTGAAAATAAAGTAAAACGACAAAGATATACGTATGTTAGATATAGAGAAATGACCATCAAAACGCTTCCGTAAATTTAAAATTTAACAAATTCCAAACATTTTAAATACATTATTTAAACTATCTATATAACAAAATATAAGTTCATACATAAATAATGAAAATGTGAGTATATAAGTCATCAAGTGAAAGTAAAATTTTTATTATATTTATTCATATAAAAGAGAAATACATATTTTCATTATATATAAAGTTCTATATACAATCACACACAACTCGAGTATATACTAAGTTTATACATAAGTAGTAAATTATAAAATATATAAACTTTTACATATACAAACATACATATCTCCATCTAAAGTTTTCACATGCTTAACAAATAGTTTTGAATTCCATTCTTAGTTCTTGAAGCTCTTATATAAAAATTTTCCATGTTATTTTTATTAAATAAAAACTTTTTTTCAAGACCAACAACCAACGACGACAACAGCATCATCTAAAGGAGCAGCAGTCAAAGCAGCTAAAAGCAGAAATGTGCTTCTGTATCAGAATGAAGGAAGAACAAAATATATCGAAACCCCACCATGTACCAGAAACACTACGACGAGTCATCTCCAGCCACAAGGATAAAAGAGGTTTTCGAGATTTTTTCCAGTTGCTGGTGTTGTTCTTGTTGTTGCTGTTGCAAACAAATGCAGTAGACAATGAGCAGACATAAACGCAGACAGACAGACGGACGGACCGACCGACCGACAAAAGATGGAGAAAGTATAACAGTTTTGTTGCAACCAACTTTGATATTAAAATGTAGTGCACCACCACCAAACAATCAACTAAAAGTTAACTTTAAGTTAACTTATTGTTGAAAACTTTTAATATATAATAGTATTTTTTAGTTTTAAATAATATTGGGTTTCCAAAAAAGGTTCGGTTGTAAATTGTAGGTTGTAGGATGGCTTTAATCTAGCTTAATTTTTACTTTGTATAACTCTTTGTCTATATTTCTGTCTTTATGTCTGCCTTTATCATATCTTATCTTATATTCTTAAACGAGCAATAATTGTATGTATATATATATATATATAGTACCTGGTTGACCGAGCCTTGCTCGGAGCTTTATGATAAGCATTTTGAGGCAAATTTTAAAGTTTTTATATATTTTATATTATAAAGTGCTAAAATAAATTTAGAGGAAAGACATTGTACAAATATTCAGTTAATTTTGAATTATTTTATTTATTTTGTCCGACCAACACATAGTTTGCATAGTTTACAGTTTAACTCATTTTAATAATTTTGGAAATTATTCATACCAACAGAAACATCCGTCGACTCATGCGCAACAACTTTGCTAAAGATTATAGTCTGATCAAATGCACAGTTTACGATTTAATTCATTTTGAGTAGTTTGCAGTGGCGCCACCTGAAGTTGTTCATACCATATAAGAAACCTTTGTCTGCTTATTCGTAACAACTTTGCTTATGATTATAACATGATCCAATGCACAGTTTACGATTTAATTCACTTTGAGTAATTTTCTGTGGCGCCACCTGTCGGACTTTGCTCATTCCAATTCATAAACCTTCTTCGGCTTATCCGTAACAACTTTGCTGAAGATTATAGCATGATTAAATGTACAGCTTACGATTAAATTGACTTTGAGTAAATTTCAGTGGCGCCACCTGTCGAAATTTCTTCATACCAACTAAGAAACCTTCGTCGGCTCATGTGCAACAACTTTGCTAAAGATTGTAGCATGATTAAATGTAGAGATTACGATTAAATTGACTTTGAGTAAGTTTCTGTAGCGCCACCTGTCGGAAATTTTTTTTTTCATACCAACTAAAAAGCCTTCGCAGGCTCATGCGCTACAACTTTGCTAAAGATCATAGCATGATCAAATGTACAGTTTACGATTTAATTAATTTTTAGTAATTTTCAGTGGCGCCATCTGTCGGAAATTAGTCTTATCATCTTAAAAACCTTCGCCGGCTTATCCGCAACATCTTCGCTAAAGAGCATAACATGATCAAATTCACAGTTTACTATTCTATAAAGAACATACATACATTCATTTGTTTAAAATAATACTAATTTTTCCCCCTTTTTATTCCCTAATTTCTAAAAGTTCCATATGCATATTTGGTACTTTTTTGGTGCCAATTGAATTCGGTACATTTTATTAAAACGCAGTTAACATAATGTATAATGTTCCTATTCATATTACTTTGGAGATGTTAAGTTATCATGTTATCCCTTTTTTACCCATTTTGGCTCCAAAATAAAAAGGTACCAAATACGTGTTTGATGTTTCTTTTACATCTATTGATTGGAGTACAAGGTTTCTTTCTATATTCTTTAGTTTAAAATATAAGAGTGGGTTAAAAAGGTACCAAAAAAACTATTTTCACCCTTTTTTACCCCCTATCGGACATAGTTTCAAAAAAGTATCAAACACCTGTCCGCTTATTTTCATAGCTGTTTAAAACTTAATTTTAATTTTGTTTCTATACCTATTACTTTAGGATATATAGCGTTTTCGATTTTTTCCTTTTTACCTGTTTTTACCCTCTTAGAGGCAAAAGTTCCAAAAGTCCCTTCTTCTTCGACCTATACATCAAAAAAGATACCCACTGTCCAAATTATATCAAAATCGTTAGAGCCGTTTTCGAGATAGCCATTCTATATATATATATATATATATATAAATACATACAATTATTGCTCGTTTAAGAATATAATATATATATATATATATATATATATATATATATATATATATATATATATATATATATATATATATATATATATATATATATATATATATATATATAGAATGGCTATCTCGAAAATCTTATATTCTTAAACGAGCAATAATTGTATGGATATATATATATATATATATATATGTATATATATATATATAATGACTATCTCGAAAACAGCTCTAACGATTTTGATAAAACTTGGATGTATAGGTCGAAAATGAAGGGACTTTTGGAACCTTTACCTCTAAGAGGGTAAAAACGGGTAAAAAGGGGAAAAAATCGAATGGGTAAAAGGGGATAAATTGATAACTTAACATCTCAAAAAGTAATATGAATAGGAACATTATGTTAACTGCGTTTTAATAATTCCGAATTCAATTGGTACCAAAGAAGTACCAAATATGCATATGGAACTTTTTGAAATTAGGGGATAAAAACGGGAAAACAAAAAGTAATGTTATAACTTTTAAAGAAATGAATGTTTGTCTGTATGTATGTTCTTTATAGAATAGTAAACTATGCATTTTACTATGTTATGCCCCAGCAATAATATTTAGCTAAAGTTGTTAAGCATGAGTCGAAAGCTTTTAAGTTGGTGTCACTACTTTCCGACAGGTGGCGCCACTGAAAATTACTAAAAATTAATTAAATCGTAAACTGTGCATTTGATCATGCTATGATCTTTAGTAAACTTGTTACGCAGAAGCCGACAAAGGTTTCTTAGTTTGTATGACTAATTTCCGACAGGTGGCTCCCCTGGAAATTACTCAAAATGAATTAAATCGTAAACTGTAATTGTGATCAGGCTATGATCTTTAGCAAAGCTCTTGCGCATGAGTCGACAGAGGTTTCTAAGTCGGTATGTCCAATTTCCAAAATTATTCATATTAAACTATGCATTTGATCATGCTTTGATAGGACAAAATGAATATAATGATTCAAAATTAATCGGATATTTGTGTACCGTCTTTTCTCTAAATTTATTTTAGTTAGTACTTTACAAAATAAAATATATGAAAACTTTAAAATTTTCCTCGAAATGCTTATCATAAAACTCCGAGCAAGGCTCGGTCGCCCAGGTACTATATCTATATCTCCGCCAATATCTCTCCAATATTACAGTGCATATCACTTTTTCTGTCTTTATCTTAAAAGCTATCTATATTTCTATGTCTGTATCTCAGTGTATATTTCCCTATCTACCTCTTTCAATATCTGTGTCTATAATATGTGTGTATACTTTTCTATATTTTTGTCTATAACTCAGTAAATATCTATAAATTTATCTTTAGCTATATTTCTTTATGTATCTCTATCTATAACTTATCTCTGACTATAATGGTGTCTATATCTAAGTCTATATTTCTGTCGAAATATCAGTCAATATCTCAGTCCGCACTCATTTCAAATCTCTGTCCACATAACTACCTCTGACATTATTTATATCATTGTCTGTATCTCTGTCTATCTTTCTACTTATATATTAATATCTGTCTATAACATACGAAATGTTTCCGTCTATATCAATATCTATGTTTCTGTATATATCTTCGTTAATTTGTATGTATATATATTTATCTGTGTCTCTGTCAATAACTCTGCATAAACACCTGTTTATACTTCTGTCTATAACTCAGCCAATATCTCTATATTTATCTCTAACTATATTTTGATCTATAATATATCTCTTTCTATATCTCAATTTATAGCTCTATATTTACCTCCATATATATTTCTATATATATCTCTATCCATAATATATGTCTTTCCATATTTATGTCTATATCTGGGTCTATATTTCTATCTAAATATTTCTCAATATTTCAGTCTATATCTCCGGTCTACAATCTTTCGACATGTGTGTTCAAATTACTGCCTCTGACATTGCTTATATCACTGCCTATATCTATGTCTGTAATTCTATCCATATACCTGTGTCTATCTACATATGCTTCTCTACATATGTTTCTGTCGTCATCTCTGTTTATATTTCAGTCTATAGCTCCGTTTATTTGTATGTCTATAAGTCTATCTGTATCTCTGTTCATATTTGTATCTATTAGCTCTGAATATACAATTGGAACAAGGGGTACTTCTCTCAGACAATGAGCTGCATCCGATTCTATTTTGAGACTCATTGAAAGGGGCCTACATTTTAACGCCGGCTCCGAACGGCAAATGCATTAGTTAGAGAAGCCTAATACTCAATAACCAGTTGCTAGTAGCTGAGTTATGAGGTGAACCGCCGCTTTATTTGAAAATTTAGTTTTTCAAGTGAGTCTGGCCAGGGATCGAACTTGGGCCTCTGGTATACTAGGCGGATGACTAACCTGCTATACCACGGCGGTTCAATCATTCTACTTATTTGTATAAATTAATACCTCTCACATTATTTATACTATTGTCTATATCTCCATATATGTGTATGTCTATATCTTTGTCTATAGCTCTATTTTTGTCCATATTATATATATCTATAAATATATCTACTACGTATATGTCTATATCTCTCTCTATAACTCTTTCTTTGTCCATATCTCCGTCAAGTTGAATGTCTATATATAAATATCTCTAGCTATATATCTTAGCCTAATTAAACTGTCAATATACCTGCCTATAACTCTGTATATAACTAAGTCTATGTCACTATCTATATATTGGTGATCACTCTTATTTTCTATAGAAAAGTTGCAAATCGCCTTAATTTTCTATAGAATAGTTGGCGATCGTCTTAGTTTTCTATAGAAAATTTGGCGATCGCCTTAATTTTCCATAGAAATGTTGACCATCGCCTTAATTTTCTATAGCAAAGTTGGAGTGCGCCGTAGTTGTCTTTCAATAAAATATCTCTGTATCATTCTATTAGGGTGGGTTTTTTCTTACATTTTTTAATTTCGAGGAGTGCAGGTTGAATTATTGTGTCATTTGGTAAGTCTATAACTCTGTATATAACTAAGTCTATGTTTCTGTCTATATGTTTGTGATCACCTTTATTTTCTAAAGAAAAGTTGTCAATCACCTTAATTTTCTTTAGAATAGTTGGCGATCGTCTTAGTTTTCTATAGAAAATTTGGCGATCGCCTTAATTTCCCATAGAAATCTTGACGATCGCTTAATTTTGTATAGCAAAGTTGGAGTGCGCCGTAGTTGTCTATCAATAAAATATCTCTGTATCGGTCTATTAGGGTGGGGTTTTTCTTACATTTTTTAATTTCGAGGAGTGCCGGTCGAATTATTGTGTCATTTGGTAAGAGACATTAACTCTGAACATTAAAGCCAAATCGGATAACGTTAACTAGTGGCGCCCTGAAGTTGAAAAATGCGTTTACATGAGAAAAATGGGTATTTTTTCAGTTTTTGCCAAAATAAGGCTCTTTTGACTAACTTTTATAAAAAAGTAAGCATTAATTTTTAATGTAGACTTAATAAGCTTTCTGTTGAAGTAGATCACTTATAAATCGGTCAAACGGTTTTAGAGTTATAACGTTTTTCCACGAATTTCATGACCTTGACGACTTAAAAAGGCAATTTTACCCCAAAAAATGCTAGATTTAAATTTTGTTTAACTATTATATTTTTTTTACTTATCTTAGACCTATAAGTAATAAAATATAAAATTTTGTTAAAATTGGTTAGTATCTTCCTATTATCTTTGATGACGCAAAATTGATATCTTTTCATATGATTTGCAAAATTACCTTTTTATGTTTTTTAAAAACTTTGCTAAGCGAAATTTGGAAATTTGCAAATCGGACTCCATTGATTTATAACGAATACATGAGCTATAAAAATGCAAAAAAAATGGTTCGATAGCTTGTCCCATATTCCCGTATTTGTGACTTTAAGTCAAAGGATTGCGGGGAAAGTAGACTTTTTTGAGAAATTTTAGAAAAAATTTTACAATTTTATATTTATTTACATTTTTAGCAAAAATGTATTTATTGATTATGCGCAAGACCATGTAAAATCAGTGGATATAGTTTTACTAGAATTGGAAATGTTTAACCCTAGCGTTACCGCAGTCAAAATCAATTTTTATGCAATTTTTTACTTTTTAGAGATATCTAAGCTATTGCTGCGGTTCAAACAATATTTGTTTTGCTAAGCCTTCTAAATAACTATTTTGTTTCATAAACTAAAAATATTAACTCTTTCATGACCAACCGATACCAAAATGACTCAAAAAAAATTTAATATTTTTTTATTTCTATGTAATAATTAAAAAATCTGTTTCTTCTTAGGACAAAAATTATATTATTAAACCCCTCAACCCTATCTTTGAACAAAATTAGACAAAGCGTTATATTATTTTATATATAACACTTAAAACAACTTCGCTTTGGCCGACCTATCAAGCCGACGAAAATAACAAATTTGCAAAACATTAAAAAAGTCTTAAAAAGTATGAGCCAAATTGATCAAGATATGCACTAAAGATGCGAGCAAGCCTCTGCGAAAGAACTGTAGGCAGAATTTCTGAGACGATGCTATAGTTTAAAGCACTCCGTTTTGGTCGACCAATGACTAAAAAAATTCATGATATAATGGAAAAAAAAATTAGCAAAACCGAAATATAGGAATATGTAGAAAATTAAATATAGAAATAAGTAGTGGAAAATTAAATGGACCCTTATGATTCTTAAGCTATACGCAGATTGAACAATGACTTCACCCAAGTATGGTTTAAAGTGGTGCTTATATCGTTAAATTAAAATGGTACTAATTTAGTTTAATAATGATCGTTTTAAGTAGATTAAAAAAGTGTTAATTTTTTTTTTGTCAAATATCTAAAAAAAAACTTTTTCGAATACCCAATGAACTCTAATATATTTTTCCTTATAGTATATATAATATTTACACAAGTAAATATTAAGGTATACATGTTAATAGTTTTCTGTAATATAATGGGTGTTTTTTTAGAGGTATAGAACTTCGAATTGAAATAAAACACAAGAAAATCGTTTTAATGTCCATCAATTTGGCTTTATTGGAAGGATAATTTTATGCCATTAATGTTTAAATATGATTTCTGGCATGTGGCCGCCGCGGCTGGCTCGAATAAAGCCAATTCTACAGGTCCAATTTTCAACTACTTTTTCGAGCATATGGGGCCATATGTTGGCAATAACGCCACGAATGTTGGCTTCCAAGTCCCCTAACGTTTCTGGTTTGTTGGCGTAGACGAGCGACTTCACATATCCCCAAAGAAAATAATCCAGTGGTGTCAAATCGCACGATTTTGGTGGCCAATTGACAGGTCCATTCCGCGAAATTATGCGCTCATCGAATGTTGTCTTCAATAAATCAATTGTGACGTGCTCTGTGTGGCATATAGCGCCGTCTTGTTGGAACCACAACTCATCCACATTCATGCCATCCAATTGGGGAACAAAATAGTCGGTTATCATGGCTCTATACCGGTCTCCATTTATGGTAACTGACTCTCCAGCATTATTTCGGAAGAAGTATGGCCCAATGACTCCACCAGCCCATAGAGCACACCAAACATAAAGTTTTTGTGGATGTTATGGCGTCTCAAGGGTCTCATGTGGATTCTCTTTACTCCAAATGCGGAAATTTTGCTTGTTGACGTAGCCATTCAACCAAAAATGAGCCTCATCACTGAACAAAATTTTGCGATGAAAATCAGCATCGAGATCAATCTCATTTTCGGCTCATACACCAAAATCACGACGCATTGCATGGTCTCGCGGCTTTAATTCTTGCACAAGCTGGATCTTGTAAGGTCGCAAGCCAAGATCTTTGCGCAAAATCTTCCATAAAGTTGATGGACAAAGCTCCAATTGCTGTGCACGGTGGCGAATCGATTCATTCGGGTCCTCTTCAACACTTTGCTCTACAGCGGCAGTTGTTTCTTCGGTGCGCACTGTTCGACGTCGCTGCGGATGCGTATTATCACATAGAGTAAACGTAGTGTGAAAACGATCCTTGGTTAACCGAATTAACTGCTCTGATGGACGATTATGTCGACCATAAAATGGACGTAGCTTGCGGTAAACTTCGCGAACTGAACCATTATTTTCGAAATAAATTTGCACGATTTGCAAGCGTTGTTCTTTTGTCAACCTGTTCATGATGAAATGGCAAACCAAACTAAATATTAATCACTTGACAGCTGACAAAATGGCCGCCAGTTAAAAAAGTGATGCCAACTTAGAGTTCTATACCTCAATAAAAAACACCCGATATATGTAAGTATACAGTAGTGCATACAAATCTAGCTCCTACTTGCTTAAAGAGCTAAGAGTTCTTGTGTCTTCTTAATTAGATTTTAGCTCATACATTAACCATTAAAATATATATGAAATAACATAATATGTCCTTGTACATATCCTTTTTGTTAAATATATATGAATCTAAATTTTCTCCCCTCACTATTACGTGAAACTTTTCACAAGTTTTTAAACATTCACAACTTAACTTTTATGGCAGACAATAACAGCGAGTTCAAAAAGCTTAAGAAAATCCAACAAACAAAAGAAGCAGAAAAAGGAGCTGGCACAAAATTTTATTATCCTTGTTCAAAAGTTTGCAAATTTACAATTTTTTTTTATATTTGTAAACAGCGATAATAAGAACCAACAATAAAAAAACTTAAATGATTAAAAAAAAATATAAAAAAAGGATAATTTTCGATAGACATGATCCTGGAACATTATTCATCATTAAATGGTTGTACAAAATAAAAATTTAATAATAGCTTAAGTAAACAATTTTTAATTTAACATATAAATAAAAAATTAAAAAAAAGTAGTGTGCGTTGGCCGGGAATCGAACCCGGATCAACTGCTTGGAAGGCAACTATGCTGACCATTACACCACCAACGCCCTATTGGAATCGAAGGCAAATAGTATACTTATACCTGTAGCTTTTGTTAAGATTTTATATTTTTTTAATTGAAAAATAAAAATTGTTGCCATGGCATGATATCTCTGATACTGTGGCGTCTTTACCTAAATATTGCTTGTTATACCAAAAGTCAAAAAGAATAGGGTATATTAGAGCGGTTCGCCTTCCATACAAAAAAAAAGTTATGTCAGTCACCCCCTAGCATTAAAGATAATGTTAAAACAATTCAAAAAAATATTTTTTTATTTTTTTACCACGCCTACAAATACCGCCCTTTTACTATTTTGTTCACTGTGTCGCCATTTTAAATCCGATCGCTGTTCGCAGCTCTGCAAGGGCTACATTTGTCTCTTTGATAGTTTTTTACTATCACGTCAATTTATAGTCATAACTTTTAAAAACTAGATTTTTACTCGATTTGATTAGGGTGGGTACGACTCGAATTTTAAAAAGTTATGACTAGAAATTGGCGAGGTTGTAAAAAACTATCAAAGAGAGAAATGTAGCCTTGACAGAGCCCTGAAAATCGATGTATAATATGTTATGATCGGACTAAAGATGGCGACACAGTTAACAAAATACAAAAAGGGCGATATTTGTAGGCGTGGTAAAAAAATAAAAAAAAAAAATTTGGAATTATTTTTACATTATCTTTAATCCTAGGGGGTGACTGGCTCAACTTTTTTTTCGAACCACTCTAGGGTATATTGAGATTGTCATTCCATTTGTAATTTTCCTAATATAAAAAATTAAAAGGGATATATATTCTCAATCCTTATAAAATTCTAAGAGCATTCAGCGATGACAGTCTGTCTGTCCGTCTGTCTATTGAAAGCACGATAGGAGTAAGGTCACTGAAACCGGCAAAGATATTCTTCATTTCTTGGAAAATTTTGGTATTGAAATTAGGCGAAATCGGTTAACATTTCACCATAGCTTCCGTATAACCTCGCCTAGACTAATCGCTTATTTGCTTATAAATGACAAATTATAACAATAATGATAATAAAATTATATAGAAACATATGCACTAGACAGCATATACAATTATATCGAATTGGGTTCACACTTAACCATAGCTCCCATACTAATGGAAACAGCTAAAATTCCACCTAAAATACACTCAAATGCTAATAAATGATAAACTTTAAAAGTTATGACTACTAAATTAAGCACAACTAAGTTTTATGTCAATACCAGCCAGTGTCACAATCGGGCACTATTTGACCATAGCTCCCATATAAAAAACTTACGGAAACACAAAACTACCTAAAAGATAGAGGCTTCTGTACGCAATAAACTTAAAAAGAAAGAGGCAAAAGTATTTTCGATATCTTGAAAAAGTTGCATTTTGAAAATGGGCCTAATCGGTTCACATTTAGTTAGAGCTCCCATATAACCCCGTCTCTGGAATCAGATATGACAACTAAATTTAGAAGAGAGAAGTTCTATACAATTATCGGTTAGTATATACAATTTTATAGGAATCGGTCTATATTTGACTATAGCTTTCATATAAAAACCACTTACGGAAACCTCTTAAATGTCACAAACTCCAGTTAAAAGCTAATAAATTATAAACTATGACAAGTATGGCTACTAAATTTTGTATAAATATGCTTTATATAAATGTCAGTCAATGCATTAAATTTTGTGACAATCGGTCAAAATTTAATTATAGTTATTATACATATATTTAACAACCCCTTTTTATATCTACAATCAAAAGAATAAAAAAATTGCAGTAAGATAGCTCTCAATCAATGTTAAGTCCAAACTTTATATACGGTGGATGCATTAGGAGCTGCTAACAAAATGTATGGACCTGTAGTATTATTATCAACGTGTTTGGCCTGACTATTAAGCACAATGAAAAAGTATTATACTCCTTATTAATATAAAACTATACCCGGTTATGAGACCAGATGTTGAACTATAAAGCTCCTGCAACCGAATTGAGTCCAAAGATTTTATCAATTAGCGTCACAAATTTTAAGAAGATATCTGATGGTGGGTATATAGGATTTGGCACATAGAATGAAATCTGTGACTAAAATCTCAATTCCGAAAAGTGAGACCTTAAGGCGAAATATTAGACCGTTTTTGATTAATTTTAAAATTTCAATTCAATATCCGAAAAATTGCGATCTGTAAGTTGATGATAAGTTTTCTTTACGGGCATCCAGCCAGCCAACCGTTTAGGCGGACGGGTAGACACTGATAAATCGATTCAAAGAGTTATTGTAAGTAGTTCGATATACTTAAAGACCCACCTTTAAGACCAATAGTACCTGGTAGACCGAGCCTTGCTCGGAGCTTTATGATAAGCATTTTGAGGAAAATTTTAAAGTTTTTATATATTTTATATTATAAAGTGCTAAAATAAATTTAGAGGAAAGACATTGTAGAAATATTCAGTTAATTTTGAATTATTTGATTTATTTTGTCCGACCAACCAATTTTGGAAATTATTCATATCAACAGAAACCTCTGTCGAGTCATGCGCAACAACTTTGCTACAGATTATAGTCTGATCAAATGCACAGTTTACGATTTAATTCATTTTGAGTAGTTTTCTGTGGCGCCACCTGACTTTGCTTATTCCAATTCATAAACCTTCTTCGTCTTATCCGTAACAACTTTGCTGAAGATTATAGCATGATTAAATGTACAGCATACGATTAAATTGACTTTGAGTAAATTTCAGTAGCGCCACCTGTCGAAATTTCTTCATACCAACTAAGAAACCTTCGTCGGCTCATGTGCAACAACTTTGCTAAAGATTGTAGCATGATTAAATGTACAGATTACGATTAAATTGACTTTGAGTAAGTTTCTGTAGCGCCACCTGTCGGAAATTATTCATACCAACTAAAAAGCCTTCGTCGGCTCATGCGCTACAACTTTGCTAAAGATCATAGCATGATCAAATGTACAGTTTACGATTTAATTAATTTTTAGTAATTTTCAGTATCGCCATCTGTCGGAAATTAGTCTTATCAACTTTAAAACCTTCGCCGGCTTATACGCAACATCTTCGCTAAAGAGCATAACACAATCAAATTCACAGTTTACTATTCTATAAAGAACATACATACAGACAAACATTCATTTGTTTAAAATAATACTAATTTTTCCCCCTTTTTATTCCCTAATTTCTAAAAGTTCCATATGTATATTTGGTACTTTTTTGGTGCCAATTGAATTCGGCACATTTTTTTAAAACGCATTTAACATAATGTATAATGTTCCTATTCATATTACTTTGGAGATGTTAAGTTATCATTTTATCCCTTTTTTACCCATTTTGGCTCCAAAATCAAAAAAGTACCAAATACGTGTTTCATGTTTTTTTTACATCTATTGATTGCAGTACCAAGTTTCTTTCTATATTCTTTAGTTTAAAATATAAGAGTGGGTTAAAAAGGTGCCAAAAAAAACTATTTTCACCCTTTTTTACCCCCCATCGGACATAGTTTCAAAAAAGTACCAAACACCTGTCCGCTTATTTTCAAAGCTGTTTAAAACGTAATTTTAATTTTGTTTCTATACCTATTACTTTAGGAGACATAGCGTTTTCGATTTTTTCCCCTTTTTACCCGTTTTTACCCTCTTAGAGGTAAAAGTTCCAAAAGTCCCTTCTTCTTCGACCTATACATCAAAAAAGATACCCACTGTCCAAATTTTATCAAAATCGTTAGAGCCGTATATATATATACAATTATTGCTCGTTTAAGAATATAAGATTTCTATACATTACATACATTAGCACAAACCTATAGATGGCGGTGAAAAGTATAAAAACTTTGAAATCGCTAAAGTTTTGCGACTACAGCATGAACCGTTTCATATCTACAAATATCAAACTATAAACAGATTCCTTTGATAAATTTGCACCAGCAAAAATTATCTATGTTAAAAATAGCATACACAGCAACACTGTTTTGAATAGTCTCAGTGGTATACTTTTCTTTAATCTATTGATATAAACATTAAGCACAAACGCTGGTAGGGCGTTGGTGGTGTAATGGTCAGCATAGTTGCCTTCCAAGCAGTTGATCCGGGTTCGATTCCCGGCCAACGCACACTTTTTTTAATTATTTATTTTTTAGAATTAAAAAAAAAATGTTTTTAAAATTAATGATACATTTTTAGACCGGGTCTATTTAAGATCCCTAAAAAAGCAAATAATAAATGACGAAAACTATGACATTTACTTGATTAAGAAAATATTGTTCTTTACAATTTTCATACGTATAAGAAAACATTTGTTTTAATAATTTTTCTATAAGAAAAGTTTTATATTAAAATTTGTATTTCCTCATAGAGAAATTTTAAAGAAAATTAAAATATGGTTTTTATTGAAAAATAGAAGGAGAAAATATTTTAAACAAATATTTTGAATAAAAATTGTTTTTAAAGAGAAATTTTGAAAAAATTTGTTTTTAATAGAAAAATTTTGATTAAATTTTGAAAATTAAAAAACATAGTCAAAATTTTTTTTTTTATAAAAATATTTTGAACAAAATATTTTCTTATAGAGATCTTCTAATAAAATATTTTTTTGTAGAAAAATTTGAAATTAGAAATATTTGAACAAAAAACTTGTCTTATAGAAAATTATTATTCAGAAAATTTTTCTTATAGAAAATTTTTGAAAATAAACAAATTTCTTTATTTGTAACGAAAAGTTTTCTAATGAAAAATTTTAAAAATTATAATATGTATTTCGAGTTTACATTACATCATTAAGATATCTTATATTCTTAAACGAGCAATAATTGTATATATATATATATATATATATAGAATGGCTATCTCGAAAACGGCTCTAACGATTTTGATAAAATTTGGACAGTGGGTATCTTTTTTGATGTATAGGTCGAAGAAGAAGGGACTTTTGGAACTTTTACCTCTAAGAGGGTAAAAACGGGTAAAAAGGGGAAAAAATCGAAAACGCTATGTCTCCTAAAGTAATAGGTATAGAAACAAAATTAAAATTACGTTTTAAACAGCTATGAAAATAAGCGGACAGGTGTTTGGTACTTTTTTGAAACTATGTCCGATGGGGGGTAAAAAAGGGTGAAAATAGTTTTTTTTGGCACCTTTTTAACCCACTCTTATATTTTAAACTAAAGAATATAGAAAGAAACTTGGTACTGCAATCAATAGATGTAAAAAAAACATGAAACACGTATTTGGTACTTTTTTGATTTTGGAGCCAAAATGGGTAAAAAAGGGATAAAATGATAACTTAACATCTCCAAAGTAATATGAATAGGAACATTATACATTATGTTAAATGCGTTTTAAAAAAATGTACCGAATTCAATTGGCACCAAAAAAGTACCAAATATACATATGGAACTTTTAGAAATTAGGGAATAAAAAGGGGGAAAAATTAGTATTATTTTAAACAAATGAATGTTTGTCTGTATGTATGTTCTTTATAGAATAGTAAACTGTGAATTTGATTGTGTTATGCTCTTTAGCGAAGATGTTGTGGATAAGCCGGCGAAGGTTTTAAAGTTGATAAGACTAATTTCCGACAGATGGCGCCACTGAAAATTACTAAAAATTAATTAAATCGTAAACTGTACATTTGATCATGCTATGATCTTTAGCAAAGTTGTAGCGCATGAGCCGACGAAGGCTTTTTAGTGGTATGAATAATTTCCGACAGGTGGCGCTACAGAAACTTACTCAAAGTCAATTTAATCGTAATCTGTACATTTAATCATGCTACAATCTTTAGCAAAGTTGTTGCACATGAGCCGACGAAGGTTTCTTAGTTGGTATGAAGAAATTTCGACAGGTGGCGCTACTGAAATTTACTCAAAGTCAATTTAATCGTATGCTGTACATTTAATCATGCTATAATCTTCAGCAAAGTTGTTACGGATAAGCCGAAGAAGGTTTATGAATTGGAATAAGCAAAGTCCGACAGGTGGCGCCATAGAAAACTACTCAAAATGAATTAAATCGTAAACTGTGCATTTGATCAGACTATAATCTTTAGCAAAGTTGTTGCGCATGAGTCGACAGAGGTTTCTGTTGATATGAATAATTTCCAAAATTATTCAAAATGAGTTAAACTGTAAACTATGCAAACTATGTGTTGGTCGGACAAAATAAATCAAATAATTCAAAATTAACTGAATATTTCTACAATGTCTTTCCTCTAAATTTATTTTAGCACTTTATAATATAAAATATATAAAAATTTTAAAATTTTCCTCAAAATGCTTATCATAAAGCTCCGAGCAAGGCTCGGTCTACCAGGTACTTATTTGAATAAGCGGATCAATTCTATAAACGTTATATTTTTGGACCGACTTTTGTTTAGGACCGACTTTTAGGAATTGAGATTTTTTCCGTTCACAGTCAATTTTAGATGTTTGTTGATAAAAGTTAATACAATGCCACATTTAAATCGGTCTATATTTAACCTATACAAGACCTACTATAAAAAATCACTTAAATGTGCAATAACTCCAAAACTATTTCATAAATATTAGCTTTTAATGACATGAAGGGAGTCTGATTTAGTTTTCAATGATTTCTTGAAAATGTTAATTATACAAAAATACTTCCATTTTCAAAATATAAGCGGGCTCAAACCTTAGGCCCATTGCACGGGCTCGTGCCCTTAATATACATAAATCAATAATATTTTGCAAGCTTCTGATAGACATAATTTGGCGATTATTAGAAATCGAACAGAAACAAAAGTATATAAACACATTTCTCAGACCCAACTTTGAATATACTAATAGATAAGTCTTCAACAGTTCTTTGTCAGCTCGTCTCGACGGATGGCTGGGCGTCCATGTAAACTTGTAACCAAAGTATAGGTCGCAATTTTTATGGTAATGTGAATGTGATGAAATTTATAACATAAAATAGGTCTCACTTTCCGGAATTAAGAATTTGGCCACGAATTTTAGTATATTTCTATAAAATTTGTTCTGTCATCTTTGACACATACCAGAGAACTTCAAAATCACGGGATTTCTTGATTTCATTCAGCACAAAAATTTTTGTTCATTTTAAAGAATAAAGAAAAATTCAACGTGATTAAAAATCATATTCATTCTACTGTACACATCAAATTCTGATTTTGTGAATAATTAACAAAAGCATTTTATGAACAAGTTCGCACAGGCAAGAGAAGGGCTTGCAGTAAATTCATCGTGTCCAAACGATCTTATTCTCATTAACACACACAACATGTTTGAACCGAACGTCTATATGAATTGAGCAATATAATATGCCAACAATACAAACAACATTTACAATTCAACATTGATAAGTGAGCTTATTTGAATTTTTCATCATTTTGAATTTGTTTATCAAAGGCAAAATTAGAAGGAATACGCATTGGATAATGCACAGTGGCTTATAAGATTTTTTTTTATTAGTTTGGTAACTTTTTAATTGACGTAGTAAATAGAGAAAAATGTGAATGTATAATTATTATATATATTATATAACAATTATATAACATTCTTATTGTATAATTGAATAGAGCAATAAGAGTTATTCAGAAAAATATATATATATACACAGTGAGATGGAATATATAGAAAAATTATTTTTATGCTAAACATTCAATCGTTTTTATAGAAAATATTTTATTTTTTAAGTAAAAAATACGTTTATATTTTCTTTATAGAAAAAGTAAGTTTTTCTATAGAAAAAGTAAGTTTTTCTATAGAAAAAGTAAGTTTTTCTATAGAAAAAGTAAGTTTTTCTATAGAAAAAGTAAGTTTTTCTATAGAAAAAGTAAGTTTTTCAATAGAAAAAGTAAGTTTTTCTATAGAAAAAGTAAGTTTTTCTATAGAAAAAAAGTAAGTTTTTCTATAGAAAAAGTAAGTTTTTCTATAGAAAAAGTAAGTTTTTCTATAGAAAAAGTAAGTTTTTCTATAGAAAAAGTAAGTTTTTCTATAGAAAAAGTAAGTTTTTCTATAGAAAAAGTAAGTTTTTCTATAGAAAAAGTAAGTTTTTCTATAGAAAAAGTAAGTTTTTCTATAGAAAAAGTAAGTTTTTCTATAGAAAAAGTAAGTTTTTCTATAGAAAAAGTAAGTTTTTCTATAGAAAACGTAAGTTTTTCTATAGAAAACGTAAGTTTTTCTATAGAAAACGTAAGTTTTTCTATAGAAAACGTAAGTTTTTCTATAGAAAACGTAAGTTTTTCTATAGAAAAAGTAAGTTTTTCTATAGAAAAAGTAAGTTTTTCAATAGAAAAAGTAAGTTTTTCTATAGAAAAAGTAAGTTTTTCTATAGAAAAAGTAAGTTCTTCTATAGAAAAAGTAAGTTTTTCTATAGAAAACGTATGATTTTCTATTGAAAAAGTAAGTTTTTCTATTGAAAAAGTAAGTTTTTCTATAGAAAAAGTAAGTTTTTCTATAGAAAACGTAAGTTTTTCTATAGAAAACGTAAGTTTTTCTATAGAAAACGTAAGTTTTTCTATAGAAAAAGTAAGTTTTTCAATAGAAAAAGTAAGTTTTTCTATAGAAAAAGTAAGTTTTTCTATAGAAAAAGTAAGTTTTTCTATAGAAAAAGTAAGTTTTTCTATAGAAAAAGTAAGTTTTTCTATAGAAAAAGTAAGTTTTTCTATAGAAAAAGTAAGTTTTTCTATAGAAAAAGTAAGTTTTTCTATAGAAAAAGTAAGTTTTTCTATAGAAAAAGTAAGTTTTTCTATAGAAAAAGTAAGTTTTTCTATAGAAAAAGTAAGTTTTTCTATAGAAAAAGTAAGTTTTTCTATAGAAAAAGTAAGTTTTTCTATAGAAAACGTATGATTTTCTATAGAAAACGTATGATTTTCTATTGAAAAAGTAAGTTTTTCTATTGAAAAAGTAAGTTTTTCTATAGAAAAAGTAAGTTTTTCTATAGAAAAAGTAAGTTTTTCTATAGAAAAAGTAAGTTTTTCTATAGAAAAAGTAAGTTTTTCTATAGAAAAAGTAAGTTTTTCTATAGAAAAAGTAAGTTTTTCTATAGAAAAAGTAAGTTTTTCTATAGAAAAAGTAAGTTTTTCTATAGAAAACGTAAGTTTTTCTATAGAAAACGTAAGTTTTTCTATAGAAAACGTAAGTTTTTCTATAAAAAAATTAAATTAACATTTTCTTACAAAAATTACCTATTTTGTCTAGGCAATACGAATAGACATCAAAAACCAATGTAAACTAAAATAAAAAAAAGATCTTACCTTTGAACAAATTCATACACAATGATTTCTTGCTTTTTGCATTTCAATGTTTATCAGATTTTTGTATGTTTAGTGGAAAAGCAAAGCACACGAATGGACAAGTTTGATTCGACCTATGACAAAAATAAGACTGTATTCAACATGCGAGTTGTTCGATTGCCTTAAAATGAACAACATGTATACAAGTTCGAACAAGTTTGATTAATTCATTCACTCCCAGTTTAAAGAAAATCATTTTCAATGAAGGGAAATATGTTCGGTTGCTTTAAAATGAACAGCAAAAGAGTGTGTGTAGGCAAGTTTGATCTTTTACAAATAAAAGACAAGTTTTTTGTGCCTTTGTTATTGTTGAATGTTTTTTAGTCAGCAAGTGAAGTTCTCTGACACATACCCATCGACTCAAACTCACTCTCTGAGTCGGCTTAACGATGTCCGTCCAACTGGCTGGTCTGTTGGCACTGATATTTTCTTTTCATCCAAGGATGATCCTTATACTTATACTTTTTGGTCCTTATACTTTATGGACCAAAAGAGATTATTATTTCGAGTACATCTCACAGAACTGCCTTCCCGGACCAAACGTCTTATATTGACCAAACGTCTCATACAAGAAACACTCTCAAATGTCTTTTAAGTAACCAGAAAATCGCAAAAACATTAAAAAATCTGAAGATAATTGAATTTATTCAAAGTACCTATATACTTTGTAACCATAAACCGATAACCGAAAATTGGTAAAAAAAATCGGTTTACATTTGCCCCTAGCTCCCATATTAGACCCCCTGACGGAAACCAAATAAATTTTCATACTTAAATCTTGAAATTTTGATTAAAAAAAATTGATACATATATTTCTCTAAGACTTTAGAAAACCATGTAAGGCAGTTGGTAAATAATTGACCTTAGTAGTCAAGGGTTAGGTAGGGGATGTTGGATACCCAGCAAAGGTTTTGATTGGTCTTAACTTGGTAAGACCAGACTAACCAACCTTTATCTCAACTGTAGACACCGAACGCCTCGTGGTATCACCAGTGGAACGCGTTAACACGCGTTAAAGTAGCGTGCTAACATGTGCTGCTAGTTCTCCCATAAGAACTATGAAAATATGGGTTAGGACGTCGGGCTAGTAACCCACTACTGGAAAAAAAAATAAAAAATTATAATAAAAACGGCTCCCCTTATGTTAGTATAGGACGTCAGAAACTTTGATGAAATGACCAAGTAGAGGAAAGTTATTCAAAGCTCGGCCTACGAAATTGGAGAATATGCCCACAAGATAGAAGCGTATGAAATTCTAAAATATATTGGACCAAGTAGTGAAGGGTATCAAATAGTAGGGCTTCACTGACTAAAGCATTTTTATCCGTGTAATACCCTTCACTACCATAGGTGGAAAGGGTATATTGGCTTTGTGCTGATGTTTGTATCGCATAGAAATATTGGTCTGAGACCCACCTTTTAGTATACCGATCGACTCAGAATTGATTTAATGATGTCCGTCCGGCTGGCTGGCTGGATATCCATATAAGCTCGTTACCAATGTACAGATCGTAACTTCAAAGATAATTTGCTGATATTAGGTACATACTAATATTTTGATCCAAGGACGATTCTTATACTTTTTAGGCAAAATCGGATAACTATTTCGGGTAGCTCCCAAAGAAATATCTTCCCGGAATAAATTAATCTACTTAAATCTCGAAATTTGGTAACAATAGATCCACAATTGATCATAGCTCAAATATCAGGCCCTTAGCCGGAAATGACATTAATCTATTTCATCTCAAAATTTTGAAAAAATAGCACATAGTATATGTATGTCTCCAAGATTTAAGGAAAACTTGTTAAATTTTGATCATATAGTCGGGCTGAAGGGTATCATATAGTCGGGCTTGACCGACTATAGCTTCTCTTACTCTTTATAACCTTCCCCACCATAGGAGGAAAGGGTATTATAAGTTTGTGCTAATGTATGTAACGTACAGAAATATTTGTCTTAGACCCACCTTTTAGTACACCAATAGGCTAAGAATCACTTTCAGAGTCGATTAAGCGATGTCAGTCCGTCCGTCTGGCTGGACCCCCATGTTAACAATTTAATCAGAGTACAGGTCGCAATTCTGCACATAATTTGATAAAATTTAACACAGACAATTTTTTTGACAGTGGGACCTTGGCAATTGAAATTCCTCAAAATCGCTTTTTTTATTTATGGTACCTCCCATAGGTCCCACTACCCGAAATTGATATTTTGGCCACAAATATTAATATTTTTCATGAAATTTAAAACAGATACTGCTTATGTAAACCAAAATCACTCTACCAAATTTCGTTGAAATCGATCCACATTTGACCATAGCTCCCATACAAAATTTTCTGTAAAAACGCACTAAATGATCAAAAAATCTTTCAAAAACTCTCACAAATCTGAAGATAATGAGAATTTTGAGTTTATTTTTTGCACAAACAATGTTTGTAAAAACTGTTACTTATTTGCCAAATTTTGAGATAATCGGTCCACATTTGACCCTAGCTCACATATAAGTCCAAATGAAGGAAACAGCTTAAATGTATAAGTTTTGAGAAAATGTTTGTATGATGGCAAAATTTAACAAATATTTGTCTTTATACAGGAAAAAGAACATCTTTGACCTTAGTGGTGAAGGGTATCGTATAGTCGGGCTTGACCGACTATAGCAATTTCCTGCTCGTTATACCCTTCACCACCATAGGTGGAAAGGGTATATTGGGTTTGTGCTCACTCGTCTTTAAGTATACTAATCGACTTAGAATCACTCCCTGAGTTGTTTTAACGATGTCCGTCCGGCTGGCTGGCTGGCCTGTTATCCGTGTAAGCTTGTTATCATTCTACAGGTCGTAACTTTAAAGATAATTTTATGAAATTTGGCACAGGCTCATATTTTGGTCCAAGCACGATTTCTATTCTTTTTGGGTGAAATCGGATTACTATTTCGGGTACCTCTCATAGGGATGACTTCCCGGAATAGAGTTTTTGGTCATTTACATACACAAATTTAGCTGTACTTTAATAATATTCAGCAAAAATATTGCTTATCATAACCTTAATCAGTGTTTCTAATTTTGTAGAAATCGGTCCATATAAATATAAATATAAAATATAAATATTTGTGTGTACCTCCCATACAAGACACATTCTCAAAAGACGTTTAAAGCACAAAAATGTTACTAACTTTAGAGATAAATGCATTTGATTACTTAATAAACAAAATTTTGTAACAATCGGTCCACAATTGACCCTAGCTCACATATCAGGCGCTTTTTATATAAATTTTGAAAAAATATTACATAGTATATGCATGTATGTCTCTAAGACTTATGGGAAACTTATTTAATTGTTAGTTCATATTTGACCTCAGTAGTGAAGAGTATGTTATAGTCGAACTTGACCGACTACTTGTGTTTTTTATTGAAGTCAATTTCTTTGAAGACAAATGTAATTTATTTATTATGGATTGTTTATTTAATTCAGGAAGAAATCTAAGATTAATTAGGTTAAACTGCCATATGGCAACAACATTTGAAAAAAAAATAAATTTTGTTAAAAATTAAAAAAAAAACAATTTTCGCAGCCGGTAGGATTCGAACCTACGCTCCCAGAGGGAATCTGATTTCGAGTCAGACGCCTTAACCACTCGGCCACGACTGCTTGCATTAACCTTGTGCCTAACTTTTAATATAAAGTTAACTAAAATTTAAAAAGCAACCCCTAAAATTTATAAGAGGGTTTAACTTTTTTTAAGGGGTGGAAAAATGCCCAAGTAATAAAATGACTTGTAGAGCTAAAACTTGGTTTTCTTAAGGAAAATCTAAAAAAAAAAATTTCTCTAAAATGTAATAAGAAAATAGAGTTTTGGAAAAAAGTTAGTTTTTCTTTTTTTTTCCCAATTATTTTCGTTTTAATGTCTGTTTTAGTTGCTAAATAAAATAATTTTTTGTGTTTTTTGTTGCTGCTGTTTAGTTAACTTTGGCTGTTGTTGGTTGGTTTAGTTGGTAGTGAGTAGTTTGGGGTTTTTTGTGTTGATTGTTGCTAAAATTTTCTCATAAATCTTGCCTCAAGTCATGTTATGCCGCCGTTAATTGACACCGACACACACATTCATTTTTATACGATTTAATGTTTATTTCGTTGCCACATCTTGTTGTTGCTGTTGTTGTTGCACTTAATGTTGCGGCTGCCTTCAGTTGCAGCTCTTAGGCTGCTGTTGGTCTTTTTTCTTAACTAGTTATCACCAATTGTCGCATTGTATTTAATAATATGGAGAGCAATAGTGGTAGCAATTCTTACTTGGGACGAAGTTGATTTTGAATTTGCAACATTATGTTGCAGCCTCAATTACAGGGATTAAGTAAATATATATGAGTAAAATAGGAAGAAGAAAAAAGTTTTTTTTCTTCTTATTTCAGTAAAAGAAAACAAACTTGACAATTGAATGGCTTTTGAGCACTCAATACAATCGTTAACGATGACGACAGCAACGACTTATAATAGAACTCGATGTCTGCTACTGCTACTGGTAGCATCTTTTTACTATAAAAATCCAAGATAACATCAAATGCTATTTTATATTTTTTTTACCTTTCGGAGGCTGATTATCTAGGCTTAACGATTTGATATTTTGTTTTTTTTTTTTTTTTGGTTTAAAAGTTTTGCAGTAGAGAAGGCGATTTTAAAGATAAAGTTTACCTACCACTGCGTAAAACGACAGATCTTTATAAGCTCCGTGTGTTAATGGTTAACAGTGACCAGGAAACCAAATAATTGGAGGCTTCTTTAAAAAAGAAAATAGTAAATCAATATATTTATCAAAAGGTTTTAGGTTTTTCTTTTGATATTTCTTAAAAAGATTTTATTTGTAAATCTTCTTAGATCTATAAAATATGTTAAATTTCTATAGCCTTGAACGCCTTAAGTGGAATAGGATTTATGGAATTTTTCTGATAATAGCCCATAGAAATATGAGTCTACTATTCATTATGTATTTAGTAAACCGATCGATTCGGAATCATATTTATTTGTATTTCCATTAAGTTCAAATTACACTGGTCAACAAGAAAAAATTCTTTAAAGTCTAACTATTTAATTAAGAAGTTTTACTGTAGTGTATTGAACTAAGATCCCAATTTATTACAATTAATTATAATTGTAATAAATAGTTTTTTGATAAAACCAAAAAATGTTGGTGGGAAACCCTTTCCTCGACGCGCTTCGATGGTTGGTTAGACCATCTCATCGGGAGGATTATCCCTAATTTTATTTAATTTTCATGTATTATGGACTACCTAAGTACCAAAAATTTAAAATTCTATGGATATTATTTTTTTTTAATTTTATTTCAAAAATTACGGATTTTTACAGAGGCCGTTCCATTGATTTTATCATATCTGGGGAATGGCTTATCTAAATTCGTTAAAAGAAACACTAGCGGATTCACCACAAAATTTTCTTTAGACCTTAATCAGACAATTTTTTCTTATGGTCAACCGATGTAGAGTTTTTCACATAAAAATTTCAAAATGTAAAAAATTTTTTGCAAATTCGAAAAAATTTGTATTTTTAAAAAATTCAAAAAAAATCGATAATTTCAAAAACTGATCATTTTTGTTTCACGTCCTACAAACTGTTAATATTATAAATAACCGAGGCCTTATATAGTGAAAATACATGAATAAAAATTTTTATAGAAAATTTCGATATTCAATTTTTTTTTTTAGAAAATTTTTGATATTAAAATTTTTTAAAGAAAATTTTCGATATTAAAATATTTTAAAGAAAATTTTCGATATATAAATTAAAAAAAAAAAAATTTCGATATTAAAATATTTTAAAGAAAATTTTCGATATTAAAATTTTTTAAAGAAAATTTTCGATATTAGAAATTTTTATAGAAAATTTTCGATTAAAAAAAATTTTCGATTTTTAATTTTTTTCGCAGAAAATGTTAGTTATTAAAATTATTTATAGAAAATTTTCGTTATAAAAATAAAAAAATTTTTTAAAAAATTTTCGATATTAAAATTTTTTATAAAAAATTTTCTATATTAAATTTTAGAAATTAAAATTTTTTATAGAAAATTTTCGACATTACAATTTTTTATAGAAAAATTTCTATATTAAAATTTTATAGAAAATTTTGATATTCATTATGTATTCAAATTTTATATATTTATTAAGATATATTAATATTTTTTATAGAAAATTTTCGATATTGAAATTTTTTAAAACAATTTCCCTATTAAATTTTTTATAAAAAACGTTCGATAATAAAATTTTTTATAGAAAATTTTCGATATTGAAGTTTTTTAAAACAATTTTCGTTATTAAATTTTTTATAAAAAAACGTTCGATAATAAAATTTTTTATAGAAATTTTCGATTATGAACTTTTTTACAGAAAATTTTCGATTATAAAATTTTTTATAGAAATTTTTCGATTATAAAATTTTTTATAGAAATTTTTCATATTAAAATCTTTTATAGAAAATTTTTGTTTTAAATTTTTTTATTGAAAATTTTTGATATTAACATTTTTTATAGAAAATTTTCGATATTCAAAATTTTTTATACAAAATTTTCGATAATAAAATTTCGATATTAAATTTTTTTTTTAATTTTTTAAAGAAAATTTTCTATATTTAAATTTTATATAGAAAATTTTAGTTATTAAAATTATTTATAGAAAATTTTCGATTCAATTTTTTTATGAAAAATTTTCGTTTTTAAAATTTTTTTATAACAAATTTTCGATATTTAATTTTTTTATGAAAAATTTTAGAAATTAAAATTTTTTATAAAAAATTTTCGATATTGCAATTTTTTATAGAAAATTTCAATATTAACATTTTTTTATGGAAAATTTTCGATATCAAAATTTTTATATAAAATTTTCGTTGTTAAAGTTTTATGGAAAATTTTCAATATTAAAATTTTTTATGCAAAATTTTCGATAGCAACATTTTTATAGAAAATTTTTGATATTAAAATTTTTTATAGAAAATTTTCGATATTATAACCTTTTATAGAAAATTTTTGTTGTTAAAATTTTTATGAAAAATTTTCGATATTAAAATTTTTTATAGAAAATTTTCAATAACAAAATTTTTTTATCAAAAATATTCGATTTTTAAATTTTTTATAGAAAATTTTCGGTATTAAAATTTTTTATAGAAAATTTTTGATATTAAAATTTTTTATAGAAAATTTTGGCTATTAAAATTTTTATAAAAATATTCGATATTAAAATTTTTTATAGAAAATTTTCGATATTCAAATTTTTTATAGAAAATTTTCAATATTAAAATTTTTTTTAGAAAATTTTCGATATTAAAATTTTTATGCAAAATTTTCGATATTAAAATTTTTTATAGAAAATTTTCGATATTAAAATTTTTTATAGAAAGTTTTTGATATTAAAATTTTTTATAGAAAGTTTTCGATTTAGAAATCTTTTATAGAAAATTTTCGTTGTTAAAATTTTTTATAGAAAATGTTTGATATATAAAATTTTTGATATTAAAATTTTTTATAGAAAATTTTTGTTGTTAAAATTTTTATGAAAAATTTTCGATATTAAAATTTTTTATGGAAAATTTTCAATAACAAGATATTTTATCAAAAATATTCAATTTTTAAATTTTTTATAGAAAATTTTCGGTATTAAAATTTTTGATATTAAAATTTTTTATAGAAAATTTTCGATATTAAAATTTTGATAAAAATATTCGATATTAAAACTTTTTATAGACAATTTTCGATATTAAAATCTTCAATAGATAATTTTTATATTAAAAATTTTTATAGAAAATTTTTTGTATCAAAATTGTTTATAGAAAATTTTCGATATTAAATTTTTTTTATAGAAAATTTTTGATATTAAAATTTTTTATAGAAAATTTTGGCTATTAAAATTTTTATAAAAATATTCGATATTAAAATTTTTTATAGAAAATTTTCGATATTCAAATTTTTTATAGAAAATTTTCAATATTAAAATTTTTTTTAGAAAATTTTCAATATAAAAGTTTTTTATAACAAATTTTTGATATTAAAAATTTTTATAGAAAATTTTTTGTATCAAAATTTTTTATAGAAAATTTTTGATATTAAAATTTTTAATAGAAAATTTTCAATATCAAAATTTTTTATAGAAAATTTTCGCTATTAAAATTTTTATAAAAATATTCGATATTAAAATTTTTTATAGAAAATTTTCGATATTAAAATTTTTGATATTAAAAATTTTTATAGAAAATTTTTTGTATCAAAATTTTTTATAGAAAATTTTTGATATTAAAATTTTTAATAGAAAATTTTCAATATCAAAATTTTTTATAGAAAATTTTCGCTATTAAAATTTTTATAAAAATATTCGATATTAAAATTTTTTATAGAAAATTTTCGATATTCAAATTTTTTAGAGAAAATTTTCGATATTAAAATCTTTAATAGATAGTTTTTGACATAAAAATGTTTTATAGAAAATTTTCGATATTAAAATTTTTTATAGAAAATTTTTGATATTAAATTTTTTTATTGAAAATTTTGGATAATAAAATTTTTTATAGAAAATTTTAGATATTAAAATTCTTTATAGAAAATTTTCGATATTAAAGTCTTTAATAGATAATTTTCAATATAAAATTTTGTATAGAAAAATTATGATATTCAAACTTTTTATAGAAAATTTTCGAATTTAAAATTTTTTATAGAAAATTTTCGATATTAAAATTTTTTTATAGAAAATTTTTGATATTAAAATTTTTCAAACAAAATTCTTGATATAAATTTTTTTCCATTTATTTTATAAAAAATTTTTGATTATCATATTTTTTATAGAAAATTTTCGATATTAAAATTTTTCAAACAAAATTCTTGATATAAATTTTTTTTAAAGAATTACATTGTATTTTTCGAATTTAAATTCTATTTAAAATCAACAATGTTTTTTAATAGCACTATATTTTAGTTTCTGTATATAATTTAATATGCCTCTAAAATTAATGTAGACTTTAATGTTAATTAAAGTAGGTACGATTTTTTTCCTATAAAAAGAACGAACTTCCTTTGTCTGAAAATTTTTTTCATTTCAATGAAAATGAAAAAAAAACACGCAAAGTTAATGTTTAAGCAGTTGCCGATTAAAATTAAACAAAAACTCAGTTGTTCATTGAGCAGGAGATTAGTAGTGATTAAAAGTGTAATTTACTTGTTGCAAAAATAAAAAAAAACTTAGAAAATCTAAAATAAAAATAAAATTAAAATAACTCCATATGAAAAGAAACAAAAAAGAAAATTGCAACAAATATTCTGTGATTAAAATGAATCATTTACAAAATAAAACATTTGTAGAAAAATGTGATAAACAAAATGTAATAGGCCATTATTTCATTGTGCCCTACATCAAAGCACAGAAAATTAAAGTTTTTTATATTAAACTTTTTTTTAAGAAATTTTTTTTTTTTTTTTTTGACATTAAAAAATTTTATTAGAAAATTTTTGATATTAAAAATTTTTGATATTAAAAATTTTTATAGAAAATTTGTGATATTAAAAATTTTTATAGAAAATTTTCGATATTAAAATTTTTTATCGAAATTTTTCGACATTAAATTTTTTTTATCAAAATTTTCGATACTAAAATTTTTTATACAAAGATTTGGATATTAAAATTTAAAAAAAAGAAATTTAAATATTAAAACTTTTTATAGATAATTTATAGAAAATTTTCGATATTTAAGTTTTTTATAGCAAGATTTTGATATAAAATTTTTTTAAAGAAAATTTTTGATATTACATTTTTTTTTAGAAAATTTTCGATGCATAAATTTTTAGAGAAAATTTTTGATATTAAAAATTTTTTAAGATAATTTTAAACATGAAAATTTTAATTGAATATATGCGATAAAAAAATTTGTATGGCAAATTTTTATAGGAATTTTTTGATATTTAAAATTTTTGTAGGAAATTTTTGATATTAAAAATTTTAATAGAAAATTTTTGATATTAAAAACTTTTATAGAAATTTTTTGATATTATGATTTTTTATAGAAAACTTTCGATATTAAAATTTTTATAGAAAATTTTTGATATTAAAATTATTTCTAGAAAATTTTTGATATTAAAAATTTTTACATGAAATTTTTGATATTAAAATTTTTTATAGAAAATTTTTGATATTAAAATTTTTTATAGAAAATTTTTGATATTAAAATTTTTTATAGAAAATTTTTGATATTAACATTTTTTATAGAAAATGTTTGATATGAAAAATTTTTGATATTATAATTTTTTAAAGAAAATTTTTGATATTAAAGGTTTTTGTAGAAAATTTTCGATATTAAAATTTTTTATAGAAAATTTTGTCTATTAAAAGTTTGAATTGAAAATTTTTGATATTAATATTTTAATAGAAAATTTTGATATTAAAAATTTTAAGAGAAAGTTTTTGATATTTAAAACATTTATAGAAAATTTTTGATATTAAAAATTTTTACAGAAAATTTTCAATATTAAATATTTTTATACAAAATTTTCTCTATTTAAAGTTTTAATTGAAAAATTTGTATATTAAAAATTTTAATAACAAATTTTTTATATTAAAAATTTTAATAGAAAATTTTTGATATTAAAAAATTTAATAGAAAATTTTTGATGTTAAAAATATTAAAAGAAAATTTTTGATATTAAAAATTTTTATAGAAAATTTTTGATATCAAAAATTTTTTCAGAAAATTTTCGATATTAAAAATTTTTTTTAGAAAATTTTCGACATTAAAATTTTTTATAGAAAAATTTCTCTATTAAAATTATTTATTGAAAATTTTTGGTATTAAAATTATTTATTGAAAATTATTGATATTAAAAATTTTTATAGAAAGTTTTTGACATTAAAATTTTTTATAGAAAATTTTTGATATTAAAAATTTTTATAGAAAATTTTTGATATTAAAAATTTTTATAGAAAATTTTGGATATTAACATTTTTTTAAAGAAAATTTTGTCTATTAAAAGTTTTAATTGAAAATTTTTGATATTAAAATTTTTAATACAAAATTTTTGATATTAAAAATTTTAAGAGAAAATTTTTTGTATTCAAATTTTTATAGAAAATTTTTTGTATTAAAATTTTTATAGAAAATTTTTGATATTAAAATTTTTGACATTAAAAAGTTTTTGACATTAAAATTTTTTATTGAAAATTTTTGATATTAAAAATTTTTATAGAAAATTTTTGATATTAAAAATAATTATAGAAAATGTTTGATATTATAATTTAAAAAAAATTTTTTTTTATAGAAAATTTATAGAAAACATTAGATATTAATTTTTGTTAAAAAATTTTTATAGAAAATTTTTCATATTAAAAATTTTTATATTATAATTATTTATAGAAAATTTTCGATATTCAAAATTTTTATAGAAAATTTTTGATATTAAACATTTTTATAGAAAATTTTTGATATTAAAAATTTTTATAGAAAATTTTTGATATTAAAAATTTTTATAGAAAATTTTTGATATTAAAAATTTTTATATAAATTTTTGATATTAAAAATTTTTATAGAAAATTTGTGATATTAAAAATTTTTATAGAAAATTTTTGATATTAAAAATTTTTATAGAAAATTTTTGATATTAAAAATTTTTATAGAAAATTTTTGATATTAAACATTTTTATAGAAAATTTTTCATATTAAATTTTTTTTTTTAGAAAACTTTTGATTTTAAAATTTTTTATAGAAAATTTTTGGTATTAAAAATTTTTTATAGAAAACTTTGGATATTAATTTTTTTTTTAACAAAATGTTTTATACAAATTTTTATACAAAATTTTTGATATAAAAAATTTTTATAGAAAATTTTTGATATTAAAAATTTTTATAGAAAATTTTTGATATTAAAAATTTTTATAGAAAATTTTTCATATTAAAATTTTTTTTAGAAAACTTTTGATTTTAAAATTTTTTATAGAAAATTTTTGATAATAAAAATTTTTTTTAGAAAATTTATAGAAAACTTTGGATATTCAATTTTTTTTTACAAGATGTTTTATACAAATTTTTATACAAAATTTTTGATATAAAAAATTTTTATACAAAATTTTTGATATAAAAAATTTTTATAGAAAATTTTTGATATTAAAAATTTTTATAGAAAATTTTTGATATTAAAAATTTTTATAGAAAATTTTTGATATTAAAAGTTTTTATAGAAAATTTTTGATATTAAAAATTTTTATAGAAAATTTTTCATATTAAAATTTTTTTTAGAAAACATTTGATTTTAAAATTTTTTATAGAAAATTTTTGATAATAAAATTTTTTTTAGAAAATTTATAGAAAACTTTGGATATTCAATTTTTTTTTACAAAATGTTTTATACAAATTTTTATACAAAATTTTTGATATAAAAAATTTTTATAGAAAATTTTTGATATTAAAAATTTTTGATATTAAAAATTTTTATAGAAAATTTTTGATATTAAAAATTTTTATAGAAAATTTTTGATATTAAAAATTTTTATAGAAAATTTTTGATATTAAAAATTTTTATAGAAAATTTTTGATATTAAAAATTTTTATAGAAAATTTTTCATATTAAAATTTTTTTAGAAAACTTTTGATTTTAAAATTTTTTATAGAAAATTTATAGAAAACTTTGGATATTCAATTATTTTTTACAAAATGTTTTATACAAATTTTTATACAAAATTTTTGATATAAAAAATTTTTATAGAAAATTTTTTATATTAAAAATTTTTATAGAAAATTTTCGATATTAAAAATTTTTATAGAAAATTTTTGATATTAAAAATTTTTATAGAAAACTGTAGGTATTAAAAATATTTATAAAATATTTTTTATAGAAAATCCTCGACATAAAAATGTTTGATACTAAAAATTTGTATAGAAAATTTGTATATAAAATTTTTATAGAAAATTTTTATATAAAATTTTATTGAGGAAGGGTGACTGGAATTCGTTGTAATTACTTTAACTTTTCTATTTTAATACCTATACAAAAGGCTTGAAGAACTTTTTTTAAGTAAATAATTTATAGAAAATTATGTAGTTACATAAAGAGCAACATGCAACCAGATTAAGAACATTAACATACAATTTAAACTGATATAAAACAATTTATGTGAAACTTATTACATTATTCAAATGATGTCTTATTATTAATGTTCATACAATAAATATTTCAAAGAAATTTTAATTCTAAAATTTGAGCTACTACTTAAATTTAATTTTGATGTTACTTTTATATTGCCCATATAAACGGAAATCATTGAACCCAATGTTTAAGAAACGGTCGATATATAAATATACCTCTAATATAAACCTGTATATGTAGAGCCCCATATAAATCTTAATACTTTGTTGTCCCCAGCTCTTTTCTGGAAACTCTCTTAAGTGTCAAAATTATTGAAAATTTCCACAAAAATACCCCAAATTGTGTTTAATGTCCCTCAAAGCTAATTAATTATTTAATGTCCATTTATGATGTCATATTTCGCCAATTGATGAGGGAAAACGAACCAAAAGAAAGGCCCGTTGCCATAAATAATTTAACATTTTTCAATAATTTATTATACCATAATATTTATGAATGTGGCAAGTACATGCTATATGTTGCAACATCAGCTATAAAAGGTCTTATGTAATGGTTAAAATTTCAAAGTGTATTTGCGAGTGTGTGTGTGTGTCAATAGATGAGAATGAGGTATTGTATTGCATGCATTTTTGCATGTGTCAAAAATTTGACATCTTTAAATGACATTTCTGTAAAACTAAGTGAATATGTCAGTAAGTTAAAAATAATAACTGAAATAAATACGAATTCAGTAGCAGAAAGTAGCAGTTACTCATTTCTGTGGATATAATTTAACCACAATTTTTTTATAGTTTTGGGGAAAAAGAAGAAAAAGAAGAAGTTTGCTGATATTAAAATGAGATATTAAAAAATTTCAATGAAATCGTAAACAATTTATGGAGATGGATTTTTTTCAATTTTTATATGAATTGAAAATTTTATTATTAGACATTTATAAAGGCAATACAATTTTCTTATAGACAAATTCTCGGTAAACAAAATTTCTATAAAAAATGTACAATTAAAAAATTCGATAGAAAATTTTAATGTGTACATTTTTTTTGAAAACTTTTATATAAATTATTTAAAGAAATTTTTTTTTATAGAAATTTTTCATATTAAAAATTGTTTATAGAAAATTTTCGATATTAAAACTTTTTATAGAAAATTTTCGATATTCAATTTATTTAAAAAAAATTGTATATTTAAATTTTTATAGAAAATTTTTGATATTAACATTTTTAATATCAAAATATGTATTTTATAAAAAATTTTTGATATCAAAATGCTTTATAGAAAATTTTTGATATTAAAGTTTTTTACAGAAAAGATTAGATTTTAAATTTTTTTGTAGAAAACTTTCAATATTAAAATTTTTTATAGAAAATTTTCGATTTTAAAATTTTTAATAGCAAGTTTTCGATATAAAATTTTTTTATAGAAAATTTTCAACCTTAAAATTTTTTATAGAAAATTTTCAATATTTAAATTTTAATGGAAAATTTTTAATAATAAATATTTTTATAGAAAATTTTCGATATTAAAATTTTTTACAGAAAAGATTAGATTTTAAATTTGATTGTAGAAAACTTTCGATATTAAAATTTTTTATAGAAAATTTTCGTTTTTAAAATTTTTAATAGCAAATTTTCGATATTAGTTTTTTTTAGTAAAATTTCGATATTAAAATATTTTATGGAAAATTTTCGATAACAAAATTTTATATAGAAAAGTTTTAATATTAATATTTTTTATTAAAATTTTTTGATTTCAAAATTTTTTATAGAAAATTTTCGATTTTAAAATTTTTTATAGAAAAATTTGGATTTTAATATTTTTTATGGAAAATTTTGGATTTTAAAAATTTTCATAGAAAATTTTGGATTTAAAAATTTTTCATATTAAAGTTTTCATAGAAAATGTTCGATATTAAATTTTTATACAAAATTTTCATTTCAAATTTTTTATAGAAAATTTTGGATATTAAAATTTTTTATAGAAAATATTCGATATTACAATTTTTTAAAGAAAATTTTCGATATCAAAATTATTTAAAAAAATTTTTCGACATTAAATTTTTTACAGAAAATTTTCGATATTAATATTTTTCATAGAAAATTTTTAATATTACATTTTTTATAGAAAATTTTCGATATTAAAATTGTTGATAGAAACTTTTCGATTTTAATATT